>JABTTQ020002640.1:0-448556 GCA_016081115.2 Rehmannia glutinosa | reverse complement strand
ATTCACGCATGTCAAGTTTTAATATAGCCGAGCAGCTTATAGTGGTTGTCGATCCACATGGAATGCTGCAGAAAGATTTCAAGTATAAATTATCTATCTTTATATTGTGAATGAATAATGTGTGGATATCTCAATTATAAATAAAAACAACTAGATGTAACTAATCAAAATATAAAACATCTAAATCTAGAGAATGAATTACAGAGGTGTGATGAATACGGTTTCCCTTCATGTTATCAATATTTATCAATCAGCAAATTACCAATTTATAAGCTTCGAAGATTTCTACAATAATCATTTCCTCTCTTGAGTGCCAAATGATTTTAGATCAAGATTAAAATCAATATCTCTATAAAAATCACCAATTGAAATCTCAATAAACACTATGAATCTTAATAAATGACTTCAAAGGATTTACATAATCTCTCGATTCTATGAAATCCTATATTATTCTATTTCAAAGGTCTGATTCAATTACCTTTCTCAAAGTGTCAAATCAAATATTTCCAAATAATCTAAATTATTGATCAAATAATTTAGAAAGCGATTGATCCAAATAAGCCACAAATAAATTGAGAAATCTAGATTAATGAACCACAATATCAAAACATAAGTTCAAACATAGATTACATCATCCCTCATAATTATAAAGTTTGGCTAAACATGAAAAACACAAATATCCATAATCAAATGAGAATGCATCTCAAATGATATACAAGAAACAACAAAAGGAATTAAAGAGATTAAAGAAGAATCTTATCTATTTCTAGATGATAAATGTCTTCAATCTTTCTTCCCCAACTCTTTCATGTGTCTTAGTGGTGTTGGTTTTCATCCTAAGTATCCTCCATACCCTAGTTCAAGCCTCCAATGTATCTATTTATAATACCCATTTTTAGATCCAAAAATCGGGAGTTGTATTGTTTTGTCCGTAGGCTGCGAGCGTAAACGTTAAATGACATTGCAGAAATTCTACCTTTATAGTATTTTGCATTTGGAAGCCTTGAAATCTTCTTAAAAATGACCGAATTTGCACTGCGCCCTTCATCAAAGTTGTAGTCCTATCTCTTGCTTTCCATATCCATTAATCAGCTCATATCAATTTTTGTAGAAAGGTTCACGACCAAAAATCACGAAATCACAAACATGGAAATTTCGCATACGTTTAGGCATTTCTTTCAAATCAATCTCTTGTTGTTTGATCATCATCGCTTCTTTTGACACACGACTCATTACAATTATTCTCGGACTCATCGATATAATTGGACCTCCAAATAAGCAGCCACCAAATGACTCGAACTAATGAAACTTAATGCCTAACTTTATGAGATATAACAAAAATGACTCAAAATACTCAAAAACAACACAAAAACTCTAATCTCTAAAGCCCAAATCAATGGTATAAACCAGTGAACATATAACCAGGTTGCATTATTCTTCTCTCCTTTTCCTCTTTCTTCCTTGAGGTCCGCACATTTTTTTTCTGCCTTTTAATCTTCTTTTTCTCTAGTTTCTTGCTTTTCTTTCTTATCCTAATTTCTTGTTGGCGAACCACCCACACCATCGAAATACCAACACCACACAACCATACCATCCTGTTTTATCTTTTTTTTTTGATCATCTCTCCCGACAGATTTTCATTTCTCTTTTTGATTTTTTTTCTTTTTGTGATCATCAAGATTTGTCAAATTGTTGATTTGAAGACAAAATCTCAAAATCAAGATTGAATAACTAGGGGAGTGAGATTAACACAATAATTCACTATTTGAATGTTGAATAGAACTATCATAACAAAAGACCTATTTTACATACAAGTCATTCCTTTGATGTTGAAGATGAAGACATAATAATAACTACTAGGGTTAAATTATGTCCAATAATATAAAAAAGTGTTGCATTTTCCTTCAAAAGTATTACATTTTATTCAAAAGTATCACATTTTCTTAATTGTCACCTAAAACTATTTGACAATGCAAACAAAAGTATTACTTTTCCCTTTAAAAGTATCATTTTTAATTAAAAAAGTATCACTAATACATGTGAGACAAGACATATCATATAAGACCAATCTTTGACAAAAGCACTACTTTTTTACTCTAGAAAAATACAACTTTTACTCAAAAACTATATAAGAGTATTACTTTTGTTAAAGTACCACTTTATTAAAGCCGATGACATTTTCGTGAATATGTAGGCTATGCAGTAGATGTTATGGCAATTAAAAAATATTATTTTTTTCTTGAAAAGTATCACTTTTATCAAAAAGTATATATATTTTTAAAGTACTTTTGGCGGTGATAATTTTTAGTATTATGCGGTGACATAGTATCACTTTAGACTCGAAAACTATTATTTTTTTATTTAATAAGTATCAATATTAAAAAAGTATACGTTTCAAAGTAACAAAACTAATATTATTTACATGCAAAGTTATACACAACCTTGTTTAAGTATCATTTTTTATTAACAAAAATATCACTTTACTTTAAAAATATATGTTTTCAAAGTAACAAAACTGATATTAGTAGTTCCCCAAAATAGTCTCCCAAAAATATTAATAATAACTAAAAAGTATTAATAGTTAATGAAAAATATATTAGTTTTCTCCTAAAAACAATAAAAGTAGTTGATCCTTCAAAAGTATTAATGTGCCCCCATTAAAAGTATTAATTTTTCCTTGAAAAGTAATGAATTTTGTTTTTCTTGAAAATACTATTTTTCTCAATTATGATTCCCGATATACCTCAATCTTAACCTCAAAATCATCTGTCACCACTCTCTCAATAAAAGGAAAAAGTCCATCAAAATTCAAGAGTTTAACAACAAAGATATAAAATTATCAAACTTATCAAGATTCCAAAATCGACCGCCGCTGCCTCCTATTCCCAATACCCACACCCGTCCCGTAGTCCCTTCAACCCTGGTTCTATTTACTATGGACATTAAGATCTCTTTCTCCACTTTTATGATTGATTTCTAGAAAAAAAAATCATTGAAAATGGATGGAAGAAACTTGAAGAATCGGAACAATTGTAGTAGGTATCGGTGGGTGATATAAAGCGGTAATGATGGTTCCCCACCTCTAGTGGCTAAAGCACAAGAGTAAGCCACACACCACCATGTTTAATCTGGTTCTGAAAATCGGGCGGTATGTTCACGATTTCAGTTGAGAAAATCGCGAATTTTGCGGAGTGCGGTTTGGGCAAGATCCTCGAGTCATGTGAGATGATGGATTTTGTTGCTCTCATGTGGCGTGTGCGAATTTGTGGTTTTTATAAATGTGGCATAATTTGACCCATCTTATTGGAAGGCGGTACCCTCTTTCTTTTAAAAAATAAGATCTTAAACGTAGAGGATTATGTATTCCATTATGCGTAAGCATAATTATTTACTATATAATATTTTTAAAAAGAATTCAAAGATTTAAAGTGACATAAAAGTGTTTGGTGATTGAAGTTATCTAATTCTTTGATGATGTCAAAACTGGAGCAAGAAAAAAAACAGAGTGATAATTGTAAGTACTCTTTAAAATTTCATTCCTCGCATCATGACATCGAGTAAGTTCGAGAGAAGATAAGTGTTTATAAGGTATGGTTACCAAAACTAGCCTATTTACAAAAACTTCAATTATCTTTCAAAATTACAAATACCCCTCTTAAAGTACTACAAACAACTACTTGAGGTTTGTATTTACCAAACAAATACCCACTTTTTGTGGTCAATTAGTAAAATATTAACAAATGTCATGGATATTTGTAATCGAAAAATAACTAGCCGAGTTTTTTTTGTAATCACGACACAACCCTTATATAATGTGTAAGCAACAAGACCGCCAATAATTTTGTTGTTATTAGCTAGCATTGGGATCGCGTCGTAATTAAAGTTGGTCATGGCAAATATGTTTTTGCGCGGCAAGTTGTCTTTAAATGTGTGAACAAATTGTAAACAGATAAGCAGAAAAAAGGTACTCTGTAGTTTCAAATATAGTTCTTCTCGTTTGCTCGAGAGCCTATGTTTCTCATCTCTCATTCTTGAGGATTAGTTGTGGGTTATCGGCGGTTATTTTTACGAAGTCGATCGCGTGAGTATTGTATTATGGAGCCAAATCTTTACGAGTTAACATTACATGATGAGAAGATGAAAGGACTCTTTTGGATGAGGTGAAGAAAAATCGGAAAATGCGAACTTTAGCACATGTCTTATTGGACGTTTCGCTTGCTGTAGAAACATTAATCGTTTTTGTGATGAAAAATCGGCTGGCTTAATATCCGAGAACCGAAGGGCATAGCATTCAAGAGATTGGATCCCAGCGTTTTCTTTTCATTCTATCGGGATTCGATCTTAAACGAGTTTGGGAAGGTGGCCTCTCGTTCTTTGATAATTATTTGTTGCTTCTACATAAGATAAAGGCAGGGTGATGTGCCATCTGCGATTCCTCTTTTCTTTGCTAATTCACGGATTCAAATGCATGATCTCCCTATTGGGTACATGAGAAAGCGTGGGTAAACAACTTGGTGATTTTGTTGGAAATTCATTGAGTATGATAGTAATAATAATAACGCTATACGGGCGAACTATATGAGGATCAAAGTCTCGATTGATGTCCGTATCCCTCTCAAGCGATCTAAAAATAAAAAGACAAAAAATGGTGATTGGTCGGTGGTGAGCTTTAAATATGAAAGATTGCAGTCTTTTGCTACATTTGTGGGCTTATGGGTCATGGCGGCGATTACGTGAGAAAGTACAATTAGGAAGGGGATGTGCGATGAAGGATTGGGGTGTGGTTGCGAGAGCGCAACAAGAGATTCGTTAACGAAGGTGGACGGTGATGCTCAGATTAATATGACGAAAAAGGAGGCTCGGCGGATCGTGCGGGCCGAAAATTTTCTGGCGGAATATTCTCGTTACACGGATGTAATCGAAAATCAATTTGTGGCAAAAAATCGAGAAATGGCGGGTTACAAAGGCGTTACTCTTTTTCTTTCAAAATTGAAATGGCGGGGAAGTGGATAAGAGTGTGGGATCTTCACATTTGGCTATTTTAAATGATGAGAATGATGAATTAAATGACTTGGGCCTTATAAAGACAAAGAAAGCGAAGAAGCCCCAGTGGCCTAACCCATCCTGGCAGAGTAAGGATGCAAAATGTGCGGAAGAGAATGATAAGTCACGGACTCTTCGCATTTGATATTTCTAATTTACCAGCGGCGGGTTCGGATTTCCCGGGCCCGCGGGCTAATGATCATTTGAGAGTTGGAATTATCGGGATTGGGTAATCCCAGGCAATTCCTTCCATCGTCAGTACAAGCTCATGGAAATAGGACATTATTTTTTTGTTTGAAACTTTAGCGCATTGTAATAAAGTAGAGGAAGTTAAGAGGAGAAATTAATTTTGGTTGTTTCCGTTGATCGGTTAGGAATAAGTGGTGGAATTTGTATTTTTTGTGGCGTGTTAATAATATGTTGACTATTAAAAGTTATTCTCGAATCATATTGATCAGGAGATTAAGGAAAAAATGGTGTTGGTATTTGGAGGTTAACGGGCTTTTATGGAATTTACGAGTTTACGATATAAGAGAATCTTGGAACTTGCTTGACGGTTAAAGTCTCAATCAGTCTGCCATGGTGTTGTATTGGGGATTATAATGATATCTTCGCTAGGAAGACAAAAAAGGTGTGTGGAGCACCTGGGTTTATTTAATGGTTTTAAATAGCGTAATGATGGATTGTGGCTTACAAGATCTCCCTCTTTAGGGATATCCGTTTTACATGGAGTAGAGGAAGGGAGGCAAAAATGCGGTGGAGGAGAGAATTGATAGGAACGGTGAATTCTAATTGGCTTGAAGTATTCAAGTCGTGCTTAAAAATTTAATTGTGCCAATTTGGATCATTCTCCTTTATTGCGAGTAGTGCGTGCGGTGGTGGAGTTAAAAATTAATAGAAGGTTTCGATTTGAAAATGGGTGGTTGCAAGTCGATGGTTTTGGGCCGATGTATTAAAGATGCGTGGTTTGTTCTCCATAGAAATGCTGAGATTCAACAAAAGTTAGAAGTTTGTGCGGAAAAGTAGGAATTTGGGGTGAGAAACAAAAGTGCTCTTTAAAGTGGAGATAGATAAGTGTAATAAAATGCTTTTGGACTTGAGGCAAAAGAACGTGAAGAACGCCACCAGTGTAAAAATCGATCTCGACTGCCAACCTTTTACTTCAAGAGAATGTTATTGGAAGCAACGTGGTCGAAAATCAGCTTAAAGAGGTGATAAGCAATACTAGATTTTTCATCGATTTCGTCGCTTAAAAAAGAGAACTGGATCGAAAAACTCGAGAATGGTCGGGATTTGCACGAAGATGGGAAAGAAATTGAATTATTGTTTTGAATATTATGCTAAGTTATTTAGGAAAGCCTCTTTGTCATCTTGGTCTGTCATTGATGTTATTAATCACACATCCGTCGATGGAGCAAAACTCGGTCTTATTTGTCTTTTGATTTTCTTAATTTACTAAAGCGGTAAGCAGATGCATCGAGATAAATCCCGGGACGGATGGTTTCAACCGGCGTTTTATCGTAAATTAGCGTTAATTGGAGATGAGATTTTAAGTTTTGTAAGGAATGGTTGAGGAAAGCGTTTTCCGTTGGGTTAAATGATACCAATGTGGTGTTAATTCAAAATGAAAAATCCGAGCAATATGAAAGATTGGGCGTCCCATCTCGTTGAGTAATGTGATATACAAAATTCTAGCAAAGGTGTTGGCCAATAGACTTAAAGGAGTGGTGGCGAAAATTATTTCCAAAGAATCGTTATTCGTCATCGTGGGAAGTGTCTATTATCGATAATGTCAGGATTGCTTTTGAGCTTATCCATAGCATGAAGAAGAACGAAAACAAAGTTTGGGGATGTAGCATTGAAGATTGATATGTAAAAACTTATGATAGCATTAATTAGGGAGTTTTTGGAAGCTATTATGATGAAGATGGGTTTTGTAAAAGAATGGGTTGATTGGATCATGATGTGTGTTTCCTCACATTAGATATTCAATTGGTGTCAACAATGATTTGCGTGGGTCCGATTATTCAGGTAGAGATTGACGGGGTGACCCATTTGTCACCATATTTGTTCATTATTTGCCGCGGAAGAGGCTTTCTTACGATTAAGGATCTGATGTCTAAATGGTTGATTCATGGAACCAAAGTGTGGAGGGCACCATCGATTTCATCTACTATTTGCGTGATTTATAGCTTATTATTTTTCAAAACACATTGAAGAATGTAACCCGGTGAAAAGAATTCTTGAGAAATATAAGAACGCATCCTACGGTCGGTGTGAATTTTGGTAAATGGGGAATTTTTTCAGTGGCAACACTAATCAATGATTAAAAGATGATATTTGTAGAACTTTGGGTGTGTAAGCGTGACTTAATACCCTGGAAGTATCTTGGGCTTCCCTCGTTGATTGGTAAGAAAGAAGAAGGAGGTGTTTCACACATTAAAGATAAAATTTGGAATTATATTCAACATTGGAGAAATAAGCCGATTTCAAAGGAGGTAAGGAAACCTTATCAAATGCGGGCTCAATCTATTCCTACTTACTTTATGAGTACGTTTCTATTACCTACCTCTTTATTGGATGAAATTGAAAAAATGTTGAATGCATTTTTGGTGGAATTGGCTAAAAGATAAGTCTAGGGGATTAATTGGTTTAAATAGGGAGACTATTTGTGATAGAAAAGATCAAGAGGGTTGGGGTTTAGAGAGCTCTTGGGCTTTAATGTGGCATTATTGGGGAAACAAGGATGGAAATTCTTGGCGGATCCGAGACGCTGGCCATATAAAAGATATTCAAAGCTAAATATTTTCCAAAAGGATTTTTGAGCTCAAAACTGGATCTAATCTAGTTTTATTTGGAAGAGTGTCCTGAGTTCTCTAGTAGTGTTACATAAAGTCGTTGGAAGATTGGTAGTGGGATGAATGTGATTGTTTAGGGAGAACCTTGGTTTGAGAGATGCAATAACTTTTTTATCTCAACACCATTTAATCAGGGATTAGTAACTGGTGGTACGCGATTTGTTTATACATGGGTGTAAACAATGGGATGTGGAATTGATTGAGCGAGTTGTTTTTGTAGCGGATGTCGCGTCGGATTGTAAATATTCAGCTCACGAATGGTATGGGGAGAGGATATCAGTGTGGCACTTTGATAAGAAAGGAAAATATTTGGTTAAAAGTGGGTATAGGGTGTTTGTTAATGGTGTTGAAGAAGATAAGTGCAGGAGGAGAACTCAAATATGTGGAGAAAATTATGGACTTGAAACTCCCACCAAAGGTCAAGCATTTTATTTGGAGAGTATCAGGGATTGTCTTCCCACGAGGTCCAATCTCACTACAAGACATATACTGTGGAAGTCGGCGTGTGTGTTGTGTAAGGATCAACTAGAAAATCGTGGCATATGTTCTTAGGTTGCTCATTCGGCCGAAGGGGTTTGGAAAATTTGCAAATATTGACGAGACGGGTTGAAGAAGGGCTGTTTAATGCTTCTTTGAGTCTATGAAGAGTTTGTTGCTTTTGTCTATCTCACGATGAGGGCCGGAATAGAGATAAATGTCTTATGGTTTTGTGGAGCTTGTGGAGGACAAGAAATGATGTGTTGTGGAATAATGCCAAACGCTTCAAGCTACGATGTAGTTCATGTTCTTTGTCAACAATCTTATAGATTGGTGTTCTGTGAAGTTTAATTCGAGTTTCATTTGATGAGGGTGTAGGGTGGCTTCTCGGATGCAAAGATGGATTAAACCGATCCCTCTATTCCTCGAAGTGTAATGTAGATGATGACGGCCTTAATAATAATCAAAATAGCACGAGTGTTGGAATGGTTTTAAGAGATGATAAAGGGGACTTTGTTGTTGCTTTAGAAAACAGCGCAATTGTTTGGTGTGTTTTCGCCCAGGGAAGTTGAAGCAATTGGTGTTCGTGAGGCCCTTTCATGGATTAAATTACTGACGTTCATCAAGTAGTTGTGGAAGCGGATGCTAAATATGTGGTCGATAGTATTTCTTCTATGGAGTGTGGGGATTAGAGTATGATAGCTTGATTGAAGAGTGTCGAATGTTATTACGAAGAGAACCAAATTTGTCGAGTGGTGTTTACCCGTCGTAGTATTAATCAGGTTGCTCATGCGCTAGCAAAGAAATCGTTTTCTTTTGATAGCTCGTCGGTGTGGAGTTATCTCACCTCTTTGTATTGTTAATCTGTTATTGAATTATTTATCGTAATAAAATTTCCTTTGCTTCAAAAAAAAAAAAGCAACAAGACCAGTTAAATGAGTGTCTATGGTGTTGCAATAGTGTGAGCCAAAAGTCTTCATGAAATAAATTTAAATTTAAACATTGATCACAAAAGAAAAGGGTAAAAAGGATTTCAACCTAATAAAGAAAGCTCTTTTTCATAAAATTCAGTAGAAAGGTTGATCAGCCAGAATTGGAAATCTGCAAGCAACTAAATTTTCCTTCAAACACCTAAATGACCATATTAGCAATTGAGATATTTTTTGGGATAATTACAAAAAAGACCCCTAATATTTGGGCTAATTACAAAAAAACCCAAGATTTTGAAAATTACAAAAAATCCTTGAGGTTTGATTCCGTCATACATTTTCTTCTCACAACCGAAAAAATATTTCAAAAAGAACCCGACTTTGGTAAAAACTTGAGGTGCTTTTTGTAATTAATACATCTGGATTGTTTTGTAATTAGCCCAAGCCTCAGGGGGTGCTTTTTGTAATTATCCCGATTCTTTTTTTTTTTTTTTTTTCTGTAAGTTGGTTTGCCTTGCTCTAACCTATTATCTCTTATTAAATCAAAAGGTGTTTATGGGAAACAGAGATGAATCTTTTCATAAACCATTATAAGTAGGGATGGCAATTTCCTCCGAACCCGACCGGAGGATCCAATACCCGACCCCTAGCGGAGGAGGGTATGAAAGGTAATTTTGTACCCGATTAAATAAATGGGTGCGTGGGTGTGAGATTTTCGGGTATGGGTATGGAGGTGGGTCTAGGTACATCCTACCCGTGCCCTACCCGATACTCCGATTAAATAATAATATTATATATATATCATATATCTACATATATATTTATTTATAATATTTTACATATATTTTTTATTTATACAAAATTATTTATTTATATTTTAAAAAAGGATTCTTTTTCCCCATGTCCCAACCAAAATCTACTAACCCACTAACACTCTTGTTTAATCCTTTTTAATATTTTGCTATAATTTTATAATATTTAGTTTGATAATCTTATCTTTATTCTTTTTTCCTTATTGTTTCCTTAAAATTTAGTAAATATCTATATCTTTATTTAAATAACTTAAATTTCTCTTTAAAAAAAAGAAATAACTTTTTCTTGAAAAAAAAGAAATAACTTAAATTTGAAAAATACAATTGTAAGTGGTAATAGGGTATGGGTAGGATATGAATACCCGATCCTCGGATGGGTATGGGGATGGGTATGAAAAGCGGGAGAATACCCGATGGGTATGAGTATGGGTATGGGGATGGTATGAATATAATAAATGGGGATGGGGATGGGGATGGAGGATATAGAATCCTACCCATTGCCATCCCTAATTATAAGTCCTTCAAAATCTGTCTTAGAAAGGAAAATTCCAAGAAAAACAGATCAAACTATGATATGTACAAATTGTTCAGACAATGTAAAGTTTCTGTATAAAACTAAAGCCATAAGTTGGAAAAGGATCTATACATACAAAAATCTTTACAACGACCTAGGAATGAGCCTATTTCTTGAAAAGAGGAAGAATAGAACTTGCATGATCTTGACGTAATCTTTTTCTGCTCTTTACAATGAACTACGTATGGTTTTACTTACGCTGGAATAGGGATATCATCTTTTAACTCTACTGAGTTTCTTCGGTTGGGCGCCGTTGACATAACTTGGAGCCTCTTTGTTATCTCCGTAAACGAAGGCCTAGCTGCTGGATCGTGTGACCAGCACTCTTCCATCAAATTTCTCCACTCGGGATCACACCGTTCTGGGATTGGTGGCCTCAGAGTGTTATTTACAATTCCACCTTCATAGAATGCACACAACAGAGTCCATATCAACTTCTTTGATAAACCAAAGGGATAATTACAAAAACACTCATGAGGTTTGGGCTAATTACAAAAAAATCCACAGATATTTCAAAATTACAAAAAAAACCTTAGGTTGGAATATCTCTTAAATTTACGAAGGTATAACTGTAATATTTTTATAACTGTCAGGGTTTTTTGAAAATTTGTTTTGCTTATGAAAAGGAAAATGTAAGACGGAATCAAACTTTAAGAGGTTGTTTGCAGTTTTAAAACCTCTAGTTTTCTTTGTAACTAGCGCGGACTCGGTTTTTTTTTTTGTTTTTGTAATTATCCTAATCCAAATTGGTTGAGAAAAAAGTACAACTTCTTAACCATGCATGTATTGCAAGAGATATTCAGAGAACATAAAAAACACCGAAATTCTTGTTTTAGGAGTTTCCATATGTTACCTATTGAGAAAAGTGATGATGCACACAGAATAAAATCTTTTGCAGAATGTACTATCTGCACTGTGCTTTGGAATAAAGTGGAGATCTTTTTTTAGGGATAATTACAAAAAGCCAACTAAGGTTTGAGCTAATTACAAAAAAAAACAAGAGTTTTTTAAATTACAAAAAAACCTCTTGAGGTTTGATTGTGTCTTAATTTTTAAATTTAAGGGTAAATGTAATATTATGATAAACGTAAGGGGAGCTTTTAAAATATTTTTGCATATGAAGGGGAAAATGTAAGACGCATCAAACCTAGAGGATGTTTTGTAATTTCAAATAATCTCTTTTAAAAGCAATATTGTGAGAACTGAGAAGAACAAAAAAGGTCGTAGATGTGAAGACAAAGAACAATTGACTGCTTGCAGCACTCCATTTTGCATGGAGAGATTTCTTCTATCACATAAAATGGCACACATGTGACAAATCAACATTCCCATAATAAACATATTTACGGGTAATACATATCCAATAATCAAGTCTCCAGAATCTTAATCAAATGTTTCATGATCATCTTCAAAAGCTTACCTATGATGGCACCACAATGCATATCTATATATGGCTCTTCTCCTGTCAAAATCTCCCACAGTGCAATGCCAAAAGAGAAAACATCTACCTGCAAGGATATTTCATGGTAAGTTAGATAAAGGTTATCGATAATGGCCACTGTTTCAAATCTTAAGACAGGAAATATGCAATTTCAATGTTCCAGTTTTTTTTATATTCCAATATAGAATATGAGGTGCCTTTATGCAAAAGGAAAATTATAGAGGTCTAACTTTCTCAGAAACCCGACTACTGTTTCCATTTAATAGTTCTGGAGCCATCCAAGGAAGTGTCCTCGAACACCGCCTGACACAAGAGTATTCTGTTTGATTCTTGATAGTCCAAAATCACCGACCTGAGAAATCAAACAACAATATTTGTTTAATTGGTATCTTTCAGATTTTGGTAAGTTTGCATATCCCTAATCATGCCTGAGTTTGCCTCTCCCCAAAATGATTATAAAAGCATAGGCAGATTTTATTTAAAAACTTCCAGTAAGAGAGAGAGAGTAAATTTGAAATTAATAATCCTTATTGCAAAGCAAGCCTTATTTAAAGTAAAACTTATTTTAGAAATTACCTTGCATACTGGCCGTTGAGAATCCCCCAAGTTGACTAGCAAGTTGTCACATTTTAAATCAAAATGAACGATATTTTTCAAATGCAAGTATTCCATGCCAAAAGAAGCATCCAGTGCAATTATAACCTTTTTACGCCGATCTAGTGCTCTGCAAAGGAAGGTCAAATTTCAAGGATCATTTCTAAAAACACTATAAAGAACAACGAGAAACAAACCAACTGACCGATCCTTCTTTAAGAGAACACGTCTTAATGACCCATTTGCCATGTATTCAGTCACAGTAGCCAGTGTACCGCCAGGTCCATCAGGAACCACCCCATAGAATGCTACTACATTTGGATGGTGAAGTCTAGAAAGAATCTTAGCCTCCTCCAGAAATCTTTCGTCTGTGAAGAAATAAAACTATATATGTGTAAGTGCGAAACTATAATGGAGTTTTCCCAAAAGAGAAATCTGATCAGTCAGAACCAGTACTGTCTTTTTCTGGAGCTAATTTTGTGGAAGAAGCTAATTTACATCAAATTTAGGGATAATTACGAAAGACTCCTTGAGGATTGGGCTAATTGCAAAACAAAACCAGGCATGTTTTAAAAATACAAAAGCCCCTCAGGTTTGTTTCTGCCTTAAATTTAAGGAGGTAATTGTAATATTTCTAGAAATATCAGGGTTTTTTTTTTTGAAAAGTTTTTGCTTATGAAGGAGAAAATGTAAGACAGAATCAAAGCTCAGGGTTTTTGCAATTTTCAAAACCTCTGGGTTTTTCTTAAATTAGCCCAAAACTCAGGGTTTTGTTTTGTAGTTATTCATCAAAGTTATGATGAAAGTGAGAGTTTATTTATTTTGTCTTTGTGTCGGGACGAACCAGTCTTTCTTGTTCAGAAGAACCTCCAGCAAAACAACTATTTTTTATTCTCTTGATGGCAACATCTGTTCCTCTCCATTTTCCATGATATACAGTTCCAAATGTACCAGTTCCTAACTCTTGTAGTTCTTCAAGATCAGCATATTTAATGATCTGCCCAGGTGATATGAGTATTCAGTACAACTTTTGATAATCAAGTTTCATAACAAGAGAAAGATGTGAATACCAAAACAAACAGGAAAATTGATTTCTCCATTGAAATGCATCCTGCTATATGAAAAATGGACTGCCAATAATGGATTCCGAACTCCATAATACATAAGGTAAAGAGGACGATATTGAAAGAATTTAGTAAAGAAATTAAGTCCCATGAGGTCTCAGCAGCTACAGGAGTTACATCTTACTCCAACATTTGTGATGAGTTCTTGAAGTTAAAGAAAAATACTATTTGAAGTATATTTATCTTGCAACGGCATATGTTCTTATTTAAGCCACAATTTCAATATACGACTATGGAATTACAGTAGACTTATTTACTAACAAGATGTGATACATCAAGTCCCTTAACAACTCACCACCCCTTTGTGCTACTTGGAAGGAAATAAATTTATGCTCAAAAGATAAACTAATTAACGACTCCACCTATCTCTGATTCCAGCAGCTGAAAAATGTAAAAAAATCAATCTATTACATTCCATAGGTTGGAACAATACTATTTCGAAAAACATTCTGATAACCAAGTAATCGTTTTAGATACTTGTTGAAAGTCAATCTAACTAATTGTCAAACTTTTGGAATGACATATGACTTCAATAATATTCACATAACTGTGGAAAGGAAATTACGCTTACATCTTTAGGTACTTATTCATTAAAAATATAAAAATCACTCTCTTTGCAATCTTATATATGAGTAAAGGACACTGGCAGAATAGAAAAATCGGTAATCTAAACCCATAAAAGCTGCTTATATCCTTGTTGAATAAGTTATGGGTATCATGAAATGCACACATACATACTACATACATATAAGTGTATTTACACACACATATACGTGTTTGAGTGTATTGAAAATGAAACATTAAAAGATAAATATGACAGGAAAGCAGGACATACTACACAGTTGCATTCCGTTTTATTCAGTATGACAATACAGTTAAACAAAAGCTTATAAGCAAATAGAGAATATCTAACATTCATGTATAAAGTAGTTTTGAAATTATCATCCATAGAAAAAAAAAGTTAATAAAGTTCAATCAGGATATCGCCCAATTTGGAAAATGAAAATAGCATTATATGACAAGTAATTTAAGGTAAACCTGCAAACCGTATATGCTAGCTTCCATTTCAATTATTGCAGCATCACTTATTGATTCATCCTTATTGTCATCGTCAGCTTTAACATCCTATATGGACAGGCACACATAAATCAATTTCCTCTAAAATTCGATATTAGGAAATATGAAGCATTGAGGATGTCATACCTCATCCTCAGATGCATAGATAACACTTTCAGTTTCAGTTTCTTCTCCAGGGGATTCAACTCCATCATTGTATTCATCTCGTATACATGGGATAGCCGTTGAGGAGCATGGCACGCCTTCAACTATAATAGGAGTTTCTCGTACGCGAGTTTCATGACATTTATCTGAGGACTCTGAGTTGACAAAGGTGCCATTTTTAATATTCAACTCCTTCTGAGAATCTCTATCAGGTTTTTCCTTCTTCACACTTCCATGAGAATTTTTCACCATTTCCTTCTGGCCAGAGACCTCTCGACCCAAACTAGATTCATCTTCTGAAAATAGAACTGGAGTGATGAGTTGTGATTGGTTGTTATTTTCCTTACCCACAGCAGGTTGAAGCCCATGACATCCAAAGACGGTCGTAGTACAGTCAATTGCATTAGGGACATCATGCTTAAGTCCACTCGTTTCTTGTTGGCTCTTAATGAGAAATCCAGGCTCATTTAGGCTTATTTGGTAACTTCCAGGCAGCTCTTTCCAAACTTCTGTTGGATTTTCTGCAGAATTATATGACGACGAAGATCTCTTGCCTCCATTCACCTGCGGCTCTGATGTTGGGACATGAACAGAGTGTTTTAAGTTTGGGTGACATATTATTTGCGGCAAATTCTGTTTGTGCTCCAAAATTTTGGCATTTGAGGCAAAATCATTGTTAGTGGCGTCGTTTTTCCTATCTTGATCAAAAGAAATTTCTTTATTCTTCTTCCAATTTATTGTATCTTTACCCCATTCAATATAATCCTTGTCAAGATTCGGAGGTTCTTGATAGGGCTGATCCATATTCCTTGATATCTGATATTTCTCATGTGCTCCTTGAGATGAACAGAACATTGCAACGGTTGGTGAATTTTCTGCAGCAAAAGGCAAATACGTCTTTTCTGTCCCTTGTTCTAAACAGAAACTCCTCTCTTCATTAGTCGGTTGTGATTCAGAGAGAAGATTAGTTACTCTCCTAAAAGATTTATCATGAACATCAGACACAGGAGAAAAACTAAACGTATCTTGAGACGGAACTAACTTCTCAGCATGGAGTGGCATAGCATTCACAAAATCTCTCCTTGCATCGGAATAACTAGGACCATATGATAAAGGAGACTGAAATTCTTTACTGGGTTTACGAAAGTGAGACCCCATCATAGGAGTTGCATGTGATTGTACTGGACTACCTATCACGGGCACCGTATCAATGGGATTATTATTATGATAATAGACTGGAGCATCAACAAAACCGGGATTATCATATGCTGGGTTTTCCACAACATATGGACAATTGTTACTATACCCATATGGACACACAACATTTTCATAGCTTTTCATGAAAGTCTTGGGGTCTTTAAACTGAACAGGAGATGGAATATAGGGCTTGGAAGGAATTTCGGTAGCATTAAAACCCCGAGAACTTGGACCTGAAAGCATTTTCTGATTTTCTAAATAATGAAACGGAGTAGGAGAATCCTTTTGTATGTTTGAACTGCCATCCAAATTATTTCCCCACTGGCTTTCAAGGCTCTCTCTGCTAGAGCTCCTATGAGGGTTCGGGTCGAGCATTCCGTTAACCGCGACAACATACTGATAATCAGCATCACTTTGCTGTCTGCTCTTTGCTTCCGAAGAACTCGGACCCTCAAGATCGCCACCGGCAACAAGAAAAAGTTTTAGTCTTTGTGATTTTCTCTCTAAATCATGATACTCTTCGATCATATGATGAAGATCCTCATCAGAAGACATGGATATAAGCGCATCCAGGTCTTCACCTGGAAGCTGGTACTTGATTGTATGAGGGTAATTACAAATTGCAGTAGTCTTTTGACGAGCTCGTCATAAGTTAGGTCTTTTCTGATGGATATAATCCTCGTGTCCCCACCGACATATCTAAGCTTCGCGTCATTTGGTCTCGGTAGTATTCTTCCCCCAGAACTGCAGAGGAATTTTATTTTTCCGGAGAATGTACGGTCCAGATTTCCCCACCCTTTACTATAAGGCTGATTTGAATTAGGGGAATCCGATGAATAAATGGAAATAGCAGATAGGCTACCTTTATCAAAGTCATCAGATAACTTTCTTTGGTGCTGTGCACTGGCCTGCAATTCTCTGTGATATGTACTCGACCCATCCAAATAAGTCTTATGATCCGGATCAAATCCATATCCTTTACCCGGACAAAAATCTGTTAGATCTTTGTACACAAGATGGCGATTCTGAGTAGCATCATAACCTGGTTTACTCGTTGGGATCTGACTGACATCATTCGCAAAGGCGTTCTTCTAGACATAACACGATCCCTCAAAAACTCTGGTGAAAATTCCTCTCCCGTCTGCACAGAGATATTACGCATGTCTTTATTTTCATAGTTCTGATCGTTCGGCGTCCCATTGGATGAATCGGCATCACTTTGTCTGCCTGAACAACCACAAAGTTCACTATTCATATCTACAATCAAGATCAAGTCCACTTGGTATGAGCATTCTCCAGTCGTTCACAGTTGTATCCTAATCGACGTTAAGAGTTTTTGGCTCCTTAATTCCTTTATCATCCAAAGTACTTCAGTAAGGCCAACCAGTAATGCTTGAAAAACAGCCAGAATTCGTTGCTTTACCCTTTGCTGAACTAACTACCATTCTAAGGCAACACACTTTACTGTGCAAAATTACAACTCCCCAATGGTTTCTGAGCAATCACATCGTCTTTAAACGTTTCTTCGTCAATTATTCAACACTCAAGAAACACAATGCCCTTAAAGCTCCATTCACTCGTGACATTGAATTTTTTTCCGTAAGTTGAGCAATGGAGACTATCTCCATACGACATGAAATGATGAAAACAATGTAAGATAATGAATAAACTAATCAAAACAAACACTTCCTAACAATGAAATGATTATAGCAACACAATATCAGAAATCACCGTAGTTACAGAATCACAAAGACAAAATACTAAGCAATCCATGATTCATTCAAGCATCTATAATATTCTGATTCTATTTTCTTTCTTTCTTCTTTTCCCAATTCCTTTTATGCCCCAAGAAAAACACCAAAACCCAGATGATTAAACCGAAAATTAGGTTAGAAAATGAAGTGGATACCCAAAATTTTACCTGTATGTAAGAAGAAATATCCGATTTATTGCCTTATTTTCTCTAGTATCTTTGTGGATAAAATCAGGGTAGGGTTCCAAAAAGAAAAGAAGAGAAATTCTTGGAGAATTGGGTTTTGTTTGTGAGGCATATCTTGGTCGAGTGAGATGAGGGCGTTGCGTGGGTTTCGGAATATCAAAGGCACGGATGCAAGAAAAAGCAAACTTTAATAGAAAATATAGAATCCATTCGCGCCTTCATCGCGGTTTTTTAACTATAAAACCTAATATATGAAGTATGAACCCAACCCAACTTGGACCCCACCAGGCCCGCACCTCCTCCATCGCTTGCCCTTGGAATTTGTTGAATCTTCTTCTTCTTCTTCTTTTTTTTTTTTTGGTGGGGGCTAAGGAGACAATTAGGGTTCAACCCAACATTTGACAAACAACTCGTGAACAACATCGGATAATGTTTGTTTATTTAGTTAAACGAGCATCAATGAACAAATTTTAGGGCTAGTTAAATAAACAAGCAGAGCTTGAACAATTGTATACTCGTTCATTAATAGCTCGTGAACAAGCTCGTTTAACCGTTTATAAAATGTTCATGAAGAAACTCATGTAGCGGTTTTTTTTAAATTATTCATAAACAAGCTCACTAAAGGCTCGATCAATGGAAATTATAACTGATCTCCACCTTATATCTCTGAAATATTTATTTTCGTCTTCTCTCTTAAAAAAGAAAAATCCTACTCCACTTTTTCTCTCTTCCTCCCCCACTGCAGCCGCCCCTCCTCATGCCCCTCCTGGGCCTCCCCCTCCTTGCTTCTAGCCGACAACGACCAGAAGTGTTTGGTCGCCGGCTAGACTCTACGATACTTTCTTCTCTGGTTCAAGATCCGCATTTGGAATTACTTCGTGGTGGTAGGTCACGCATGGCGATCGGGGAGAGTGGTGGTGTCGGGATGTGGTTGTAGATTTGGAGGAGAGAGGCCGATTTTCTTTTTTCTTTTTTGGTATTGGTTTTTATTTATAGTTTATATGAATTTGTTGTAATTTCTTGTTTTTTTTAGTGTCTTTGTTTTCCAAGTTGATTTGTGAAACTCATAAAGCGGGTTAGTAGTTTCGTCTTTGCGAGTGGGTGAAATAGCTCGTGCCCATTGTTCCGATTGTGGGTAGGGTGTAAACAAATCAAATCAAGTCGAATATCAAGAAATTCTATTCGTATTCTACTTAATTAGAGAATATTCTTATTCGTATTCTTTTAATGTTCGAATACAAAAATTGGTTCTTATTCTTATTTGAAAATATATTTGAATACATACGAATCAATTCGAATATTCGTATTCGAAATCCTAACATATCTTTATATTTTTTCCCTATAATATCTAATTAGATTGCAATAATAATTATAATCTAAATAATAACTTTTGGTCATGAAATTGTTAAATACAACAATAACAAATTAATCACCAAATACACGACAAAACAAAAAGACTATTGTCTCTGTCGAGACCATCAAGAATATACTATAAAAATATAATTATATATGGGCTCATTAGTTTGGACTTATATAAGTGAATACATGGTTTATTATATGTTAATAATCAATATAAATAATTATACACTTACATGTATAAAGATTACACATTTAGGTGATTTGTATAAATATAAATATATTTAATATATAATATTATTCAAATATTTTTTGAATACTCCAATCGAATATAATTAAATTCATATTCGTATTCGCATATTATGCGAATCAGAATAAATATTCTTATTTGGATTCGTATTCTAATTTTTCAAATTCGAATGTCAATATACAAACTCGAATACCGAATCGAATCAAAAAGATTCTTTTGCACCCCTAGTTGTGGGTGTCCCTTAAGGAGTGTCTAGTCCTTCTTTTGGAGGTGGTTTAGTCTCCTTTCAGAGTACTTTTTGTTTTTCTTTTCTTTTATTTTTTTTTGTTTTTTTGTTTTTTGAGTCTTATTTTTCTCCTTCGATGAGTGATTGGTTTTTCTCTCGTGTGGAGCTTTCCCATTGACATATATGTTTGTTCAAGGTGACTCTTTTGCTAGTTGACAATGTAATTTTGTTATTAAGTTTTGAATATATTTACTATCATTTTGGTAAAAAAAAAAGGCTCGATCAATAGCTTGATTATGATTCAATTAATAATAAAATACATTATTCATTTAAAATACTCAATTTAAATTGAAATTATATATATAAGTTAAATATAAATATTTTAGAGTTAAACATATATAATTCCAGTAGTATTGTGTGATATAATCTATAAATCCATATAATATGAAAATGATTTAAAGTCACAATATTAGAAAATTTATCATTAACATATGAATAAAGTTGAATTTGTTCACGAACTCGTCAAAGGTAATTTTGTTTGTTTGATTATTGTTAGTGAACAAAATTATCCATTGTTAACGAACACGCAATGAACACGAAGTCGAATACGAACATGTTCGTAAACAAATTCAAATACTAAATAATATCATCAAATGAATATAGACAAGCTTTTTAAAATCTAATAAAGAAAGCTCGGCTCAAATTTGAGGTCGTATGAAATTAAACGAATATTTGGCGGATAGACTAAAGCTCGTCTCGACTCGGATCGTTTACATCTCTAGTCATAATTTCCCAACATAAAAAAATGGACACCTTTACGCTCACGGGCATTTTTCCGGACATTTTTACGCTCCCGCATTTTTCAAACTTTTTTACGCTCCAGCCATTTTTTGCCGACCTTTTGACAACGTTGTTTTAAGGTTGTATTGGACATTTTTCAAATAGTAAAATTTATGTGAAATACAATTTTTGTCACCATTAAATAATTAATTTTATACTCAAAATCTTATAAACAATCAATAAATATACACAAAACAACACATATAAAATAAAGCACATTGAAAATAATTTAGAAACAACACATGAATGGAAACACAAATAAATTTTTTATCTAATGCACAAAAACATCGAAAATAACATGGAAACAACCAAGAAACAACAGAACAACATTAAAAACTATATAAAAAAAAACCAAAAAGAATATATAAAACAACACAGAACAAAAATACTTAAAAATAGGTAAAAGATGCATTGAAACATCGAAAACAACATGAACACGTCAAAGAAACAACATAACAATATTGAAAATAATATAGAAACAACCTAGAAACAATCAAAACAATACAGAAAACAACACATGAATAAAAAAGCATAAAAAATAGGTAAAATTGCATTGAAACATCGAATCAACAAGAAATAACATAGAAACAACTAAGATATAATATAAATAATAGAAACAACGACTTAAACAACATAAAAAATAATACATGAACGAAAAATTCAAAAAAGTGTATAGATTATCAAAATAAGGCAGAGCATAAAATATCCAAAAATGCGGGAGCATAAAATAATGTCTTTTTTTTCAAAAAATTGGTATTCTTGGGAATTTCTCTTTTTTCTTTTAGTGTGAAGTTTGTTGAATCTTCTAAATCACGGTAATCATCTTTTGGCTCATTTGCCTTTGTTGATGGGATTGATAAAATTTTAGAATTGATTGTACTGCACTGTTTATTGATAATATAATTTGATGTAATATTATATTTGATATTTATGATTAAGATCAACAATTTTCAGAGTGTAATTCTAACTCATTGTTCGACTATTGGAATTTTACAATAACAAATATAAAATTCATAAATCATCCTAGAACATGCGAAAGAATTCTAAGCATAAACATCATGCTTATATCATCAAAGATCTATGGAATTATCGAAATACCTGGATCCATCATAAGATGTGAATGTTAAATACCTCAATTGTAGAACGGAGTTTGGTTTTGCGGCCTTCCTCAATTAATTATCCGGATTCCTTATGGACATTCGTTTTCCATCTTGATGGGAAGAATATAAAATTATGTGTGATTTAGTAAACTTGGGAATCATAACCATAAAGTTCTTTATATGACATCAATTAGGGTTCTCATAATCCCCTAAGTTGATTCCTATTCTGTATATACTATGTGTTTCCATATTAATTTCAAAAGTAGCCTTTAAGGACTCTACTGGATTTAGATCACTTAATTAGTCCAATAATAAAATGACTAATACAAGTGTAATTAATATATGTTGCCCACATATTAGGAATCAAATAATTCCTAACATTGGCATCAATGATTAAGATAATGATTTCAAATGTCTAAAAATACCCCCTCGGCATAAACTAGAAACATAATTAAATGACAAAATAGATAATAAGAAACTTAGGAAAATGAGGGATTATATAATAATAAGGGATGGGTTGGGATTAGTTATCAAATAGATTAATGATTTACTCTTGGGATTGGTCCTTTGTCATGGGCCTCAAATATGAAACCCAAACAAATGATTTTTATATAATAATCAAGCATTCTCACCTAGTCCTCATTCCCAAATATATCCTTTGGGCGTGTGTTTGGAAATGTAATTGATCCTGATAACTTATTTAACCCCAGCTAATCTAGTATTTGGAATTTAGGGCGGTGGTTTAAAAAAGTAGTTTGACATGATAAATAATCATTATAGATATAAAACGGCCGACCCTCACGTTTTCGAGCCAATCTTTATGTGCTTAGGACTAAACGAATTTTGGGTTAAATGGGTCATTATCTAATGGACCGAAATATTGGGAACCTAACCTTAATCTACTGGGCTTCGGGCTAAACGAGCTACTATTGGGCTACAAGCAAAAACATTTAAATTATATACTTAAACCTAAAATTTTAAATTTAAACACGCGTGGCATTAATACTCAAACTAATTATACAAAACTAAATGATCCATAATAATAAAAATCACATAGTTTATATATAGTTGTATTAGACAAAATCTTAAAGTTCAAACACTCATGCTTTAAGCATCACAAATAAAATCATATAAATATGATTCATGTACACTACTACATAAATATTAATCAAGCATCATCATCTATCACATTTGGTTTTTTCTTGGACAAAATATTAGCTTTCAATTCTTCTTCATCTAAAATATATAAAACAACAAAAACTAATTATTATAAGAAGTTTATCTTTATGGATATTATTGAAATCAAATATTAAAAAAGAACTCTAAAAGTATTACAAATGAGTTGTAGGATTAAAATAAGTAAAGAAAAAATTTAAAGTTCTCTAAAAACAAATACTCACGTCATACAAACTAAAATCTTCATGTGAATTTGAAAAATATTTACTAATAAAAATTGATATAGAATGTTATAATTATATTTATATATATTGTGCTAGCCGACTAGCTCGGTTGCTAGCCTCAATGGCTAGCCCAACAAGCTTTGAGCTAAATAATTTGGGCCAAAAAAAGCCCTGATTTAAACGAACCAAAATAATTTGGTCCTAACACTTTTTTTTTCTGGTTTAAATGTGTTCGTCCGTCAAGTTGTGGCCTATTTAACATTTATAACAATCATGTAGATGCCTCATAGCTTGCCTAGACCCAAGAGTTGCGGTTACTTTTTCCATTGTCTTGGGTTGGATCCGATGTAATATTGCCCTATGTTTATTTTTGAAAGAAATAATTACATTGAAATGTTGAGGGTAATTTTGATATTTAATAATTTATTCTATCGGATCATCAAAGTTGAATGAAATATTATTATCCTATTCAAAAACTCAATTTCATAATCCTACAATCCAAACAAAATTTATGGGACAATTATTTCCAATCCCATCCAAGTATCCAAATCATTTGAGTGATGCCTGGAGGTCATTTACTTTTTTATGGAGATAAGACAACAAACAAAAAATATAATGAAATATGAGATTCAAATTAATTTTCCGATAAATTTTATTTGTACTATATATAAATATTTAAATGATATGTTAGCCAACATTTTTGTCGCATGCGATTTTGATAGATAATTATGTGAATTATTATTTTTACTAATTTATATTATAATATATATTTTTATAAATTAATTTAGATTTAAATTATAATTTATGATTTGCAATCACGAGTATTAAAATTAAAATATATTTACAAATGTTAGATGGAAGAGTGTGATTTGATGGATGTATTATCAAAATATAATTATTAATTTGATTTGGTTAAGGTTGAATTCATGCACCTTGAATCTACGTGAATGATCAAGAGTTGTAATTCTTCATCACTAGGTCCTACCGCAACACGAACAAATGGTAAAGGGTCCTAGGGTATATACCCCACTTCCGACGATCAAATGACCGATAAAGCTAGAGAGATTGAATTCATAAAGAATAATTGAAGTACCTTCAAATAAAAGGAGATGGGGGTATTTAACCTTAATATCGAGAGTGTAATCTAGTGAGAATTGATGCATGACCACATGCTTCTCAAGCCCACGAGCCTAATGCGCTTCATGGAGTTAGTTTATATATTGCGGTCACTACTTTCCTTCATTTATGACCCTCATGCATTTAATATGTTCGACCTTATAAACCACGATGCATCAAAAGTCTCCCACTCTCGAGTAAGCCTCTCATGCGGAGGGTTACTTATTGTGGTGAACTTTCTTAGTGCTTAACTAGTTTTGTTAGCTCAACATGAACTTTGGTAATAACCTCGAGGACGTATAGTGTGTTGCAACAACCGTCTCAAGAGGTTTCTCCCATCGGTTAGGGCAAAGCATATTCTAACTTCAAGGGGCATTGAAAATGTATTTCGCTTTAGACTTATTGGGAAGTTCGGTTGTGGGATTCGGGGGTCGAGTGGCCAAGCCCATTAATGATTCTTAGGGAGTCTCATGAATTATAAGGTTATAGTGTCGCTTAATTTGTAAGACACATTCATATAAAGTAGTAAGACCATACGAAATGGGCGAGCATGACATGCTTGCAAGTCGAGCATATCATGTGCTTATATGCCGAGTGTAGCACGTGCATGATGTTGCTCATGGAAGTATATTTTGTTATCATCTTCATGTCTCATCATGTCAAATCCAATAATTTCTAAGATTTTCTATATGACCATAGAGATTATTCGATCTTTACTCAATGATAGGACCAAGCTTTTGAGTTATGTGAGGATATTAGTTATTTGGGTCATCGTCATTGTCACAATATGGTAAGTGCAATAACAAAGGTGTATCATACCTTTTTCAAGGTCTCGTGAATTCGATGAATGTGCTAGGTGAGGTCCCCACTCATAATCTCGTCATGTATCTTCTGCAGATGACAACACTATTCATGCTTTGATGGTCTCACACGACTTAGTCTTTTTCTTTATTGGTTGTATGATTGATTTAATAATTTCATTGATTCTATTTATTTTCTATTCTCTCAGATCGAATACTTTGTTGTTGGTGGTGGTTATGCTTCTCTATTCTATCTCGAAGTGAGTGAGAATCGTAGCGATGAAATAACATAATGGGCATCACAAAATAGGTACCATCATCGACTTCTCATCAATCTACTTTCAAGGGTAAACGCTCTACATTGTCGACCTATTGTTGTAGTCCATTGGTGACATCTTATCAATCCCAAGTACATAGAATAATTTTGAGCAAAAATCTTCTTTTAGAGGATCAACATTATTGACGCCTCTAAAAGGATGTTGTTGATATCTCACTACGCCACTTTCATAAGTGAATGGCCTCAATCACATGATGTTGATGGCATTGGTGGAGGCCAACTTGTTTAGAGGTTATCAAAGGTTACTCCAAACAGGCTTTGTATTTTTTTTTTTTTTTTGTGATTCTCCATCACAATGCACAAATGTAGGTCCCAGTGGGTGTTAGTAGGGTTTACAATGAGGGGTTAAATAAACCTTACCAACTTTTCGATTTTAGTCCTTTTAAAAAATTACAGAGTTAATTACACAGCTAAGTCCTTGAGGGACAGCTAAGTTAGTTAATCAGCAGAGTTAGCCACTCAACTGACTCGAAAGAGCTGTTGATAGAATAACTCAGCTGTTTGGACTAAACCTTAACTTGGCTGTGATGAGTTTTTCAACGGAAGACTTAACACCATTGAATTTGATTTAACTTTATTTTAACACTTGGTTTTAGCACTTTGTTAATTATCAGTTGGATAGCAAATTATCAGCAGATATGAAATAAGTATGCAGAAATAAAATGTTGAAATATAAATGACACAATAGTTTTTATAGAGGTTCGAAGATGGGGTAATTCTTCTACTCCTCTCTTCCCCAACTCCTGGAGGAATCCACTAAGTAATGATCAATTCACAAAGTGGTTATCAGTCCAGATACAAGTCTTGATCACACAGCTGACTTGCTCCTTTGGGACTCAGTCTGGAGATGCCTTGATTACGCAGCTGGCTTCTCGTCCGACTCAGCTTCTTCACAGGGCGGCTGCTTTTCTACTTCAGCTTACTTTCTCAAGATTCTTGGATTTGATCACAAAGCCCTCCAATAACTTGAGATTGGTTCGACCTTGAATCTTCCTACAATCCTCCTTGGAAAGTAGACCCCTTTTGATTCTTCAAAAGTTTCCTCTTCAACAGTTTGAGGTTGTCTTTCCTTCATAACTTAGTGTTGGATCGATTTCCTTCGAGATTTAGGCTTGAGGATTGTGCTTGAATAACTTGAGAATATTTTGCAGATTAGAGTTTGAATATAACTTGCTTTCTCAGGTGTGCAAGGTAACCTTTTCTCAATGTGATTCCTCAGCCTTTTATAGTGAGCTTTTCAAAAATCTGCCCGTTGAATAGATATGCTGATTTTCAAAAGTCACTATTGTTCGTTGGCTTGTCTTTTCTTGGTCTTCAATCTTGAGATGTAGACCTTTCCTCGTATTAAATGAATGTTCAACTTTTCAGAATCGACACGAGGTGTAGTGCTTCCTATTGGTTTATTCCTTTTGCACGCTTCGGGACTGAGCACTTTAAGACATGGCAGCATGGAAGTATTACTTATTTAAGTAATATTCTTGACTTTTGTGCAATGGATCCTTTTCAGTTAATTCCTCTTTGCAACTGTCTTTTCCCCAGGTGACTTGAGTCTGCTCCAATGATTGAAAGACTCATCTGTCACTCGACTTGACTTTTTGGGTTGACTTAATCGACTCTTCTCTCATAGTTGTCTCACAAAATTACCGATACTCCTTCATCGAGTCCTTGATCTTCTTTCTTGGCCATACTCGATTGTTCCTCAAATGAGTCTTCACTTCACATCTTGATTGACTTCTTGTATTTCCAGCATAGGTGACTTGACTCGGCTTTATACAAATATCATTTACAATAAGAATTACAAGAAAAAAATGGGGTGCCAACTTTCTAGTCTAAGTTTTACTTGGCATTCATCAAAATCTAAACAATAAATTTCCCAACAACAAATGAACACTTACAAGTGAATTAATCAGGTGGAGTAAAGTCCCTTCAATATATAAAGGAACACATATTGGGTTGGAGGAAGACTCATGGTATAGTGAACTAGTACGAGATCTGCAGCCTGCTGTTAATACCAAATTGTTTTACTGCATATGTACTTGCAGAAGACTCGGCTTGATTAGTCATCTCCCTTAATTACTGATTAACCCATTTACTTAGCATCCATTTGCTTGTTGAGACTTTATCTTTGACATTTTTTTGTCATATAGTGTTGTGCTAGTTGTCATTTCATGGGGAAATCATTTTTCCTTAATTTGTCATTCTCGCCATAATTCTTTATGTGTGGTGGCTCATCTTTGCCATTTTAAGTGCCTAGACTAACTTATAGGAATTTATGTTGTCTCAAAATAGTTACCAGGTCTTTGGGTGCTTTCATGTGCTTGCTAGTTTTTGTTTTGCCTAGATGCACTTTGACATTGGACTCAAGGAAAGTCATTACAATTCCGAGATCGAGTTGGCCATGCTCACCTATGACCTCAAGGGATCTTTGTTGACCTTCGGGTTCAGTTGTAGTATAATATATTGAGTTAATATGTGAAGTCTTTTAACGTAATCCTTTTGGGGATAAATCATGTAGAAATTAACTACGTAATTGGACTCTGTTAGTCTCTTGATCTCTCGTAGTCTGAAACTTTAGAAATTGATTGAGTAATTTGACATGTTAGTGTTTTGAAAAATTGACTAAGTAATTGGGCTCTTCTCTTGGAACCTCTTGAGGTTGCATCCCGAGCTCCTCCCAGGGAGTGATGATGCTTGAGATCCTCCTAGGGGGGGAGATTTGTAGGCTAATTTGTTTAGAATTTTAATTAAGTAATTAGCTTCTTGAGGTTACATCGCAAACCCCTCCTCGGGAAAAAAACAATATGGGGGTGAGATTTCTGGGTTAAAACATGTAGAAATTCAATTAAGTAATTGGTCTCTTGAGGTTGTACTGCAAACTCCTCCGTAGGCGCGTGACGATGTTTGAGCTCCTCATTGAAGGACAATGATGCTCTAACTTTTCCTGGGAGCGATATGATACTCAAGCTATCCTTTGATGTATGACGAGACTTGAGCTATTTGTTTTGGTATGGATATTGTCATATTAGAGGACTCATCTCATCGTTTCATATTATTCTCAAAAAGAAGTTTGGCCTTTAGATCTTTGTTGGTATCAATTTCTTTGTACCGTCTGACCCTCTTTGTCGCTTCATGTTACCCCCTATTATAGACATCTCTTATAAGAGGATGCTACGAGTATTGGCTTCTCTCACTGCTCTAGAATCGGGCCTGATGTTATCCTAGTGTCGAGGTAGAGTTTCTACATACAACTTCAAAATGACGTGGTCAAAGTTCGGTGCTTCCACCTTAGATCTATGTTGACCTTTTCATCAAGAAGTAACTACTAGACTTAGGTCTTGCCTGAAACACGAAGAAATGGTTAAGGGTCCCTGGGGTTGCTGGGAATCGACGCTCAAATTGGTGATAAAGTGAATTCATAAAGAATAATTGAAGTACCTTCAAATGGAAGGGGTTGGGATATTTATACTTAAATATCAGAGAGTATAATCTACTGAAGATTGATCATAGACTATGGGGTTCACAAGCCTACAGGCTTCGGCTTATTGTGCTTCACTAGTTGAAGTTTAACATGAGCTATCATCTATATATAAAGTAAACAAGTTTTTTCGATAGTATTTTAGGCCGAAAAGCAGTGGAGTGCAAAGTGCCAAGAATTTGTCAAGTGTGAGTTTTATTTTTTATTTTTCTTTTTAAGATTAAAAATACCCTCTTCTTTTGCAGGGGGAAATTGCATTTTACTACTTTTTTTTTATTTGGTAATTTATTTTTTATGAAATTATTTTCAAAATATTTTGCAATACTACTAGCATTGAATTGCATTTATCTTTTGACCACGAGCCTATATCTCAAGTGGTATCATTCACTCTTTGTAAGGGTGTTGACCCGTTCAAACCCTAAGTGTCTTTTAGTTTCTTTGAAATTTATTCTCTCTCCTCCAACCAATACTCCCAACTTATTAAAAAAGTCGCGTCATCATTTGGGGACCCATGGAGTAATTGAAGACAATAGAATAAGGATGGATAAACTATTTGGATTGGTCTAGAGTCGAATGCATATTTATGTGAAACGTTAGATCTTGACATTTTTAATTCAATCATATTCAAATCAAGAGACTTCAACATCAAAACATTCATTGTGATTTGCCATTATTATAATATACCGTCGCGTTTTATTAATTCAATTCTCTACTTAATATAAAGATGAAATTGTATCAACCATAATTAAAACTATTTTATCCTAGTAGGACCAAAAATATTTGACTATCATGCGCCTAACGCAACCCACAAAGCAAACTGAGGCCTAACTCTAAATTCTAAAAGATTAACAAATGGAACAATCAAAATTAAGTACAAAGCTACATAATAAGATGCTTGATCAATGGTATATATGTACAAACTACAAATGTAACTTATTCAACATCACAAAAGTAAAGTGATTATGACAATTCTCTTGCATTTGTTTGGCAAGCTATAATACTACTTTTTTCTCTTTTTTTTTCTTCTTCAAATTCATGGCATCATTAATGTGTTTTTATACCAAAACTAAAATTAAATAAGTCGAATGTTTTTTACTTTTCTTCAAAGATGATGAGTTACTAATTATATAAGCTTGTGGAATTAAACTACGGACATTTTTATATATTCTAACCAGGGGCGGATGATAGGCTGTCTAGTACTGGGCTCCAACCTAGTGCAAATTTTTTTGTAAGGCCATATATAATATCTGTGTATGTAATTTTATATTTTAAATTAAGGCAAGTCCAACCCACTTTTTCATATTTTTTGGACAAGCCCACCAAACCAAATTCAAGCCCATTGCCCAACCCATCTGATGCATATTACTATTGTCCATTTATATTTTCAATTTAATATTCTAAAAGCAATTTAAAATACAAAGAAAAAGGTACTCTCACCAATCCCATTTTCTGAACCCTAACGTGAGCTAAAGAAGGCAACAACAACAAGAAAATTTTTAGATACCAAGGTACATTCTTGTCCCTATTTTCAATATTCAAGTATTATAATTAGATTTTCTTTATTCTTGTAATTTTTTCTTCTTGTGTGAATTAATTTTGTTGTCATTATCTACTTATTGGGTAGGATAAATTATGCATCTCTTTTCTTTAATGATTGTATTATTTCTCTATTGAAGATAAAAAAATAGTTTTTTAGATATTAAAGAATGATATAATTTTTTAAATTATTATTTCTTTTATTAATAATTTTTTTGCCATTATATATGCTTTTGTTTGTTGACATAATAATTAATTACTAAAAAGATAGAAAATAATTATTGTCTTTGATGAATTGCAATTGAATTTTCAGAAATGATGAATTAACCAATGCTTTTGCCAAATGATGAAGTTTTTATAGCAATTGAATTATAAAAATGAGTTGAAAATAGAATTATTTATCTTGTATAATTTTAATTGCAATTCATTTATCTTGTATGTTTTATATTTTTCTTAACTTTAAATGAAGCACCAATCTTCTCATGGAAAAAGAAAAACACCATTAATATCATCTTTTTTTTTAAGAAAAGGGATCATCAAACTAGTGAAAGTAGCTCAAAACATACATGTAGGTCCCAAGGGGTGTAAGTGTAAGGTTTAGAAGGGGGGTTGAATAAACCTTACCAAATTTTCGATTTAGTCCTTTTTAAATATTCGAGTTAATACTACACACAGTTGTGTCTAGATGAATGACAAATCAATTTAGTCACTCAAGTAGAGTTAATCTCTCAACGACTCAACGAGTTTGTTGATGGAATAACTCAAATTGTTGACTCTAAATAAACTCGATTGTTGTTTTGTTTTTATTTTCGAAGACTTAACACCCTTAAGTTTGATAAAGCAAGAGTTTAGTGCTTGGTTTAAGACTTATAAATTATCAAGTGGATAGCAAATTTATCGTGAGATATAAGCGATTAATAATGCATGAATTAAAATGCTTTGAAATGTAAATGACACAAAGTGAAATTTTTATAGAGGTTCGAAGATGGGGTAATTCTTCTACTCCTCTCTTCTCCAACTCCCGGAGGAATCCACTAGGTAATGATCGGTTTACAAAGTGGTAATGAAATCCGGATACATGTTCTTGATCACACACCGACTTGATCCTTTGGGACTCGATGCTGAGACGCCTTGATCACTCACCAAGCTTCTCGTGCGACTCGAAACTTCTTCACAGGCATTGGCAATTTTGCTACTACTACAACTCACTTGCTCAAGCTCTTTGGATTTGATCACGAAGCCCTCCAAAAGCTTAAGACTTGGTTCGATCTTGAACCTTCCTACAATCCTTCGTGGAATGTAGACCCACTTTTTCAGATTTTCCTCTTCAACCGATTGAAGTTATCTTTCCTTCACGGTGAGTGTTGGATTGATGTTCTTCGTAGTTTAGGCTTGAGGATTGAGAATGTTTGATTTTTCTAATAATTGCTTGAACGCGTCTTTTGGTTGGTCTATCTCTTGTGTCACTTGTCTCTCTCTCCTCTATTGAACTCCTCGGCCTTTTATAGTGACCTTTCAAAAATTTGCCCGTTGAAGAGATAGGCTAATTTTGAAAGTCACTAAGCGTCGTTTTGTCTTGTTGCGATCCTTGGAATTGTCATTTCCTCGTATGAATTGTTCTTTCACTTTTTCGAGTTCGACACGGTGTAGTGCTTCCCATTGTTCATTCCATTTGCACGCTTCGGGGACTGAGCACTCCGAGAAAGGTGGTATGGAGATATTACTTATTTAAGTGAATCTCTTGATTTACGTACAACGGATCTTTTACATTATCTCGACTTGACTGCATTTCCTTGCTTTCCCCAGGTGACTTAGAGTCGACTTCCAATCATGGATGACTCTTCTGTCACTTCAACTTGAGACTTGGCTTTTCTCGAGTTGACTTGACTGATACTCCACTTAGCCGCATCTCACCTGCTTCTTCAAAGATAGAGTTCCCCGTCTACTCTTCTTTGCCATACTCACTGTCTCACAAAGAGTCTTCCTTCCAGTCTTCAGTTGTCTTCTTGCATGTTAGGGCGTAGCTGACTTAACTCAGCTTGGCTAGCTCTAATTGTTACAAAGCATTTTACAACAAAAATTGGGGTGCCAACTTTCTATTCTAAGTTTTACATGGCATTCATCAAAATCTAAACAATAAAATTCCTAACAATTTCCCCCTTTTTGATGATGCCAAAACTTAAACAATTCAAAAATGCAAACAACAAAGATACATACAGATAGTGTATTGACATAGAATGTATGCGCAGAATCAATTCTTTTATTGATCATATCATTCTTGTTCATTTACACAACTGTTTACAAGGTGTATCAGAGTACATATTTGTCTACACAGAAAATAAAGAATTTACAGCTTTATTTCAGAAGACTTACATTGTATGTATCTACATTATAAAATACATGAAGGGGTGGACAGCAACACTTCATCTCCTTCGCTGTCTCCTTCTTTCATCTTGTTCAGCATCTTCTTCTCTTCTTCTCTTTTTCTCCTCGTCACCGCTTTTTCTTTTTCTTTTCATATGCATTTCTCGGCAGCCTTCATCTCTTCTTAATCTTTCCTGTCTTTCCTCCCATAGCCGAGTTTGTCTCTTGTTTTCTTCTTCTAATCATTTTGCATACTCAGGCGTTACTTTTAGCCACTCGCAAATTTGCCACTTGGTCAAGCCCACCCAGAGATCCCTCCTTTCTTTCTTTCCTGGATCTACATATTCAATATTCTTGGGCGGAGGCCTAGTCCAAGCTTCTTCCTCCACCACACGCTTCTTCCTCTACCTGCGGGCGTATCTTTGACTTGGTGTCTTCTTCTTTCCACTGAGTGACCGGTGGAGTGACCGGTGAGTGATTGCCGTAGTCTGCGCTGTCGAACTAACCTTCTTCACATAACGTGAGACCTTTTTCCCGAGACAAGTCCCAAGCTTGAGCCATAGACATATTTGCAAAGTATCCCACCAGTTCGAGCGTTTTAAATTCATCAACTGATCGTGGCTCTGTCCCGACATCCGAGATGGCATAAGTGTCTCTGCTTCACTTTGGAATGCCTCCGTGTTCTTTCAAGATGTTCATAACTCGGGCATCCATTCTTCCTTCCACTTCCTTCATCCCCCGCTTCAATTGTTTTTCTCTTTTCACCATAGATACAACAGTGTTGGAGTGGCGAGTCACGGGGAGTTTGTCGCGATAATGTCGAATGTCACCGTGAGGACCTCTGTTGAGGGGTTTGTGCAATCATCAAGGTCATATCTTTTGATCCTTCCCCCTCGCCAGATTTACCTTTCTTCTTTTTAACACTTCCTCAAATTGATTTTCCCTTCGCACCTCTCCTTCCTTTTCAACTTCGGATCCCTTTGCGCTTTAGGTATTCCTCTTCCCCCTTTTTGGCATCATCAAAGGAGAGAGGAACACCTGAAATAGACTTGCAAGCGGAAGTCAATCCTGGCGATAGTTGAGTTTTGTCTCGAGTCCGCTGCAGTATGCGGCACGAAAAGTCGACCGAGTAACGTTGGACTCTGAAATCGGCTTCATCTCGGCCATGAGAAGGCTGAATTTTGTATTCATGGTCTCTTCCAAACGTCGTAGATCACTTTTGTTTTGCTCATGCAAAGATTTAACCTCGGCAATGTGAGCTTCATGCATGTGCTCAATATGCTCTCTCGGCCTTCGTCTTTGCATCGGCATTTTCGACTCTCCACACCAGGCCTTGTTGAACAATGTCCTCAAGTATCTCACTTGTTCCACACGCATTGTTTGATGTTGTTGCCACCATTCCCCGATCCCGGATCACAGTATGCCTCTTAAATCGGCGGTGAGATTGGCATCTCTCATTGTCGATCGCATATCCAAAGAGGCCTGATGCCTCTCCATCCGTTCAATCTCGGAAATAGTGCCTTGAACACTTCGGACTTACCGATTCTTGATTGCAAATGATGGCCATGCAGTCAAAAATCGTGAATCACCGAACAATGGTGCTGATTGAAAAACAGGAGCTGGTCTGTAATAGCGTGCTTGTTCGTTTTCGACTCTTCGTGGAGTTCCTGGTATCTCCAGTGAAAAAGGAAAAGACTCTACGAAGGATTCATCACCGCCAACCGGGATTTGTTCGATGATGAGTGGTGCGCGTGAGGTTCTTTTGGGAATCGATCCTGCTGCAGCCTTGAGGAGCCTCGCGGTGGACTCGGTTCACCGGGGTCTTCGTGAAGTGGACCCGACTTTGCGAGCCTCACTTTGTTTCAACGGCCTTCATTGGTCTCACCGATTTCTCCAAATGAGTAGTCCCGGTCCTCGGCCTTGCTCGAGCGTCATTGGACGATGATGAGATTTCCATTGGTGGCTCATCATCAAAATTAAATGTTTGATGAGTAGTCTTGGGATCGGACTTGCTCGTGCTTGGAACATCCGCACTGAGTCTTTTGGATCCATCACAGGGGATGACTCTTTCTTCTTCACCTTCCGATCCCGAGAAAGGTTACATCGAGGATTTTCCTGGGAATCATGAAGTGCGCTTATCTCCTTCTCGGATGGGTCGATGATAGCGGGAGGGATGTTCTCTACTTGACTTCTTTACCCCGGAAGTCTCAACCTCCCGTGGCCTTCATTACCTCCAAGCTCTCTTGCGCAATGAGGCCTTGTCCTCCCTTTTGACAAAGGTCACTGTCTTAGTGGTCTTTCTCATGCATGGCATCCATTGAGTCTCAACCCCATGGATTGCACTTTCATCGCCTTGATTGTTAACTCCCGGGATGTTCCTTCCTCGTGCCTCGACTACATCGGCGGCGTCATTAGCCTTGAGAGCGGTTGGCACCTCGGAGACAGGTCTCAATCGCCCGAGCTTCGTTGATGGCAACTTGCTTGTTCTTCTTGTGTTTGTATTTTCTCTACTTCGCCTCCTTGATTCGTTGTGGAGTCATCTGCAAGATCCTCCAACCTTGCCGCAGCTGGAGGGAGTTTCCCCCTCACCGGGCGCACCACCGTGAGTGACTTGTAATGGGGTCACTCGTCTCCAAACTCCCTATTTGTTGCGATTGAATGTTCACCGTTGGGACGGTGGTAAAAGACCTTCAATAGGGGTTGGCTCGACCGGGTCCCCACTATCCCGGTTTCATCGCCAAGTCCCTTATCCTTCTTCCGAGTGAGTCAGGAAGTGGTAGCAAAGAACAACATTGGCGATTTGTCAACCACTCCCATGGGATCAATTTCTAGCCGTGTTCGGAGGACTCTCCTGGTCCTTCCATCGATCGTTGCTCGTGAAGGATTCTTGATTCGTGCAATGCTTGCTGCATTTGCAACTCTTCGTCCGCGGCGACATTTTCCGACCTTCATCATCACCGTCGAGAGGACATCAAGGAGAGGATGTGTGTGTTCGTGGTGCCGAGATAGGACAGATCTTGGCCTTCTCACGTGCCTCGGCTTCCTCGCCTTTCTTTTCTCTCTCCTTTCCTTGTAGATCTGCAGGGATGTCCGTGCGATTGTCTTCATCCGATCTTTGGGAGTACAATGGTCGATCCAAGGAAGCTCAACATTCATCTTCTTCTTCTATGAACTCGGGCCGTTAGAATCTTTCCTGGATCGACTCAACTTCCATTTCCTCCACTCACGCAGACGATTTTGGATGTGCGGGTAAGGTGGAGATAGGATCATCACATCACTATCCGCTTTAGCGACTTCTTCTTGTGTTTGTTTTGTGTGGACTACATCTGTGTCTTACGGTTGCCTCTGTGATCGCTTTCCTCGAGACTTGGCTGTTTCATCAACTACATTTGGAGACTCTACTTCTCCAGCGCCTCTCGATATCTGCTCACCCGGTGAGTGGTGACTCGGCCGGTTTCTCAAGCTCGGAGCGCTTGACAATGCGTCTTCGTCTCTAGTTTGTACCAGAGGATTTCTCGGTTCGAGACGGTGTCCTCTGAGTCTTGGGTGGTTGGGGCAGTCTTTGGTGTCTTTTTCTCGAGGAGCCGGCCGTCTTGGCTTCTCGGTTATCCTCCTTTGACGATCGAAGAAGGTATTTGGGAGTCCTTCTCGACGCTAGCAGGGCAGGGGACACGAGCCGGCCGGGCGGTGTGACTCTGCTGCAGGGGCGGGAGCATGTTTGGTTTTCTTTCTTTGCAGGGGGCAGATCTTCTTAGCAGTGCAGGGGCGACTTTCTTCTTCAAAGGGTGGGGAGGAAGCAGATCTTCTTCGTGGTCACCGATTCCCCCTCACTCGTGTCGCCTCTCTTGGCGTAAGCTCTCTTCAGGCGCGCGAGAGAGATTTGCTCAACATCCTCTTGTTAACATGGAATGCTTTCCCATGTCTAAGAGGACTCCTTTCACCTCCATCATCGACCAATCACTAGGCCATATCCTAGGGATCCTCCAAATGTGCCATCTTCCTTGAAGGATTTGTTCCCACGCTTACGCAGAGTCTGCTGTACACAAACTCAGCCCGCTTTATCTTCTTTTTCTCGCGATGATTGCAGCCATTACAATCGGCTTTGCCTTTGACATTGGTCAAAGTCGCCAAATTTGATGTCGATACATTTGGCAACAATGTCCAACACTTGTGATAATCCTCCTTCAATCTCTTGTTTGTCAGTATACACTATTTTATCGGCAAAGTCGGGCTTGGCTATTTCTTTCCAAGCATCGCCCAAGTTTACATCACCGTTAACCTCGATGCGCCCTCTGGGTAGTGAGCAATGTTCGGCCAAATCCTTGGCGAGATAGTCACCGCTTTCCGTGAGCATGATGACTTTATTCCTTCATCGTGAATCTCAACATTCACGTAGAATTGGCGACCTCCTCCACATATGTCATCGGATATTCTAACGTCGAAACGGTTTCATCCGGGCGTTTCCAACTTTTCAGCGATTTTCTTCACTAGGGTGTCGTCGGACCCTATTTCACCATTCCGTCGAAATCCACCGTAGAGCGGTGTGGATTTGCTTTCCTAACTTGGTAAAGTCATAAGTTGGTGCCATTTTTCCGGATTATATCAAAGAAAAACTCGAAATTGATTCAAGATAGATAGGGTTTCGAGAGAATTTTGCCTTTGCTTTTGTGAGAAAGAAATGAACAGTTTTAGAAGTGTGAGAGATAAACGGACGAAAATGATTTAAATATGGTTTATGAAAGGACGTGCGGGTGGTTTTTGAAATGTGATCGAAATCAACGGTTTAGATTTCGCATGCCTATTTAGCATTTAATGTCTCGTATTTAATGCGGGCAAAGATTTATATCCAATCATAAGCTAGGTGTGCGGCTTTATGTCCGTACACATCATCATCATTATGTTGACGTATTCCTTAAAACATTCCCGCTTAGTCAAAACGATCGCGTTTTTGTCACTTTGCTCATAAGTGACTCGGCTTATCCCTTAGCCGATTTAACTCTTCTTCTCACAGTTCTCTTGGTGACTCGGCTATCACCGACTTCGGTGTAGTCATTGTCTTCCGATCGACTGATTTACTTAGGCCGATTTGAGAGTTCAACTCTTTTCTTTTTTTTTTTTTTTTTGTGCTCCATTTCTTTTCTCGATTCTTCCAGTGTCACTTCACTCAATTAACCCTAACTCATGTTTGAGTTCTTCAAATCTTGACTCACATAATGGTTTGGTGAAGATGTCACTAGTTGTTTATCGGTTGAGATATATTCCAGGATGATGTCCTTCTTTTCAACGTGATCTCTTATGAAATGATATCGACATCAATATGCTTTGTTCTTGAGTGCAACACAGGATTTTGAGTGATTGCTATTGCACTTGTGTTATTGATAAGTGTATTTTTATGCATGTTTTATGTGTGTATTTGAGTAGAAATTGAGTTATTTTGTTGTTAGTTTCATTAGTTTTTGATTGTACATTGTTTATACTACGTGGGGTGCTTTTATTGGTGTAGATTGACCATTCGGGCTAATTTTGGTGAATTTCGGACCATGGATTCATGTCAAAACATACCGGGGTTTAAGGATGCAAAAACGCTCGAAATCCCAAGCCAAACGCATCATTTCGGGCCTTTTTGGTCCAACACGGGCTGGGTGTATTGGGCAACACGGCCGTGTTCCGCCGGGAGCGAAAAACTCGAAAAAATGCACAAAACAGACCTCCCGACACGGCCAGGCCGTGTTCCACAACACGGCCGTGTCGAGAGACACGGCCTAGCCGTGTTTGGAAGCACGACCATGTTATCCTGACTTCACGAACAATTAAACAAAGACGGCCGACCGTTTTATGCAACATGGGCGTGTTCGGATCACTTTCGGCTTAAATTTACGGTGGAATTTGTTAAAAAGTCATCTACCAAGCTTTTTGACAACTTTTGAGCACATTTACACCTCATTTTGTTGTATTAATTCCTTACTTTCCCACATGATCAAATGGAAATAATAATCCCAACAACCCAACTCATAAAGTTGAGCATTAAAATATCAAAAGATGACATTATTAAGAATACTTTCTCCAAAATAATGTCTATAAAAGCCAAGAGTATGGGTTGAAGGGGGATTCATTCATTGATATACATAGATATCAGATTTTAGGGATGAAAATTCATATTTTGGAGAGGAGAAACATATATTGTAGTGAGGAAGAGAGTTAGAAGGCTTGGATCACCATGGAGAGCGCTAAGGCACAAGGATTAAAGATCGCTCGGAGAAGAAGATGAACTCCACCACTTCATCATCATACTTCCAACAGGAGTCTTATGTTGGTTTTGGAAGTTTTAACTTCAAGTATTCATGTTGATTTCGAAAGAAACTTCTTGTTTAATTGTTGTTTTCATTCTCAAATCCATCATGAGTTAAATCGCTAGTGTTTGAATGTGATGAACCCTAGAACTTATTTGTGATCATTGGTTTGAATGTTTTAATATATTTTCTTATGTTTTTATGCGAGTCACTTATGTTATTCTTGTTTATTCGAATTGGTATATGCGCAATATTGATTTGAAGTTTATTTTTCACCGAAAAATCGAGAGATTCATGGTGAAATAGAACCAACATAAGTGAAAGGAGTTGCATGCAATCCTAGATATAGGGCGACATAAATCTTTCGGATTAGGGTCAAACCTAATATGGGAATTCACAAATCGTTAATGCAATCTTGGGGTTTTAACTAGAAAGAGATTTGATTAATCAACTTGAGGTTAGGAGTTTTTCGCCTTGAGAAAGGGTTTAACTTAATTTAGGAATGCCTACGGTCCATGAAGCATGAAAATATGTTAAGGGATGGTTAAAACTTAAGGGTTATTGTTGTATTTATTTTGGTAAAATCACAAAGACGTTCTAGAGGGATTCACATTCAAGCATATTTATATCCAACATCTTCCAATCCGAGTGTATCTGATATCTTTCGTGTTCTTAGTTGCCTCTTCCACTTTTATTTGCTTTTGTTTTATTTTTATTTTTTGCAACAAACTATTTGACGAATTTGTAGGCTAGATAATAAAAAGACGGTAATTACTAGTAATCATAGTCCTCGTGGGAATGACACTCGATACTCGCTTAGCTTTGCTATAAACGATAGGTGCACTTGCCTAGGCCATTTTTAGGAGTAGCTTCCGAGCCATCAAGTTTTTGGCGCCGTTGCCGGGGATTATGATATTAGGAACACCTTATTTTTATTAATCTAGTCATTTTTTTATTAATTTTTTTTTCTTGTTTGGGCAGAATGTGAAACTCGTCGCGAATCGGAAACTTTACTTGGTAATATTGTGACCAATTCGCGCGACAAACCTCCACAATAAGGTGATGTAGTCCAGCTATACGACTATAAAGAAAGCGCTGACCGGGAGGCAACCCGATAGTTCACTGTTTTCTATTTTTTTTATTAAATAATAGGTTGTTAGTGAGTCATGAGTCAATAATTGGATGTATGGTGGGTGTTGGTATCACCTCTATCTTACTTGAGCAAATTTGAGCTTTCACGGTATTCGAGTTTTTGTTGCAAATTCTTATTAGGTATGCATATGCCCGTGAAGACCCAAGATTGAACAACCCAATGATCTATCCAAATTGATTTCACTCTCATGATGAAGGTCGTTTCTTTCCTCTTTTTTTTCTTTTTAGTTTGTTGTTTTTGTGTGTTTTTGTTTGTATGTTCATCTCTTTCTTTCACATTGAGGAAAATGTGAATCTTTAAGTTGGAGGTGGATGTGATTGCATGCTTGTTAGAATTTTTCTTTGGAATGCTTGTGTGTTTGCTATTTATTTTGAATTTTTTTGATGGAAGATATGATTTTTCAAGGAAACAAATTGAATATTTGTTAGTCAATAACTTGGCCCAATTACACATAATGGCCCAATTACACATAAATTAGCTTTATAATTTGTATTTTTTAAATGCAAAGCAATTGATTGTCTTGAATAGATTGACATGGATGTGGGTTGAATTTAGTCGAGACTTCTAACACTACGATACCTGATTTGTTAAGACATATATGACGATTCTTAGCGCTATGAAAGTCCGAGAACTCATGATTTAGTAGTGGTTAACTAGTTGTTAAACCAAGATTGTGAAAAAAGAAAAAAAAATGAAAAAAATGAAGAAAAAACGGACCAATCGAGGTTATACTCCTCTATTTGTTGTTGCTTAGTAACTAGGAGCATTCATGAGCCCCATGTTTGTCTTTTTACGTAAACGGCGACACTACTATGAGTATGGGAAACCACCCTAGGAGTGTTTGAACAGAAATTCAAAATATAAACCTAGTGGAAGCATGCTCGGGAGGTCCCCAAAAAAAAAGAACGAAAAAAAAGAGGAGAATGAATACTCCTTGACTTCTCATTCCAATAAAGTTCAAGAAGCTTGGTTATATGACTAGTAGGCTAACTACGATGATCTATCAATTCTTATATTTTCATGGTGTTATTCTTGAATTGAAGTTGTTCATAACTATCGATGTCGTGGAGTGATGATTTCAAGTTTGGATAATGCTGCGATATTATGGTCTTTCTTGACGATCGATCGCTTAGCAAAATTATGTTTTTACTTAATGGCTAATTTGTGTTGAGAAGGCTACTACGAATTTGACTACTTATATTCAAAGTGTTGAGAAAAATATATTCATTGTGTGTTGTGATGTATTGAATCCTCATTATGGTTTTATGTTTTGCTTGAGGACAAGCAAAGTTCAAAGTTGGAGGTGGTTTGATAAGTGTATTTTTATGCATGTTTTATGTGTGTATTTGAATAGAAATTGAGTTATTTTGTTGTTAGTTTCATTAGTTTTTGATTGTACATTGTTTATACTTTTTTGTGGGTGCTTTTATTGGTGTAGATTGACCATTCGGGGCTAATTTTGGTGAATTTCGGACCATGGATTCATGTCAAAACATACCGGGGTTTAAGGATGCAAAACGCTCGAAATCCCAAGCCAAACGCGTCATTTCGGGCCTTTTTGGTCCAACACGGGCTGGGTGTGTTGGGCAACACGGCCGTGTTCACGGGAAGCGAAAAACTTCGAAAAAATGCACAAAACAGCCTCCCGACACGGCCAGGCCGTGTTCCACAACACGGCCGTGTCGAGACACGGCCTGGCGTGTTGGGAAGCCGCGACCATGTTATCGACTTCTGAACAATTAAACAAAGACGGCTCGACCGTTTTATGCAACATGGGCGTGTTCGGATCACTTTCCAGCTTCAATTTCTGGTGGAATTTGTTAAAAAGTCATCTACCAAGCTTTTTGATAACTTTTGAGCACATTTACACCTCATTTTGTTGTATTAATTCCTTACTTTCCCACATGATCACATGGAAATAATAATCCCAACAACCCAACTCATAAAGTTGAGCATTAAAATATCAAAAGATGACATTATTAAGGAATACTTTCTCCAAAATAATGTCTATAAAAGCCAAGAGTATGGGTTGAAGGGGGGATTCATTCATTGATATACATAGATATCAAATTTTAGGGATGAAAATTCATATTTTGGAGAGGAGAAACATATATTGTAGTGAGGAAGAGAGTTAGAAGGCTTGGATCACCATGGAGAGGCGCTAAGGCACAAGGATTAAAGATCGCTCGGAGAAGAAGATGAACTCCACCACTTCATCATCATACTTCCAACAGGGGAGTCTTATGTTGGTTTTGGAAGTTTTAACTTCAAGTATTCATGTTGATTTCGAAAGAAACTTCTTGTTTAATTGTTGTTTTCATTCTCAAATCCATCATGAGTTAAATCGCTAGTGTTTGAATGTGATGAACCCTAGAACTTATTTGTGATCATTGGTTTGAATGTTTTAATATATTTTCTTATGTTTTTATGCGAGTCACTTATATTATGCTTGTTTATTCGAATTGGTATATGCGCAATATTGATTTGAAGTTTATTTTTCACCGGAAATCGAGAGATTCATGGTGAAATAGAACCAACATAAGTGAAAGGAGTTGCATGCAATCTAGATATAGGGCGACATAAATCTTCCGGATTAGGGTCAAACCTAATATGGGAATTCACAAATCGTTAATGCAATCTTGGGGTTTTAACTAGAAAGAGATTTCAGTTAATCAACTTGAGGTTAGGAGTTTTTCGCCTTGAGAAAGGGTTTAACTTAATTTAGGAATGCCTACGGTCCATGAAGCATGAAAATATGTTAAGGGATGGTTAAAACTTAAGGGTTATTGTTGTATTTATTTTGGTAAAATCACAAAGACGTTCTAGAGGATTCACATTCAAGCATATTTATATCCAACATCTTCCAATCCGAGTGTATCGATATCTTTCGTGTTCTTAGTTGCCTCTTCCACTTTTATTTGCTTTTGTTTTATTTTTATTTTTTGCAACAAACTATTTGATGAATTTGTAGGCTAGATAATAAAAAGACAAGAATTACTAGTAATCATAGTCCTCGTGGGAATGACACTCGATACTCGCTTAGCTTTGCTATAAACGATAGGTGCACTTGCCTAGGCCGTTTTTAGGAGTAACCGAGCCATCGGTTATCACACATGATTGGAATTTCTTTTTCCTCAACTTCATAGTCTCTCACTTTGTCTCATCCATAAGACTTGAGCAACAACTTTGCCATGACTATGTATTCTCGCCTCACCAGAGGTGGCTATTGAGTTTTGCTTCTTGCTAAACCAGGAAATCACTGTTTCCTAGCATTTGACATGTGCCGAAGTGCTCTTCTGTCCACTCTACATCCAAAGATAGTCGAGAATCAATAGTCAATTAGCTTGAATCCACCTTCATTTGGATACCATAGGCCTACTTCTTGGCTTCCTTTCAAGTATCTCAATATTCTCTTAGTCATTTGTCAAATGGCTCTCTTTTGGAGCAGATTGAAATCTTGCACATACACCTACAACAAAGGTGATGTCCGCTCTTCTTTGTGAAATAGAGCAATGATCCAATGAGTGCTCGTATCTTGTTTGATCTACAGCTTGCCATCCGTATCCATGTCCATTTTGGTGATGTATTCATTGGTATTTTTACGAAAGATTTATCCTCCATACCAAACTTCTTCATTAAATCTCGGTGTATTTTGTTTGACTTATGAAGGTTCCATCCTTCAAATGTTTTTCACTTGAAGTCCAAGAAGAATGTCGGTTCTCCCATCATGCTCATTTCAAATTTACTTTGCATGAGGTTTGAAAACTTTTCACACAGCTCTTTGTTTGTGGATCCAAAAATGATGTCATCCACATATATTTGAACGAGCGAGATACTCTTTTTGTCTTGAATTACGAAAAGTGTTCTATCTACTTTTCCTTTTGTGAATCCATTTTTGGTTAGAAATTGTGACAAAGTGTCATACCATGCTCTGGGTGCTGTTTCAATCCATATAGAGCTTTCTTGAGTTTGTATACCTTATCTCCAAGACTCTTCTGCTCAAATCATGGAGGTTGTTCAACATACACTTCTTCTTCCAATAAACCATTTAGGAATGCACTTTTTACATCCATCGATATACAATGAAATTCTTGTGAGTGCGCATGGGCAAGAAACATCCTTATAGCTTCCAATCTTGCTACGAGGGGCAAATGTTTCATCAAAATTTATCCCTTCTTCTTGGCAATATCCTTTGGCTACTAATCTTGCTTTGTTTCTTACCCACGTAACCTTCCTCGTTCATCTTATTTCGAACACCCATTTGGTGCCAATAACATTTTGATGTATGGGTCTTTGCACTAATTCCCATACTTTATTTCTTTCAAACTGATTCAGCTCTTCTTGCATAGCTTGAATCCAATGTGTGTCGTCCAAAGCTTGTGACACGTCTTTGGGCTCTATTTGCGAGATGAAGCATGTGAACATGGCTTCTTGTTGAGTTCTGGATCTTGTTTTGACACCTTCTTTTATATCTCCAATGACAAGTTCTGGTGGATGGTCTCTCGGCCATCTTACATCGGTTGGAGTAAGTTAGCCGGATTCATCCAACTTGCGGATGTGTTCTTTGTGGTCGCTCTCTCGTAATCACTTAGCCGCAAATTTTCCAAATATTTACGAGATTCAACTATCTCATCTTCTTCGAATTGATAATTCCGACTTGACTTGACATAGGGATTCTTCAGTATGGTTGGATGATTGACTTATCGGTGACTCTTCAATGTCTTTTCCATTTACATTTGGCTCATCGAATACTACATGAATGGATTCTTCCAGTAACCATAGTTCTTTTATTGAGTACTCTGTAGGCTTTGCTTTCACCGAGTATCTGAAGATACCTTCATCGGCTTTAGCATCAAAAGCCTTTAGGTTGTCTTTGCCATTGTTGTGGATGAAGCATTTACATCCAAATATTCTCAAATATGCAACATTTGGTTTTCTTCCATCCAGGATCTCATAGGAGTCTTTGTCACCGTCTATTTATCATACATCTGTTTTGGGTGTAGCAAGTTGTGTTGATTGCTTGACCCAAAATCTTTTTGGTAACCCCCGCTTGACTAACATGGTCCTTGCTGCTTCTTTGAGGGTTCTATTCCTTCTTTCTCGCAACTCCATTCTGCATGTGGAGTTCTTGCTATGATAGTTCATGACCAATACCATTTTCAACACAATACTTGAGTTATTATTCCATTGACAAATTCGATTCCTCTGTCGATCTTATTTTGATAATGGTTTGACTCTTCTCGTTTTGAATCCTCTTCATCACCGTGGTAGTTTTTGTAGAGTTTCTTTCTTTTTACATATGAATATTGTCCATGTATATCTTGAGTAGTCATCTACTACCACCAAGGTGTATTTCTTTCCACTTATCTTTGGCCGGTTCCACTTGGGCCAAATAGATCCATATGAAGCGGATGCAATATTCTTGTTGAGGATGAGCATGTCTTTTCTTTGAATGATGACTTGATTTGTTTTCCCTTCGACATCGTCACATATACTCTCCTTTTTGTATACTTTGTCCGTAGTCCTTCCACAAGATGACTTCTTGTCACTTGTTAATTGTTTTGAAATTCAGGTGACTCGGCTTTTTGTGCCACATCCAACTTGATTCACCAGTTGCGTTTTGCTAGTAGACAGTCTTTGGGAGTTGCGGTTGACCAATCTCGATATACATATTCTTCTGTCTACATCCTTGCAAAGACAACTTCATTTGATTCAATATCCTTGATTTGGCATATACCCATGTTAAATCCAACATTGTAGCCTTTGTCACGAGTTGATGATGCTTAGCAGTTGAAGTTGAGTCCTTCAACATATGCAACGCGTCTGTGATTTCTAATTCATTCCTCTTGATGGATCCAATGCCTCTTATTTCACCAGGAGCTTCATTTCCTCCAAATATGACTTTTGCTCCTTTTACTTCCTTGAATTTTGTGATTTTTCTTGTTTCTCATGTGTGCGGAATGCCACTATCCATGTACCAGGTTCCTTGGCACTCGGATGTTCCTTGAACCCGCAATCAAGGAAATTAAGTTTTAGGTACCCATACTTGTCTCAGGTCTGAGGGGTTAGAATTGTAAGATGATCCAACCAACTTATAGCCAAATGATTTGACTCTAAGGGGTTGCCATCTATCGATGCCATAATCATAGTTAATCCCGCCAAATTGCTTGGGAATTCTAGGTTCATACGATTGTTGTCTCTTTTGTGCAGTATGCCCGCATATGTGTTTTAGCAATTGCCTTCCTTGGTAATTGTGGTGTCTTTGAGTGTAGTGCCTAGGTGCATATGTGTGCTTTGATGAAAGCTCTTATACTTTTGGAATGGCCTTTCTTGAGTTCTAGGCCTTTGCCATTTGGGCTTATATTCCATAAGTCTATCTTTGATAGTTCACATTATTCCAATCCGCTTGGCTTGGATATTTTCTACCATTCCCATCATATGTATTTCTTTTATGGATTTTAAGGGATTTTTGGTAGCTCGCTTCTTCTTTCTGAGTATTTTTTCTGTTTGGAGTTTGTTGAGAAACTCGGTGAATTTCTTCTCAATCATCCTTTCAAGACACTCAATCAATCGGTTGTTTTCCTTTTCCTTTGTAACCAAGGCCGCTTGCTTGTTATTGTGCTTTGGAGTGAATGTGTGTGCAACATTTAGAGTTTTGAATTTTTCGGACTCTTCATGACTTGAAGATCCTTTTTTCCAAAATTACTTTTGAGGTTTGACATAGCACGGAGGAATTAAATCCTAAACCCGTTTTGTCTCCACATTCTCTTTGACTCATAATGAGATCATCCAATGATTTAGATGCCTTAGTGAATGAGGCAATAACATTCTTGAGGTCATTCTCCTCTTTTCTATAGCGAGCAATTTGTCTTTATTAATTTAGCATTTTCACCTTTTAAACTTTCATTCTCAACAGACTATTTGACTTAGAGTACTCGGCTCCTTAGTCGGCTTTGAGTTTTGACTTTTGAGTAGGTTGTTTTCCTCATTCAACAAAGTGTATGTGAGGATTTAATGTGTTCAAAATCTTTCATCATTTTGCCTAATGAATCATAAAGATCGAGTGGGTGATGAAGTGTGTGTGTCACGATCACTATCACTAGTGTACGAGTTTGTTGAGTTAGATTGTACCTCATCTTCTTGGTCGAGGTTGATCTTGTTCTTTGGCCATCAAGCGGTCGAGCTTCTTCTTCGAGTCACTTGAGTAGTCGGCTTCTTTGCTCTCGAATCACTATCTCTCTTGACTTGGCTGTTTCGCGATCTCTGCGACCATCATTGCCTTTTTCCTTTCTTGTCTTCTTTTCTTTCTTCTTCATCCATGTATTTGTTGACTACGGGATATGGACAATCAATGGCATAGTGACCTGGTTGTCTACGATTCAAAGATAGATATTCAACCTTTTGATCGACTCTTTCCATTCTTGGATTGTCGACCCTTTGATACTCAACTTTTTGATGATCTTTTCTCTTAGTTGGTCTATCTTCCCTTGATTTGGAGGAGGAGTGTGTTCGGAAGATTCACCCTTTCTCTTTTGTAGTTCTTATTAAAGAACTTGTTGAATCTTTTAACCATCGTTTATTTCTTTTGGGTCAATGACTTCTTTAACCTCGCTCTCTTCCCATCTTTAACAATTAGAAATGGTGTTTTTGGGTCTGTTGTCTTTTCTGGTCTTTTCTTCTCGGCTCAAACTCGTAGGCTTTGAGGTCGAGAATAGTTCATGGTTGGATGTCTTTGATAGGTCCATGGAATGTCTCGATGCCATGACCTTCATTTCCCATTCACCGGGAGACTTTTTAGGATCTTCATACACATTTCCTTACGTGTATATTCCTTTCCAAGTGCGAGCGACTCATTTGTGATTTACGTGAACCGAGCATCCAGTTGATCCAGGTTCTCTCCCGAAATCATTTTGAAGTTCTCAAATTTACTGTCTGACCCACCGATAATTTGTTTTCTTTGGTTTGCTCTGAGCCTTCACAAATCAATGTCGGCTTGTCCCATTTCTTTAGCCGTTTTGCATGATTTGACTTTATTGAACATGGCTTTGTCGAAGGTTTTGTAAAGGATGTCCTTGGCTACATTGTCCAGGTTGTATCTTTTTTACTCATCATTTGTCCACTCGGTTCTTGGTTTTCAACCATGGTACCGTGCAGGGAGCAACATCTTCTTCTCCTTCACCGCAACTCTTCGCAATGCAATTTGTGTTCACCTTTAAGATTTGCGGAGGCCCATCTTCTATCACTATCCACATCTCATCATGTAATCTTTGATAGATGAGCACCTCGCATCTGAATTTTCCAATCATCAAATTCTTCAATAGTGAACATAGGGATGCGTGTCAAATTTGCTTCCATGATAATAACTTTTAATGATAAAAAGAGTTTCGAGAGTTTAAGTACTAAAGCGGACTTTGAAAAGTTTGGAGATCTAGTTCGAGAACCGGTGCGGAGGGTTCAATGAACCAACCGCTCACGATACCACTTGTAGGTCCCAAGGGTGTAAGTGTAAGGTTTAGAAGGGGGTTGAATAAACCTTACCAAATTTTCGATTTAGTCCTTTTTAAATATTCGAGTTAATACTACACACCGTGTCCTAGATGGTATCAATTTAGTCACTCAAGAGTTAATCTCTCAACAGACTCAACCGAGTTTGTTGATGGAATAACTTCATTTGTTGACTCTAAATAAACTTCATTGTGGTTTTGTTTTTATTGGAAGACTTAACACCCTTAAGTTTGATAAAGCAAGAGTTTAGTGCTTGGTTTAGTACTTATAAATTATCAAGTGGATAGCAAATTTATCAGTGAGATATAAGCGATTAATAATGCAGAATTAAAATCTTTGAAATGTAAATGACACAGATGAAATTTTTATAGAGGTTCGAAGATGGGGTAATTCTTCTACTCCTCTCTTCTCCAACTCTGGAGGAATCCACTAGGTAATGATCGGTTTACAAAGTGGTAACAGTCCGGATACAAGTCTTGATCACACACAGTGACTTGATCCTTTGGGACTCGATCACGGAGACGCTTTGATCACTTAGTTGGCTTCTCGTGCGACTCGAGCTTCTTCACGGCAGGGCGTGCCTTGCTACTACTGACTCACTTGCTCAAGCTCTTTGGATTTGATCACGAAGCCCTCCAAAAGCTTAAGACTTGGTTCGATCTTGAACCTTCCTACAATCCTTCGTGGAATGTAGACCCCTTGTTTTTGATATTTTCCTCTTCAACCGATTGAAGTTATCTTTCCTTCACGGGTGAGTGTTGGATTGATGTTCTTCGTAGTTTAGGCTTGAGGATTGAGAATGTTTGATTTTTCTAATAATTGCTTGAACGTCTTTTGGTTGAGTCTATCTCTTGTGTCACTTGTCTCTCTCTCCTCTATTAAACTCCTCGGCCTTTTATAGTGACCTTTCAAAAATTTGCCCGTTGAAGAGATAGGCTAATTTTGAAAGTCACTTGCGTCGTTAGCTTGTCTTGTTGCGATCCTTGGAATTGCCATTTCCTCGTATGAATTGTTCTTTCACTTTTTCGAGTTCGACACGGTGTAGTGCTTCCCATTGGTTCATTCCATTTGCACGCTTAGGGGTGAGCACTCAGAGAAAGGTGGTATGGAGATATTACTTATTTAAGTGAATCTCTTGATTTACGTACAACGGATCTTTTACGATTATCTCGACTTGACCGCATTTCCTTGCTTTCCCCAGGTGACTTAGAGTCGATTCTTCCAATCATGGATGACTCTTGTCACTTCAACTTGAGACTTGGCTTTTCTCGAGTTGACTTGACGATCTCCACTTAGTGCATCTCACCTTCTTGATAGAGTTCCGTCTACTCTTCTTTGCCATACTCAAATTTGTCTCACAACAGAGTCTTCCTTCCATCTTGATTGTCTTCTTGCATGTTAGGCGTGGTGACTTAACTCGGCTTGGCTAGCTCTAATTGTTACAAAGCATTTTACAACAAAATTGGGGTGCCAACTTTCTATTCTAAGTTTTACATGGCATTCATCAAAATCTAAACAATAAAATTCCTAACAATACATCCAATACAATGCAACATCAATCTAATGAATCTCCTTCGATGCCTGGTCGTGCAATCAATTACTTGTTTTGAGCGAGATCCGGAAAAAGAAAGCAAATATGTGAATATCCTATTAACTTAAGGGATGAGATTAGACGGGAATATTTGAGAGAAGGGCCTTATCAACCAAAAATGGAAGTGTATCCATCTTCAAAATTTGGTGCTCAAATCTTAGTTTTTCGAAAAATGGTTTGACAAGTTTCATTGGCTAGAGTATTCATCCACCACAAATAAAAACTACTTGTTTTTATTGTTTTCTTTTGTTGAGTGGAGTTAGTCCGCACAATACTTCATCGTTAGTTAATGAAGGATTTGGTAATTGGAAGAGGATAAATCAAGGAGATAAATGTGTTTTTCTTACTCATGTCGATTCGCAACTTCATCACCTCATAATATGTGTGTTAGAAGGGTCAAGATTTGGTGAGGCCCTCTGGACATATTGACAAAGTTATGCATGCCTAAACAAACTTGAAAGGAGAAAAATCGTTTTGCGATTGAGGACTTCAATTATAAGTGTTCGATGGCTAGCACTTCAAGGTTGTGCCTTTAGAGGCCATGATGAATCTCTATCTTCATCAAATCGAGGTAACTTTATTGGTTTGATAAAGGCTTTTGCAAATATGAATACAAAAGTTAATGAAGTTGTGCTTGACAATGCTCCAAAAAATTCCAAATTCATTGCTCCGGATATCCAAAAGGAGATTTTGAATATTATGGCCAATAGAGTACGCCGCCCGATTAGTTGAAAATTGGGATAAATGTTTTTGTATTCTTATTGAATAAGAACAAAATATATCCAAACAAGAACAAATGGCCATTATATTGAGGTTTGTAAACAATCATGGAATTTTGATAGAGCGTTTCTTTGCAATCAAAAGTGTTAGTGACACTACTTCAACAAATTTGAAAAAAAGAGATAAGTGATGTTCTTGCTCATCATGATCTCCAAGTCGGAAAATGAGAGGTCGGGGGTATGATGGTGCTAGTAATATGCATGGTTCATGGAATGGACTTCATGCATTATTTTGTAGAGAGTGTCCATATGCATATTATGTCCATTGTTTTGCACATCGTTTACAATTAACATTGATTTACGCAGACTAAGGGCGTAAGTGTTATTTGAGAATTCTTTTCTCATTTGGACAATATTGTTAATATTGTCACTTATTCACCTAAGTGTGTCTCTTAATTGCAAGTTGCTAAAAGATGTGAAATTGAGAATTTATTGGCTATTGGGAGTGCAATTCCGAATGTGGTGCCAATCAAATTGATAATTTGCGGCGATCCGAGTTACTCGTTGGAGTTCTCACTATAATTTTGTGAAGAGTTTGATAGATATGTATGTTACAACTTGTAAAGTGTTTGAATGTCTTATTGAGCATTCTCTAAATGGAAAATCTAGGCTGAAGTTTGTGTCAACAACAATATGACAAGTTTTGAATTTGTGTTCGTCTTGTACTTGATACATAAAATAATGAGAATAACTGATTCTCTTTGTCAGGTACTCAAAAAAAACTCTAGATATTCTGCCTGCTATTTCACGTCTCTACTACTAAAACTATCTTACATGAATTGAGAAAATGTGGTTGGGAGAAATTTCTTGAAGAAGTGAAGGTTTGTTGCTCTTCAAATGGTATTGATGTTCCAAACTTGGATGGTTTGTATAAGATTGGACGTTCTCGTGTGCAAACTACAGTTGAACATCATTACCATTTTGATGTCTTTAATGAAGCGATATATTTTATTTTTATGGAGTTAAGTATAAGGTTTAACGATATATCTGTGGAACTCATTTCTCTTAGTGTGGCATTAGATCCTAAATATTCCTTTGGGTGTTTCAACAGTCATGATATTTGCAAGCTTGCAAAGAAATTATATCCTGAAGATTTATGATCAGATCAATATATTATTTCTCTGGAGTATGAGCTGATACATTATAAATATGACGTGGTTCAAAATTTTCAAGTTTCTACACTTCTTGAGTTGTGCCAATAATTAAACGAGGTGGAAGGCCAAACATTTATGTTATGTTGACTGGATTAATTCATCTTGTTTTGATGCTACCTGTTTCAACTGCTACAACTGAAAGAACATTTTCAGCAATGAAACATGTGAAGACGACACTTTGTAATAAAATTGGGGATGACTTTCTTGAAGACTGTTTGATGATCTATATTGAAGAAAGTTTGTTAACAATATCGATGTAGATTCTATTATTGATGAATTTTATGCTTTGAAGTTTCGTAGGGCACAACTTTATTGAATATTAAAATATAATTTTTATATAATATGTGAAGCCCCGATTTTTCCGAGCTTATAATTGATCCTTATTGTCGTTTATACATTTGATCGACTAATTTACCACGTCATTTTGACGGGTAATTATTAATAATATATACATTTTGTACTTTGTTTCATTTTATTTAATTACTTGTGATCATGATCATCATTAATTCTATTTTGCATTTATGATCACTTGATTGATCATTATTACTATTTTTTGTATTTATTAGTCACCTTAGAATTTTAAAAGACTATTTATTTTAGAGACTTTTACCTTATAGAATTAAGATTTTGATTTAGATTAAGTGATCATGAGACTTATAAGTGATCAAGGAAATCACTAATTATTTTGGATATTGACATATTTCATCTATTATCATCAAATTTGGGACAAAAAAAAATATATGGAATTACCATAATGCCCTCATAGTGAACGGCCAACATGGAAATTTTGGAGTAAAAATATCATCCAACTCTTGTACACCTACACCTTATATTAGTCATCTTGTGTATAACTATACCATTAATTCAAACATTATACACATCATCTCTTACATTACTTCTTTAATATTATTTTTGCCAAATGTTGGAAGTCTTCCAACATTCCATTCAAACCATGTCTTGCCCATACCTTTGACCTTAAAATTGTCTCCCATGCAAGAGGCAAAATGCAAGACACAAAATTGAACAAAAAAATCCTCTACCCCCCCCATGGTGGACGGCCAATATGGCCATTTTTACACAATTTTTATTTTTTCACTAACACATTCATCTCCTACACAAAATCCTCCTCCTTCTCTCTAAACTCCCAACTTATCTCTACTCTTCTTCTCACTTTCTTCTTCAACACTTAGAAAATTTTCAAGATTTTTCCTTCTAATTCTTCAAAAATTCGAACACACCTATACTACAAGGTAAGAAATTTTATCTTCAATCCATTTTTGATATCACATAGTTCATCTCTTCCACCTTCTTAACTTAAGTTTGAATTTGATTTGGAGGTACATTTAGAAGACCATTTGAAGATTAGAGCTTGACATCATCTTGAAGGACTTCAAAACTTGAAGAAGAACTAGTAGAGAATTTGGACTACAAGGTAAGAATTAGTACTTAGACCCCTTCTTTCCTATTCTTTCTATTTTTTTCAAGTTTTAACACCCCTTTTTCATTTTTGAGAAATAGGGGCTGACCTTAGGTGATTTTGGAGTTGAACCAAAATTTCCAATTTTAAAGCTTCAACTAGTTTCCAAACACCTACTACACAAGGTAAAGTGTAGTCTTTCTCATTTTCCTATCTCCTTCTTTTTCTCCTTAATTTTTCTCTCATTTTTCTAACTTCAAATTTTTGATATTTCTTGACTTAGGGGCTTACCTAAGAAGCCTCATCCAAAAATTGTGAAATTTATCCTTTTATTTCACAATTTCCAATTTTAAGGTGGGTGGAAAAATATTTTCCAACTATTAGGTGTTTTATTAAAATGCATGTAGAAAATTTGATCATGAGCCTTGAGATATATATAATCTATGTATTGTATGTCAATTTTATGTATCAAGTCATGAAAATTCTCAAGAGTTGCTCAAAATTACTTGTTTATTGAATTTTAGGTGCATACATGTGCAATTTAATGTTTTATTTGATGAATTCTTGTATGTATTGGACATGCATGTAATATATGTTTTGGATGACTTATAACCTGGACAAGTCGAGCATAATTGATTAAATTTCAATTTTGGACTTAAAAATGTAAAAATGGAAAGTTGGTGGACTAAATTGCAAGAAAATAAAAGTTAAAGGACCCCTCTGCAAATTTCGATTTTTGGGACTGTTCTCAGGTTCAAAGACTTTTGGACATTTTAATAAAGTTTTAAGAGTTTTAAGATAAATAAAAATCAACCTTTAAAAGCCCAAGGACTAGATTGTAAAATTTTGAAAGTTTAAGGGCTACTTTGCAATATTTAAAACTGCACCAGACCTAAACTTTAAAATTTGAAATTTTTAATCTTAAGGTACTGGGAATTACATATTTTAAAAGTATTACAAAAATCCAAGTGGTTAGGGCTTGGAAAGTAATTTTACTAAAATTGAGGGACTAATGTGTAAAATACTAAACTTGAGGACCCAAATGAAATTTACAGGTCTTATGCAGCCCATTCACCTGGAAATACTAACTTAACTATAACTTAATTATATTTTGGACCCAAGGTTCAAATTTCATAACAATTGGACCCTAAAAGCCTTAAAGGCAATTATTTCAAAATGGGACAAAAATGATATTTTCAAAAGTTAAAGGACCTACACTTATTTCTTTTAAAAACTGCTTTTGTCCCAATATCCCACTAACTTTAGTGACATTTTCCAACTGGAATCACATTAAAATCCCTTCCGGTTTGTGAGTTCCGATTATCTTAAACTTAAGGTCCGAATTGGCAATTTTTACAAATTTGGGGCCAATGTGAGAATTTTTAAAACCTCGACCTCAAAACTTTAAAAACTGAATCTCTGAACAATTTAGAGAATTTAGGAACTGACCTCATAATTGTTCAAAGTCGGGATATTTATTTATTCAATTTTTAACCCCAAAAGTGTTGGTTTTTACAAAACGGGGCTAAATTACAATTTTCCTTTTATAAAGGACCTAACTCAAATTATTTTCTATTTTACTAAAATAGCCCTGGACCCTCTGACTTGCAGATTTAATTAAAGTATTTTACTTTCCCAAAAACCCATGACTTATCGGATCAATTTGACCGATTAATACCCGATCGCGGAGCGACTTCCTCGCCTTGCGATTTTGAATCTATAACGGGACTTATGTTCCACCTAATCTTTCAAGATATCGAAGATTGCTTATCCTTCCGATGATCATCTTCATCCAAATACTCCACCAACGCCATAATTGCCACTCGCGCTTTTCAAAAATTTTCCTGAACTGCTTCCCTGAATCAATAATACTCGACTGCCTGGTTGACTGCCTGTACTTGTATTTACTTCCTGCCTGAGTCAACTTGGTGTGTCGAGCTCACAGTCGGAATGGATACATCGGGGATGGAACCGGGCAGCTCGGCTGCTATTCCACTCTTCCGGCCCCATCGTCCTAATCCCGCAACTGAGGGACGGAGTGTCCAAGGGAAGCGGGTCGTAGTACTTGAGGTATAATCATGATTATGACAGATCCGAGCCTTGCAAGCTCCACTGTGGATTTTGTCTTTGCCTATGGAGCGATAAGGTGACGGTCTTGGACCATCCTGCCTGGGGAGTTACAAGGAAGAACGAAGGAATCATTGCCTCGATCCACACGATTCCGGAGTTATCGAACCCGTTTGGTTGGCGCTACAAATTCGTATGCAACCGCTTACTTGTTTTGCATTGGTTGGCGCTACACATCCGCACGCAACCATTAATTGCCTTGCATGGGATTGGCGTTACATTTCCGTACGCAAATCCTACCGTCTTGAAATCACATAGTGTAATACGTGTGACCATGAACTATTTTTTTTGAATCAGTATAAGTATATTATTTGAATATATTTATCACGGCTTTGAATCGTGTGTGTGAATTCATGCATCATACTCACGCATTTTCATATAACTGTTTTCTCAAATTAACTATATATCGCAACACTTGCACACGATCACCCCATCCACTGAGATTTCTGTCTTATCCCCACCTATTTTCTAACCTTAGATGAGGACTTCGTTGAAGATCTTTGAACCGACCACGGATTGAGCCTTGTACTCCGCTTGTGGGATTTACTACTTCTTCTTGTTGTTGTTGGACTCTTTTCTTGTGATGTTGTTGGACTCTTGTATTTCTTTCCATTCCGGTTTGTAACTGAAGGGCATAGGACCCTTTGACTTTAAGTTGTTATATTTGGTTGATTTTTTGGGTATGTATTGTGGATTGTGGACTGTAAGTTGTATTTGTACTTGTTATTTATTTCCGCATTTGCTATTTAGACTCTTTTCATTGGGTTCTCGTTGATATTTGTCTAGATCGTTTGGGTTATTGTATTTAAGTTGTGGATTGTCGTCGCGTTCGGGCGTGACATAATATATTTTTGTGTAGTTAAATCTTTACTTCTTAGCCCACCCTACTACTAATTCCTGGACACTGATTTTAGTCAGTACATATACCCGAGATTTGAATGTAGCCCAAGTATTCAAATGACGTGTTACAGGTGAGCGGACCCATGTTCAAATCTCATTCCTCTCCCTTTCTAGGACATCCCGTTTAAGAAAAAAACAGACTTACCTCTCTCACAAAGATTCTTATTGTTCACCGAGAGATTTCTCCGTTTCGTATCAATTTGTAGTGTATTAGTTTAATTCCATACATATTTGAATTACACAATGGTTAATGTACATTGCCCAAGGATTAATTTCAAGATAAGTAGAAAAAAATTAGATTTCAAATCAAATTTGTGATCGGAAAATTTTCTTTTTGATTTTAATCAAAGATGAATTTGAAAAATTGTTTGTTCTTATCCTTGATTTGTTGGAATTTTCTTTCTTTTCACTTTGCCTTCTTTGAAACCGACCAAATTGGGGTTGGTGTGTGTGTGTGTGTGTGTTTTTTTTTTTTCTAGTTGAGATTAATGTAATTTATTGGATTTTTATTATTATTGAAAAGTAATTAGACATTGAAAATCCGAAACTCATTACTAATTTATCAATTAATAAAATTTAAATTACAAAGTATAATCATAGTAATAAAAGTTATTGTTTATAATTTGACTTATCACCTAATTAAATTAGTTAAATTTAATCATTAAGTGTTAAAAATGAAAAATATAATTTATATTATTCTTTAATATAATTAAAGTTGAATTTTCTATTTGTTAAAAATAATAAATGTAAAAGAAGGCAAATTATTTAGGATTTGTGGTTTTGATTTTAACATTTTGATTAAAATAATAAAAATATAAAAAAATTTATTTCAAATTTAAAAGTTTTTATCTATATATATATATATATAATAGCGAGAAGTCCTAACTTTTTATTTTCCCGCTCTTTTTGCTTATTATATTAGGAAACAATTGTAAAAATTATAAATGATAATTATTGCAAATTTTTATATTAGGAAAATATTATAAGAAAATCATTGTAATTTTATAAATTAGGAAAATATTAAATAGTATCAATTCTATCTATATATAATATAAAGATTTTAAAAATTATAAATAGTAGTTCACCATAATTGATATTAGTATACGTCGATTCTTCTTAAATATAGAAAAACATATCTTCATCAATTATATTGTTTATTTGTTTCAATGGTGTCGATGCAATTTTGTACAATATAATATTAAATAATCAACTTTTAAATACTAATGATTATTCAAACTTTCCTAAATTTTAATAATAGTTAAAATAAACGAATTATGATTTTATGTATCTTTCACCATATATTGAATTAACAATTGGTTTAGTATTCAGAGATTTTTTTGGCGACTTATTATTTATGCTAAATTCTCTTATATTTATACTATTTAAATTGCATTAGAGAAACACTTTCATATTATATTGTTGATCCTAAATTGAAGCATAAATACCAAATAAGGCTTCATCTTCATGTTCCCCTCTACTTCCATTTTCATCAAGTGTCTCGCCAACACCGACAAAGATTGAACTCGAATACTTCAATAAAGAAGAGTTTTTATATAAACTATATTGCGAATGTACGGACAATATTTGGTGAGTCTTTTTGATTATTCTTGATAGTTTTGTTATATTTTTGTTAAGTTGTTTTTTGTATGATTTGTTTATTTTTTTTATTATTCCTCATACTAACATATTTTCTGAACATATTTTGTGTCAACATATATTTTCTATTCATATATATGAACTTCTATCCCCGCCATATTTTTTTCTAGGTTATTAGTTTTATAGTTTTGATTTGGCAATTATTGTTTTATTTTGATTCGACAACGGTTTTTTTTGGTTATTAGTTTTATAGTTTTGATTCGGCAATAAACTTTTATCTACTTATTGTAATGGCTTCTTATATTGTTCAATTAGAAATTCATTACAAATTATAATTAAATTTTTTTTTTTGTGTCAACATCTTTCATGCAAATTAGCGATCAATTTAATGGTCTTATACCATTAAATTTTGACATGCATAATGTGAACGGACATACTTGGATGGTCAAAATGGTCGACCTCTATGGCACGTTCTATTTTACGAATGGATGGAGCAAATTCGTCCGTGATAACTTAAATTTCGAGATGATGAAGTGTTGATTTTCTCTTATTGTGCCAACCACATTTTTGATGTGTCAATATTTTCTCTTGATAATTCATGTGAGAGAATTGATGTGTACTCAACTATACGTGTATTTGATATCATTTCGTACTATATTATAGTTTAAATTATATACGATATTTTTGTTTAATTATAAAATTGGGATGAAGCTCCCATGATGCATAAACATTGTTTTGAAGATTTGGATAAATCATTGAAAGAACCAATCCAAATAGCTCGGATCAACCATTTGGAGGTAAAACAGTTGTGCTCGGTGGGGATTTTCGCCAAATCTTACATGTGGTTTCAAAAGGCACCGACAAGACATAGTTCGTGCGACGATTAATTTTTCACATTTATGGAGATATTGCGCGGTTTTGAGGTTAACTAAGAACATGATGCTACAAAATCTAAATTGATTAAAGTGTCTTGAATTAAAAAGGTTTTCGAACGGATCGCGGGCATAGGAGATGGATCGGTTGGAGGTACGAATGATGGTATTGTTGTAATAAAATTCCCGATGACATATTTTTGAAATGTGATGGGGATCCTATTGCGACAATTGTAGAAAACACATATCCACGGTTTGGTAAGACTAATGAATGCTCGGCTTATTTGGAGGGTCGCGCCATCCTCGCACCAACACTTGATGTGGTCGATTTTATAAATGAATATATGACTTCGTTGAATGATGGAGAATATAAGATATATTTGAGCTCGACGACACCACGTGCAAATCGATTCAAATATTGACCTATTGCGGGATGTGCACGCACTAGAGTTTTTGAACACAATTAGGTGTTGGAGTGCCGAATCATGAGTAAAGTTGAAAGTTGGAACTCGGTGATGTTGTTGAGGAATATAGACCATTCACTTGGTTTGTGCAACAACACTAGGTTGGTTGTTATAAAGTTTGGTTATCACGTTTTGAAGGCAAAGATTCTTACGAAACAATGAGGTCAAAAGTTATTAATTCCTCAAATGACAATGACTAACTGATCCGAGGTTGCCTTTCAAGTTCCAATGAAGACAATTTTCTTTGATTGTTTCATATCGACGGACTATCAACAAAAGGACAATCTCTCTCATGTTGGACTTCTTTTGAAAAAGCCAGTATTCAACCATGGTCAATTGTACGTTGCTGTATCCAGGGTGACTAATCGTAAGGGTTTAAAAATCCTAATTTGTGATGATGAGAATAAATGTAGCAACAAAACTACAAATGTTTTATACAAGGAAGTTTCTCGTAATTTGTAAACTACATTTATTCATTGACATTATTTATGAAGACTTGATAGATTTATTAACACAATGTTGTAAATAATTTTTTATTTATTAATATTGTCAAGTATTATTTTTTCATCAATATATACAAGGTCAATATGAAAATATGTCTCATATGGAGTTTTTTGTATAAAGGTAGAGTGTGTGTGGAAAGAGAGTAACAAATATAATACCAATATAGAAATATGCATATATTGAGAGATAAATATAAACGAGCTGAATTTGATATTTAAGTCTATAATTAAAAATATAAATTTGATATACAAATGCTTAGTTTTAGTTACTTTATATGAATATTATTATTAAAATAAAGTATTAAATATCAACTCATCGTTAATAAATAGTTTCATTACAAATTAATAATGTTAAAATAATAATACGCGTGCAACGCATGGGTATTACTATTTTTTAAGAAAAATCAAAGCTTAGAAATGGGGCACATAAAGAAAGATAAAGAAAAAGGTCTATCTCTTATTTTTACCCACTCTAACCTTTGTTGTAACAGTCAATCAAGTTTTAATAGTCAACTAATGGTTTGTAGTGAAACCGATTAAAAGAGAAATTATGAAGTACCAAAATTGATTAAGTCAAAATAATGAGTATTAAAAACAAAAATGTGGTAAAGTTTGAGTACCAAAAGTGAATCTATCCCCTCTAAAAATATAGTGATTCTCATATTCTACCCGAAAAAGTTGTATAAAAAGAAAAAGAGAAAGAAAGAAAGAAAACTCGAAAAATTAAATCATGTATTATTATTTTACACAAAAATTATGTACATCTTTTAGAGTATTTGAAATATAATTAAGTATTATAAAAGAACCAATTAATGGAGTAGATTAATAAATCAACCAATTTTAGTATTCTACCTCAACACAAAATCCACAAATTATATGGAATTCAATTAAGTCGATCAATAACTAAAATTAGTAGAGGTGGGAAAGAAAATTTAAATATTTATTAGAGTTTCATGACTTAGCCTGTTAGCAACCACTATCTTCAAGCCTCAAGCTATTCATATTTTAATTTGGGGAAATTATTTTTTGCAAAGTGTACTATTACCATTATGCGGCATTGGTAACTAAACTTTTCTTTTGCTAGAATTTAGTACCTAAACTTTGAGGGATTGTTAAATTGCAATCTCGGGTATCCCAACGGCGAAATATCCCAAAAGATGCCATCACGTGCGCAACACGTGAAGGCAAAATCGTCAAATCATCTAAAGTGATAAAAGTTATTGCACTTTGCAACCTAAACATTACGTTACTTGTTAATTTCTAACCTAAACTTTTTACATTTGAACTTTGCCACCTCACTTCAAAATAAATAATAAAAATTATATTAATAAATATGTATTTATCTCTTTTGATTCACAAAACATATATTTTAATAGTTCATACGAAATATATTAAGAAGATAATTTATTAGAAATGAAATAATTAAACGACCATTTTAAGTTAATAAATTAACTATATATATATATATATTATTCTTACTATTAAATTTATATTTTGTGAATAAAAAGATAAAATACATATTAATTAATATAATTTTTATTATTTATATGAAGCGAGGTGACAAAGTTCAAACGTAAAAAGTTTAGGTTTGCTGAGTTAACAAATAACGTAAAGTTAATTTAGGTTGCAAAGTGCAATAACTTTTATCACTTTAGATGCTTTGACAATGTTTCCCTCACATGTTGCGCACGTGATGACATCTTTTCGGAATATTCCGCCACCGGGATGACTGAGGTTGCAATTTAACAATCCCGCAAAGTTTAAGTACTAAATCCCAATAAAAAGATTTAGGTACCAAAATCACAAAATGGTCATAATATAGGCTGCAAATAATAATTTCTCCTTTTAATTTAGTACTACAACACATTTATATAATTTTTTGCGAGTACCACTTTTTTAAGATTTAATTCTTTTCCATACTTCGGGGAGTTGCAAAATCATGAGTACGATTGCAAATTAAAAGTAAATAATTAGACAAATTAAAAGTTTTTACTATTTCTATTGAGATTTAAGTCATATATTGGTTTTAGTGAAACGAATGATCATGGATGTGAAGTTTTGGAAATAAAAACATGTTTGATTGAATTTAAAATATGAAAGTACGTACTCAAAAATGAAATTATATTTATTTGTTTGTTTTATAGTATCTTTTAAAAAATATATATAATAATTTGTGAAAGATGGTAATGGTGATGTACATATTGAATATCTAATTTGGTATATAATAATTTATTACGATAAATCAAAGGAGGTGAGTCACAGTACAATGATAAAAGTTTGGAAGTAAGAATATATATTATCCTATCCTAGATGTTAGGAATATCCTTGGGCAGGACGAATGTCCCATAGTCCAAAGAAAGTGTGGAGGTTATGCTCGCCAGTTGGTATGTGGATGTTTTGGATCGAAAAAAAGAATATATTAAACTGGGAGTGATGGCCCCCACTAATTTTTTTTTTATATATGGAATGATGAGAATAGTTTGTTTTTACCGTAACGATGAGAATGACGATAGATAAGTGAGAGATTATTTATTTATAGGGTTGAAATAAAAATTATAGGTTTAAAATTTTATTTTTGTGAAAAATGAGAAGATGAAATAGACATTTTTATTAAAGTTTAAATAGACCAAACAAACATAATTTCAGATATTCAAGTAGTTTAAAATGAGAAAATAGCTTTTGACATGTGTACGATTATGTGTACATATTGACATGTGTATGATTATGATATCGTTTTATAAACATAAGGGTATGTGTAGTGGGAGGTTTTGGAGAGGTTTGTACAAAGAAAAACCTTATTGAAAAACCTCCCACCATTGTGAACCCAAGGTTTTTTCATTCCCAAAAAAAGCGATCAAGTAAACACGATGACCGCATCCTCGATTTTTTTAATTAAAAATGGCACAAGTGGGCTTGGGTAAATAATTTAAATAGTATTTATTATATAGAAATCATGTAATATAAATATAAATAATTTAAATAATATTTATTATATATAAATTATGTATATAAATATAAATAGTATTTATTATATATAAAATATAATATAAATAATATTATAAATATAAATATAAATAATATTTATTATTCTTTCAAAAAAATAATATTTATTATATATAAAATATGTATAAAAATATTTTTTTATTTTATAAAAATATAAAATATATTTATTTATATAAATGTAATAATTCATATTATATAATATAAAATACAATAAATATGTGATATTATAGTGGGGAGTGTAGGGTCCACAAAAAGTTGTTTAAAGGTTTTGGATTGTGGAGAGCAATGTGGGGTTTTTTTTTTGAGGTTTTTGTTGGTTTTTATGATATGCACCAAAAAGACCAAAAAGAGGTTTGTAGAGGTTTTTGAAGTTTGGCATTGGAGATGCCCTAACATTCATCCCATAGAAATAGAAATATGGAACATAAAATCTCAATCCATAAATTTATTTTTTACAATAAATATGCAAGCAAAGATTTATTAATTTTGAAGTGACAAAAATTATGTTCTTCCATAATAAAATTACGGGTGGCGCTATTGGCACCCCCTTTTTTTTTAAGACACCCACCTTCTAAGACACTACCCTCCACTTTTTAAAATATGGCACAATTGATGAGTTCACCCCCTTTTTTTCCAATTTTACCCTTTCATGAAAAAACCCAGGTGGCACATGGCACGATGGGCACATGGCACGATGGCATGATGGGTTTTACGCCATCATGCCACATGGCACGATGGCAAAAACACGGCACGCGATGGCATTTTCACCATCATGCCACATGCGCGATGGCATGATGGCACGATGGCAAAAACATGGCACGATGGCCCATGTGGCACGATGGGTGTGGCACGATGGCACACCGAATTTTTTGTCATAGCGGCGTGATTGTGCTTTATATCGCATCAAGCATCGTCGCGACAAAGATTTTTCAACCCGAAAATTTCAAAAATAACATATTTTATGCTATAAACTAAGAATATACGTTCATTATATGGGGATATGAATACTTTATTGTTCGAATCTTCAACAATTTGGGTGTTGGGAAAATCTAGGGTTTGTATAAAGAAAATTTAACTTTCTTGAGAAGAAGAAGAATGTGAGTGAATGATGTGAGTGTATTTAGAGATTAGGGGGTGTATTTAGAACTTGGCTTTTAGTAAGGGTATTATAGTCTTTTAACTAAACGACATTTTGAAATTTTAGAAAGTGAGTGTCTTTCATCAAATTTGGGGTCTGCGAATAGCGCCACCCTAAAATTACTCATGTGCACTGAGTAGCACACCTTTCTTGAGACTTGACCAAGACTTTTGTGTGTCCTTCATCATTGTCAATCATGAAGCAGTGGGCTTTAATTACAAAAATACCCCTCAATTTCAGCTAAATTACAAAATTTACCAGGAAGTCCGTATTTATTTTTACTTTTTAGACATGACTCAACAAATCCGACCTTAATATCGGGTCAATTTTAAACCTTAACGGTAAATAAGAGAGATTGACGTGACGTGCCACCCAATACCATAATAACACTTTGGGACCAGCGTGGTGGGATTTCATGCTCCACTTTTCTATTCTATCAGATCGGATAAACGACAAATGTAATTTTTTTTTTTCTGATTATATACATGTATGTTTTCATCCAATATATGAATATGGAATGAAACAATTAAAGTGGAATGCGGAGATGTCATCCATGTATTGTGTGGCCTATTTATGCCATAGGAGTATTTGCAACTTCAACTTTCTAGCTTTCTTTCCCTAACTAACAACTTAAATTTTGTGGGTTTTTACTTTCTGAACCTCTAGCTAACTGGGGTTGGAATATTTAAGATATTTCAAGAATATTTTTGGAATATTCCAATTAAGGATATATTGCAAAGTGAAAAACCCATAAAGCTAGGATTTGTAGTCACAAAAATAAATAGTTTAAGTTGCAAAATATAAAATAGTCAAAGTCCTGTTGAAAAAAATCATTTTTACTACATCAAGGAGCTTAGATCCCGAAGGGTAACTTGAGTTTTTGGCTCACTTTGCAAATAATAACAAAAACTAGCAAGGAGGTTTAGCCTAATTACAAAAACTCCAATTATTTTCTAAAAGTATAAATATCTCCTTTAATTTTGTATTTACCTAATAAATAATCCGTCTTGAGGCCTTTTGAAGATGCAATTTTGCATGGTAAAAACAAATGTCGGGGATATTTGTGATTATAACAGACAACTTTTTTTTTTTTTTAAATTTAGGCTAAATCTCATTTTATCACATGGAACCCCCAATTCAAATTAACTCTAACTCAAAATCTTTCACACATTAATTTTACTTATAATTAATGCCATGATAATGAGACAATGGTATGCTACTTTTACAACATGCCCTAATACAGAGATTCTCTTTCAGTGGTCCTTAGCCTTAGTAATATCCAAATGCAAAACAAAAATAAACAAAAGTATCCTATAAAAACTCAATTGTCACAAAAAGTCTCTGCAAGTCAAGCTGGAAAACTGCATATTCCTTCTTCAGTTCACCCCAGAAGATATAGCCTTGCCTGTGTGAGTCTTTCAAAATCTCATATAAAGATGTTTTTTTTTATGTTCTATATTCTTATCAGCTTTATGGATTCAAGAACGTAGCTAATTAAAAAGCTATTTTGTCTAGTAGATTGCTCTGTCTACCTTCAATTTATGCAGGATGGTCCTAGAAAGGGCTACTGTGTCTCTCTGTGTGTGTGTGTGTGTGTGATATTTTTTTTTAAAGAAAAAGTATGACAATTTTTGAGGTAGACTGCTAGGATATGCCAATTAAAGAATGTTCACATGAACATTCATGGAAAAGACATAAGTGTTGGAACATTCTTGGATTTATAATAGGACTGGAATTTTATTTAGGGTTAATTACAAAAACTGCCCCTGAGGTTTAGCCTAATAACAAAAAACCCAGTTATCTTTCAAAAATTATAAATACTCCCTTGGCATTTGTTTCCATCTTACAAATTGCACCAAATTTCACCTTCACCAGGAAGGTATTTAATACAAACCTCAATATTTTAAGGGGTATTTGTAATTTTGAAAGATAACTGTGCCTTTTTGTAATTAGGCTAAATCTCAAGGTAGTTTTTGTAATTATCCCTTTTATTTACTTATAGTCTTAAGAGATTGAAGCTAAAGATCATTAGAGATTGTCTATTTGATGCTGATAGTTGTAGAAATAGAGATTTTTGGAGATTAATAGAGATTTAACTAAATATGTCTTTTCTTTTTTTTGCTCCTAAATCAAGAACTTGGTTTTTGGCTTGTCACAGGGCAATATAAAACTCAACTGGAGAAATGTCAAAAATGTCAGAGGAAATAGGAGATGATGAACTCACTGTTTCCATTGACAAAATGCTCCATAACTTATCGCCTAAGCCCGAAAACCCCTCCATCTACAGAGTCAATGATCTTTTACGCAACGAAAACGAGCATTCATACGATCCGAGAATCATCTCCATCGGCCCATATCACCGCGGTAAACAACACCTCAACAAAATGGAGCGCGAGAAAAAACGATACCTCAAGCTGCTCCTCGCGTCCAGTAACGAGTCGAGCGTCGATAGATACGTTAAAAAGATCAAAGGCTTTGAAGACAGAGCGCGGAAGTGTTATTCCGAGCCAATCGCGCTAGGCCAAGACGAATTCGTGCAGATGTTGCTTCTTGACGGTGTTTTCATCGTCCAATTCTTGCGTAAATACGAGAAATTCGACGACGCCATTTTCAAATTCGAACACGTTACACGACACGTGCTCCACGATTTGCTTCTGTTCGAGAATCAAATCCCGTTATTCGTCCTTGATGAGGTGTTCAATCTATCAAGAACTAATGCACAAGAAAAATTCGGCGAATTAGTATGGCCTTTAGTGTTGCCAAGTGCAGTGCCGGCATTAGCGTCACTGCAAGATCTTGATTCTCACCATCTTCTCGGATTAGTCCATCGATTGAACTGTTTTACGTTTTCGCCCGATAATAATTTTCATCATGTGGAGAATATAAATTCGGCTTCGGAGCTGAAAGAAGCCGGTATTCGATTCGACAACTGTAAGGATGATGGAAATATAAGTTGGTTGGACATCAGATTTAATAAGTATAAGAAAATTTGCGTTCCTACATTGGACATTTCTGATGTGACAGAGTCTTGGTTTAGGAACATGATCGCGTACGAATACTATCTCCCGTGCGATCATCCAAAGTACGTCACGGATTACACGTTTTTCTTGCATTGCTTAGTACACGCCCCAAGGGACGCGCAGTTGTTGAGGCGGTATGGGATTATAAGCAACTGGTTAGGAGGGGATGAGATGGTTTATCACTTGATCAACCAACTGGGGACTAATGTGTTGACTTCTGAGAAGTTTTCGTATTCAGACGTTTTTTGCCACGTGAATCGGCATTGTAAACGACGAAGGTACCGATGGATCGCGATACTGAGGCGCGATTATTTCGATAGCCCGTGGAAATTGATTTCCTTGGTTGCTGGCATAGTAATTCTTGCAGTTGGTATAGTCCAGGTGGTGTTTGCCATCCTCTCCTACCGTAAGTTAACGAACATACAATTTTTATTTTGTTATGTTTTTTTTTCACTTGTTGATTAAGTAGTGTCTGTAAAAACTTATTTATTGTAGCAGAATTGAAAAAGTAGTTAAAAATCAGAAGTTGATTGTGTTTGTCAATAAAAGATAAAATTTGAATAAGTTAAAAAAGAGTGTGTGGTGAATAAGCCGAGAAGTGCTTTATTTTTGTGTAAAAGTTAAACCAGAACAAGAAATCTAAAGCAGCACTTCCCTCTACTTTTAGATTATGCAGAATCAGAAGCTGACAATCACTTTTTTAAGTGGTCTGCAAGCATTCCCTTAGTAGGAGATCCATTTCGTTTTCTTGGAATCAAAAGCTAGCCATATACCTTTTGAAAATGCATTTCTGGTACAACTTTTATGTGATTTTTCATGTCAATCATGATATTGAATTATCGATTTGAGCCGCAATTGTTTTCTTTTGCAGGCAACGATACGAAAAAGCACAAGTGATTTTTGCAAGAAAAGCTAGCAAGGCCATAGGAGTTGTCAGCTGAGTCTTTTTTGTTTGTGGTGGAGGATTCAACTTCTCATGTAATTATCTTCCTATGAGAATATTTCCAGAATAGTAAGATCTAAGTTGTGCTTTGTTGTAAATTTTAGGCATCGGATGCCCTTTAATATTAGGGGTAACTGTAATATATATTCAAAGATCAGGTGGGTTTTTGAATTTTTTTTTTTGCTTATGAAGAGGGAGGATGCAAGCGGAATCAAACCTTAAGGGGTATTTTGCATTTTTCAAAAAATCTGGGTTTTTCTTGTAATTAGCACGAATCTCAGGGGATTTTATGTAATTATCCCTTACTATTATTGTTGCAAAAGGTATCGCGTATTCAGGTCAATTGTATGGAAAATAGAAACTTGTGGATTTTGTTCGTTGAAATAAATACTGTATTCTTTAATGTGGTAGAAATAGTTGGATTTCTTTGGGTACCCTACAAATTTATATAAATGAATCCAGCATCCAACTACTCTGTAGCTCCTACTATTTGTTTAATGTATTTATACGATTTTTTTTTTTTTGGTCACTTCACATCTCAAATGGTGGATTTTTATCATGACAAGATTCAAAAGTTGATATTTCTATTCCATGAAGTAAATAATTTTGCGATCTTGTGAATTCTTTAATTGGGAAAGATATCCTAATCTTGTGTGTCATAAGTACATCTTATTTTAATCATTTGGTTGATTTACTAAATCTCAAAAGCTCTTTTGAGATTTGGTATCTCGCTTGCCCAATATGTACACCATACAGCTCTTGTAAGTGGGGATCAAATCTCCTGTTCCATTTCATATTCTATCGCGATTGATGATTGACACGTGTATGTTGTATATGTGTCATTGTAGTGGAATAGAAAGTGGAACTGAATTGTAAAACAGGAAATCTCAATCATGTAAGTGGATGTGAATATAGACAACACGTTGGATATACTCATAATTATTGCAACTTATTTGACATTAATATCATGTAGCATAAAACCTACTCCTCATACTCTACAAGCTCTTCATTTGTGGCATACTGGCATCCCTTGACACTGCCAAAGGTGGCAAAATATCAATGACAAAGCTCCCTTTTAAATGAAAGGAGAATTTTCAGTTTTGAAGCTAATCGATATAAGTTGTGATCATTGAGCTTGTTTATGTAAGTGGATTTTTAGGCATTTTATCTACCTACCAAAATACACTTGGGGCACAAAATAAATATTCATTAAACTAAATATCGATCTAAAATCGCAATTACTCCGCTTGTCATTCACGCATTTGCTTCCTCGGAAGCTATGAAGGCTATGAAAATTGTGGTTTGAGGATCCTGGGCCGACATTCCAAAGGCTACACTGGCATCATCAAGACGATCTTTCGAAACGTGCAAAAAAAAAAAAAAACAAATGACAATGTCACTCAAAAATCCTTGAGACATAGACTCCCTTCATTTAAATTGCATCTTTAAATTATTTTTGTTGTTTTTTTCTTGAAGGTTTGCATTGTTTTTCCTTTGTTAGGCGATCGGCTTGTGAACAAGACATTTTCCTTCCTTTTTATATATTTCCATTTATTTAAAAAATATCTATCTAAAATCAATGGCTCTATGTGTATATATAAATGTTTCTGTTTTATTCAAGTTCCATCTGCCAAAATGTGTATCAATTAACATCAATTAACAGCAACACTTTTCAACAAATGGATTAAGTTTGCAATAAAAAATCTTGCCATATGTTAGATTTTAAAACTAGTGTGGACAAAATTTATGAAAACTTTCATTTATATATACACATAATATATATATATATATATATATATATATATTTGTTTGTGGCGTGGGGGAAGGGTCTTGCCAATCAAGAAGCAAAATGTAGAGTCAATAATAATTACTAATTAGGGATAATTACAAAAACTACCCCTGAGGTTTGAGGTAATTACAAAAATACCCAGAGAAGTTTGAAATAAACTGAGTCTGCCTAAAATCAAAGAGGATAACTATGATATTTTTAGAAATGTAAATGGGATGTTTGAAATGTTTTTGCTTGTGCAGGGGGTAAAGTGTAACACAAAATCAAATCTCAAGGGTATTTTTGTAATTTTAAAAAAATGGTTTTTTTTTGTAATTATTACAAACCTCAAGGGTAGTTTTTGTAATTATCCCTAACGGATTATAAATTTAGCTGCTCCAAAAAAAAAACCATCAAATTTGCATAAATGTGATTGTCATATTTACTTCTGAGCATAGGGCAAAATATCAGCCCCTCAGAGAAAAAATGTTGCAAGTAACTGAGATGGAAACGCGCACACACATACAAAAGAGGGGGAAAAAAGAAACAAAACGGACAATGAAATGTCTCCTAATCGAGCTTTACATTGTATGTTTATTTACTTTTTGTTGTACACTAGACGTTTATTTTCATATTGTCTTCATGGAGGAAAATACCTTTGATCCGACAGAACATAACTGCGGTTGGCGGACAATGTAAATTTGATCACCATGGCTGTGTTCTTGATAAATATCCTGATTCCTATGCCATGTCCACAGCGCATATGTTGAATTCACAACCTGCACGTATGGTTCTAATGATTAAGTAAAAGAATATACAATCATTTCAACCAAGACATATGTACGAAAAACTATTAATCTGTGTCAAATGTGGTTCGGTTATAGGCAGTATGGTAGTGTACATCAGGCCTGTAATAGATTGTGTATTTTGCGGTAATTACAATTTGAGTATCATGGCATATTTTCCATCAATGAGTGAATAATATAAAAGGGATAACTATAAATACAATCCCTGAAGTTTAGCCATAATTACACAAAAAAAAAAAAAAAAACTCAGTTATCCAATATTACAAATACCCGTTTGCGTGTGTTTTAATTTTACAAGTTGCGCAACCTCGAAGAATTTTAAAAGATAACTGAAATTTTTGTAATTACGCTAAATTCATGGGTAATTTTTTAATTATCCCTAATATAAACGGTGATCATCATAAATTAATAGGCAAAATTGCATATTTGGAACACTAACTTATACGGAGTTGCACTTTCCTCCATCAATTAAGGTTGTGCCAAAATATGACATTAACTTCTAATTTATTGCACATTGGGTCCAATTTCTTCCGCAATTGCGAAATCAACTGGAATTGCTCCAAAATTTTGGGATTTCAGCCGTCCACAAGGATATAAAAAATAATTCAATATGTCAATGTCATTAAAATGGCTATAGGGATTGAAATCCCAAAAATTTCGACAATTCCCGTTGATTTCGCAATTGTCGACAGAGATTGGACTTAGTGTGCAACAAATTAGAAGTTAGTATAATATTTTGCCACATCCTAAATTAATGGACGAAAGTGCAACTCGACATAAGTTAGTGGACCAAATATACAATTTAGCCAATTGAATTATAATCAGATTTACCTCAAGTATACCATGCCCAAAACTGCTTTCTCTATAGGCACTCCACTCCGGTTGTCTATCCCAGCAAAATTTGCCTTCTGCCGGTCCAAACGTGAAGTTCATGTGACAAACACTTCCAATTTCAGGTATATTATCACTAGCAGAAGGGCATTTCCCTGGTTCATCTGCATGATCAACATCAACTTTCTCAATATTACCCCCATCTCCAATCGTTATGTAAACAGGTCCACACGAATCCAACGTGTAGTTGAACACTCTATTCATCCGCTCATAGGCGTGCACCTGCAAGGACAAGGACGAAAATGTAACTTCTCTAGATGAATGAAGAGAAAATAATTGTTTGCAACCTCAACTTTAAGCTATTTTTACATTTTGCAACCTAAACTATATTTTTTTCAAGTAACAACTTAAACTTTGTGGATTTTTCACTTTGCAATCTCCGACCAACCGGAGTTGGAATATTCCAAGAATATACCTTGAATATTCCGGGTCACATGAGAGAATATTACTGGAATATCCTAATTCTGGTTGGCCGGAGGTTGTAAAGTGAAAAACTCGCAAAATTTAGGTTGTTAGTTGCAAAAACAAATAATTTAGGTTACAAAATGTAAAATTGGTCAAAGTTCATATTGGAAAAAATCATTTTCCCATGAATGAAATACTATAGTTTTAAATGTATGGGAAAATTAGAAAATTCCTCGGGTAAGTTGGCTTAAATAAAGAGTCGGTCCTCTCATTGGTCAAAGATCGGTCGGAGTGCATACTTTTAAAATTTTCGGACATTTAGTCCAATTTTCGCCTGAGATTTCAATTTTGACTAGGACCTATTTTTGACCAATTAGCGGACCGACACTCTGCTTAGACCAACTTACCAGACGAATTTTCCCAATTTCCCTAAATATGTTAACAGTTTTATCTGAGTTTAATGGTTTTAAGTACTATAAGTTTATCATACCTAGGAAACAGAATATGACATGACTTGGGGATAATTCTAATTTTAGTATCTAAGATATACCTGTTTTCACTTTTGTTAACCCACTTTCAAGGCATATGAATTTTGGTACCCCATGTTTTACTTTTTTTTATCACTTTCGTCACATTTCGTATCATAATCGATTAAAAGTAAAACATAAGGTACCGAAATTGATGATGAAAAAGTTAAACATGGGTACCAACATTAACAAATATTTGATGAAATGTGGCAAAAGTGATTAAAAGATAAACATGGGTACCAAAAGTGAAAACTGTGTATAGTTTAGGCACTAAAATCGAAATTATCCATATGACTTACATGACCGGAAAAGACAATATCGACCCCATATTGATAGAGAAGTTCTTCCATTTGAAGTCTCATGCATTCAAACTCCTGATAGTGTGACGAATAACTATTATACCAAGGCGCATGCCATGCAGCGACTAACCACGGAGTAACGTTTGGTTTACGTTCGAAGGTCTTTTTCTAGCCAAGCATACTGAGTACCTTAGCCATGAATTGACAAATGAGAGTAAATCAGCATTTACTTACAACGTATACTAACTTCACTTTCTTACAACCTATGAATCAATCACCTGTTTGATTGTAGTCCACATACGCCCCCAACATGATAACATGTATGCCTCCAGCATTGAATGAATAGTAAAAGTTACTGTCTGAACCGGACTCGTTTGAAGGAACAGAAAATCTTGTCAGATAAGATAGGAATGTGGTGTTGCCAGCCTGAGGTTCGATCTCGTGGTTTCCTTCGATCACAATCATAGGAACACGAGATGTCAAAGGTTGCATGAACCTAGGATTCGAGTTGTTTATCGAGACACTAGCACAACAGCAATTCAATATGGATCTGAAATTTGAAGCATACATTGTGAAACTAAGTTCAATTTTATGGAGTGTTTGCAAACACTTAAAAAAGTAATTTGTAGTTTTTCAAATGCAACTTCTGCTTCTAATTCTCGCATAAGTTGATCAAAATCTAGAAACAGAGGGTGAAGTGCTTTAGATTTCGATTTTGCTTCGATATGACTTTTCCACACAAATAACATACTTCTACAACTTATTCACCAAAGACTCCCTTTTAACTTGTTCAACTTTTTAGCTTCGCTTGCAAACACTACTAACTTCACGATTGTCTACTATTTTTCACTTCGATACAATGGGAGTGTTTGCGAAATTTCTACTTTTAAAAGATGTGATTTATTGTAGCATAAATAAAAGTAGTTGATAATCGAGTTGATATTGTTTGCAAATAGAATCAAAACTTGAGAATCGAGTGTTTGGTGAAAAAGGTGTAAAAATGTTTATTTCTTTGTAAAAGCCAAACTAGAAGTAGAATTTAGATTCTCGATTAAATGAAGCAAAATCAAAAGCGAAAATTGGCATTTGCAAACACTAAATGATTTTTTTCAACCAAAAGCTGAGAAGTACTTTTTTTAGTGATTGCAAACAATCCCAATAAATCACTTCCTCTAAAAGAAAATGTTTTTGCAAACACTCCTTATATAACGATACTAAAAGAGGGAAACAGGATGGACTAAAAGAAGTTCAAGATTGGATAAACTTCAAGTAATTTAAAGTAAAAGGTTTTTCGTTTACCTTCCCCAACCATCCCAACGAGGTTGATATGTTTCTCTAATAGGCGAATCAGAAACTCACAAGAATAGCAAGAAGCTCCCTTTCCTCCTGGTGGTGCGATCGATTCGCGTAAGTTAAATCTCCAACCATCAAGACGAGCGAAGGATCATTCGTGATGAGATGATCAATGGTGGTTGTAGAATTGCTTGTAAGACCTAAATCTCCAACAAATGCTATCCGAGAAGGATACTTTCCAGAGCCAGGCAATGGCAATGTTTCAAACATGAGCTCCTCGCTCATTGCAGCTAAAGAACTATCTCCACACTTGTAATAATACTTTGTCTCGGGTTCAAGTCCTACAAGGACACCTTAATAAGCTCACTATTCCAATATTGTCTTAATCAGAACAGAGGAACTACAAGAATACTCAGACAAGAATTAACTTGCAACTTGACAATAAAAATATGGGATAGTTAGAAAAAAACCTGAGGTTCGGCTAATTACAAAAACACAGAGGTTTTTGAAAATTGCAAAAGACCATTCCGTCTTATGTTTTCCCATTGATAAGTAAAAAACATTTCATAAAACCCTCTAATATTTCTAGAAATATTACAGATTACCCCTTAAATTAATGACATAATCAAACCTGAATGGGTTTTTGTAATTTTAAAACATCTCTGTGTTTTTTTGTAATCAGCCCAAATCTCAGGGGGTCTTTTGTAATTATCCCTAAAAATATTACACACTGATCAATAATAGACAGGACATGAATTGTAAAGTTCCATGTTTTCCAAACATGAAATCTTTTCAAATTTCATAATATTTATGAGATTGGTTTTTATCAGAAATGAACTTATTTCACAAAAAAAAAAAAAAAAAAAAGAAAAACTAGAAATGAACTTAAGACAATGACCGTGCCCATATTTGACATAATCCAATCCATTCGATAAGATAAACATTGAACAAAAATATTCAAGCCCAATTTAAGCATCTGAAACACTAAAAATAAAATAATTGCATATTTACAAAAAATGAAAACAAAAAGGTTCATGCTAATTACAAAAAAGCCCAGAGATTTTCGAAAATAACAAAATCCCACTTGAGGTTTGATCCCGTCTTACATTCTCCCCTTTGTAGCAAAAAAAACATTTCAAAAATTCCCTGACTTTTATACAAATATTACAGCTACCCCCTTAAACAAAATCAAACCTTATTTGTAATTTTCAAAAACCTCTGGGTTATTTTGTAAGTATTCCAAACTTCAGGACTTTTTTGGTAATTATCCCTAAAATAAAATAAAATAAAATAAAATAAATTGTTGTTCTCAAAATTTAATTACCATCAATCCTCACATGATGAATAATGGCAGAGGTGTAATTCCAGAGCCCCTCAAATGGATACAATTGACTATAAACCACAGAAACCCCACTTCTTTTTCAGTATAATTTCCACTTTCTTCCCCATACCACACCTCACTAGCCACAGCTGTTGGATCAACTGGTGTCACATTCACCCCAATCTGTGCATCCCCTTTTTTTTTTTCAAAAAAAAAAAGTCAAAATCAGAATAATCCCCAAAATCGAAAACAAGAATCATTTTAAAAGATTTAAAAAAATAAATAAATTTATCAGTACCAGTAACCCAAGAAACCCACATTGAGTTTGGAGTAGACAATGCAAGAGCAATCTGTTCTGGGAAATTTGAGGTGACATTTTCTTGAGCCTTGGATGATCCATGGCTAAATCAACACTGCCACGGCGTAAAGACGGATCGAAACTGCGAGTTACAGGCTGAAATGGGCCTTCTAAGGTTGTTGGAATGTGTTGAGAGGATGCGGATAACACCATGTTTTTTGGGATAATCATTATTGTAAGAACAAGGAAAACTGAGAGGATTATTTCATACTTCTCCATTTAAGGATCTTTTTTTTTTTGGGTTTGTGGTTGTATTTGTAGTAGAGTCTTGGTTGATGAAATTTCAAGAATGAGTTGACAAATGACATATGACAAAAACGTGGATTTTTGATGAAAAAGCGTATGATTTACAGTTGGCATGATGATTTTGTTTGAGGTGGGAATATTCGGTTGGTATTGGAGATGCTATAGATTTCTTAGTTTGACTATGTAGCATTTATTTTATCAAAACAATGTCCTTTGGTTCTGATTTTTGGTTTAGGATGAGTTTTTAATAGTGTGATTGAATATGAAGTGGAAATATAATAGTATGATTGAATATGAAGTGGAAATATAATGGTAAATTTGATTTGATATAGAATTAGTAAAGTGATGATTGTATATAGGAATGGATCTAGAAATTTTTTATAACGGGACACACAATAAATAAAATTATAAATTATATTAAAAATTATTAATTGTGGCACATTTTGATTTTTTTTCGTATTTAATATGTAGTTTTTAAAATTTGTGTCACACTAATAATGTTATGTAACACTATTATCACTTTTTAATAATATTATATAATATATTTTTTAATTTATAATATTATAATGTTATTAATATTTTATAAATTATAACTTTGGAGATAATGTTATATAAATATATATAACAAAAGTGTCTATTCAAATCCTCAACTCCCCCTCGTGCAAGACTACAACGCAACGTTTAATGCATAGATCGTTACACTCCCCCTTTTCAATAAATAAGCCCCGCTTCCCTAAGGGGGCCTCAAATGGATAAGACTTTGTCTTAGTGTGTAGGCAAAAAAAAAAAAAAAACCTACGTGGGCACGTGCCCCCGTAGTGGGAGTTGTAGCTCCGTCTATGATTGTGTATGATTAGTGATTAAAAATATGTGAGTGGATGAATATTAGAATTTGTCGAAAATGTGATTTGTCGATAACATATGAATAAGATTGAGAATTATATGGATTTAAGGGCATGAATTGACTGTTGATACCATATGAATAAGATTGAGCATGCATTAGGTTCATAAAACTGTGTGGATTGTTATTTTCCATTCATAAAGTCCCCAACATCCGATGATCTTTTGGGTAAAGGTCACAAATATTCGGGGATTTTTGAAAATCTCAGCTACTCGTCGAAGATCATGTTCACACATAATCAAAGACTTAACCTCAGAACCACCCCCAGTTGGCATTAAACAGTGTAATTTGTATTCACACAAACGTCAATCACCATTTACAACGTTATGAACAATATCTACAAACTCAATATAAGATATTATCCACAACGACGTAAAAACGAGTACTTCTTCATCATTCCTATAGAAATTACCATCCCAAAAACCACTATGGACAATTATCACTTTATCATTCTCCATCTGAAACCAACAACAACAGACAAACAAACAAAATTAAAATCTGAAGAAGGTTGACATGTAACTCAAAGTTGAGTAAGTAACTCGACATCGAGTCAAAATGTAACTCAAAAATCATCTGACTCGATATCAAGTTACATGTGACTCGACATCGTGTCACATGCAACTCGACATCAAGTCACATGTCGAGTTACATTTGCAGACTGATGTTCGAGCTTATTTCGAACTGGTTTTTTTCATGTCTAAATCTATTGTATACCCAACCCCAAACTAAATACGATACTGAAATGATAAAGGATGACGAGCTAGAGAACAAAATGCTTACATTGTTTCGAGATTCCGATCGAAAAAAAATGGGTCGCTGGAAAATCGTCGGAAAATTTTATGTCTTAAAACCAAAAGTGTGAGAGAGAAAGTGAAAAGGAGAAAGAGATGTATGTGACCTAATCTAATATGCTTAAAGGGTATGAATGTTAATTCACACCCTAAAATGGCTAAAAAATATGTGTTTGAAAAAGATGGTTATTTTTAATCTTTACACTTTGGAAATGGCCAATTTGACCCATTTCCACAAGAAGATATGCAATTAGGTAAATATAAAGGTGATGTGGTTCTGTCTTGAAAGTTAGTTTCTATAATTCTATTTGACATTCCAATGCTCTTACAACCCGGTGGTGTAAATCTTGATTGCATAGGTTGAAAGGCGAGGTTCCTTTGTCTATTGCTAGAACTCGAAAGGGACAAATAAGAATTTAGGTCGGGTTTTGTCTAAATTTGAAACACGATCCATTAAGGTTGCATTTGGATGAGAGAATTTGGATTTGAGCGAAGGATTTAAAATGACTCCATCTAGAAGAAATTTGAAATCCTAAAAAATGACTCCAAAAAAACTTCTAAAGATTTGAAATCCATTATAAATGACTTCATTCAAACAACTCATTGGATTTGAAATCCTTAGTTCCAAATTCATCAATCCAAATGCAAACTAAAAGAGAACGGATTAATCAATCCAAATCTCTCTCTCTCTCTCTCTCTCTCTCTCTCTCTCTCTCTCTCTCTCCATTCTCTCTAAAAGTACCCCAAACCCTAATTCTTTTTTTCTTCTCCCTCCCCCACACCAACCCCCTCTATAATATTTTTTCTTTGGTTCAAGATCTGGACTTAGGGAGTTTCTTCGTGGTGGCGGGCCAACGGTGGGTCGGTGGCAAATTTGAGAGGAGTGGTGGTATCGGATATGGTGTGGATTCGGGAAGAGACTCATTTCCCTTTTACTTTACTTTTGGTTTTCCTAGGTTGTTCGTTTGGTTTCTTTGTAATTTTTTTTTATCTTTGTTTTCGATTAGTTTGCGAAACTCGTGAGCGGATAGTAGTTTACATTTTTGTCTTGTAGTGCGTAGCACGTGCCCGAATTATTTGATTGTGGATCTTGCGAGTGCCTAGTCCTCCTTTCGGGGATGATTTAGTCTCGAAATCGGAGTGCTTTGCTTTTATATTATTTTATTGTTTTTAGTTTGTTTTCTTTGAGTCTTGTTTTACTCCTCAATAAGTGATACTTTCATCTTGTGCGGAGCTTTTCCTTGACATCTATATCCTGTTCAATGTGGCATTTTTACCATTGGACAGTGTAATTTTGTTCTTGAGTTTTGAATATATTTGTTATTGTTTCGATAAAAAAAAAAGTTGAGCCTAAGATTTTTAAGATTTTACATTCAAATCAAGATTTGGTGAGTGGACTTGGAGGGTGTTTGGTTAAGTTAATTGAAAATATCTTATAAGATATTTGAGCTTATAAGATGTTAATTTTATTGTAAAAATAAGTGTAGGAGTGTTTTGACAAAATAAGATAAAGGAGCTTTTAAAATGTTAGTAATGGCATTTTTGTAATTAATAAGTGAAAGGAGATTGTTAAATAAAAATCTTATTTTGAAAATAAGGTGGGATCTCCATCTTTTCCTAAAACAACTTATAATATAATAATATTTTCTTTTCTTTTTTGAGTACAATTACAAAGTCCGATAGGGGGGATGGATGGGATTTGATCTCGGTCAATAGTCTGGTTTACAAATGCTCAAACCAACCGAGTTACAATCAATTCTCATATTTTATTTTGAACTTCTAAGATGGGAGAAACTTCTACGGAAGTTACGGAAGTACTATTTTAGTATGGATATAATATGATTTGGAAATTGAAAAAGTAAAACCATCTTGGCAAAAATTTGTATAGGACCGTCTTACGGATCCTATTACGTAAGACGAATCCTATCTGTGACACCTTGACCCATTACCCCCACCCATTATATTTAAAAAAAAATCCGCGCATTTGTGGGGAATTGAACATGCGAGCCTCCTGGAGGCTAAAGTGTTATTTTACCACTAGACCACCTGGTGCTTATTGTGCATATTTACTATGACCATGAATATAACCATGAATATAAAGCTTCATTATCATCCCTTAATTTTAAAAATTTAAATTCTCTGAATAGGAATGATACTTTATCCGAAAATAATGATACTTTTGAGTAATAAATATGATACTTTTAAGGTGAACATTGATATTTTAATTTTTACATATTCAAAAAATAAGATTTTATGATATACTCATTCTAGCCTCATAGCTAATGTTTTTTACATTGAAAAAGCGATACTTATCTTTGAAATAGTGATACATTTGATATTAAATATGATACTTTTATGATGGACAATGGCATTTTAAAATTTTAAATTCTCTGAATAAAAAATAATACTTTATCCGAAAATAGTGATACTTTTGAGTAAGGAATATGATAGTTTTAAGGTGAACATTAGTCAAAAAATAATTTTTTTTGATGTACTCATTCTAGTCTCATAGCTAATGTTTTTTACCATTGAAAAACTAATACTTGTCTTTGAAATAGTGATGCTTTTGATGTTAAATATGATACATTTGTGATACTTCAATCTAATGATTTTCTAATATGTGACTGTACCTAAAACAATATGATACTTTATCCCAAAAATATAATACTTTTACTCATAAAAGTGATACTTTTAACTCTGTCATATTTATTTTTCTTTTTCACTGTCTTGAATTCATACTTCGTGATTTATTTACAAAAGCATGATACTTTATCTCAAAAAATGGATACATTTACTCATAAAAGTGTTACTTTAGCTCTGTTTTATTTATTTTTCCTTCGTGATTGAAAGTATCATGTTTTTTTAATATAGCCACAAATTAGAAATGAAGGAAAGAAGAAAAATAAAAAATAAATATGATATAGTTAAAGTAATACTTTTATAAGTAAAAATATTCATTTGTTGAGATAAAGTATCATATTTCTTAATCTGATTACAAACTAGGAACAAAAAAGAGGAAAAATAAAAAATAAATATGATGTAGTTAAAGTAACACTTTTATAAGTATCCATTTATTGAGATAATGTATCAAATTTTTTTAATAGACTTGGGTTCGATTCTTAGCCTTTACATTTATAGGTATTTTTAATTTTAATTACCATGCGTATTTATGAATGGGTTTATATGAATTATTATACTAAAATTGTACAATAAATACTAGTAGTGTAGTGATAGAACACCACCTTAAATCTATTAAGGTCGCGAGTTCAATTCCACGCTAGAACAATTTTTTTTTCTTCAAATAAGAGGTGTGGTCAGTGAATCTAAGGTGGGGATCTATTCAACCATCTTTCGGTTTTTGTATTTTGAGGTAATTAACAAAAATTTAAATTTATATATTACAACCTAACTGGATGAGATTTTATTTGGAAAAAAAAATTGATCATGCTTAAGATTAACTAAACAATGCTATATGCAAGCGAAATAAATATGGGGTATGTTCACTTCACTAGGAGTGTGAAATATATTAAATATAAATCATCCGAGTGTTTCTCATAAAGAATAAAACCAATAACTTATTATTTTGTTTTCCAAAATATTTTAAAATGAGATCTTTGTTATAGAATGAACCAATTTAAGAATACATGAAAACTAATATTTATAGAATTATCAAAGCACAATAATAGAGAGAAAAATATAGAGAGAATATAAATCTTGCAATTCTCTTAATCTTGTGGTGTTTTTTACAATGATAATCTCAAGCTATTTATAGGCACAATTCCACCATAAAATGTCAAATTGATAATGGTTTAGGTAACTAATGGTGTATTTGGTATGGTGGATTAGTTAGACATCCACATCTTGAAATTATATTATAACACTCCCCCTTGGATGTCTCACTGTTCTGGATGAGTATGCCTCGTTAAAAACCTTAAGCTGGAAAAACCCAACGGGATAAAAACCAGACATAAGGGAAAAAGAGTACATTCTCAAATCCAGACATTGTGCATCATTGCCTCGTTAAAAACCTTAAGTGGAAAAACCCAATGGGATAAAAACCACACGAAAGGAAAAAGAGTCTGCGCACAATATATTTGCTCCCCTAAAACGAAGAATATTAGGCAGATAATTGATCCATCAATCTTCCTTCGTATGTGCTCTCCTCATTCCGATGCCGTAAACCAATTTTTCAAATGTAGACGTTGGTAATGATTTTGTAAATAAATCGGCAAGATTGTGACATGAGCGAATCTGCTGAATATCTACCTCTCCACTTTTCTGGAGTTCATGTGTGTGGAAAAACTTTGGTGAAATATGCTTGGTCCGATCGCCTTTTATGTAACCACCTCTCACTTGTGCTATACATCTTTGCATTATCCTCATAAATAATAGTAGGAGTGTAGAATCGTTTCGATTGACAAGCATTTCGTATATGAGCTATAATCGATCTTAACCAAACGCATTCTTTACCCGGCTTAAGTGAAGAGCAATAATTTGAGAATGATTGGAAGAAGTAGCAACTAATGTTTGTTTGGTAGATCTCCATGATATAGCCATTTGTATCATTATAGCAAAATACATAACTAGATTGAGATCGAGCTTTGTGCGGATCGGATCTATACCAAAGATCAAGATAACCCACTAACCTAGAATTAGTGGTTTTCTTGGAGTAGAACAATCCCAAATCAGTACCACCGAGATATCGAAAGATGTGTTTAATACCATTCCAAGAAAATCTTGAGTTGGCTCGGAGCTATATCATTTGTTTCGCCTTATTTTTAGCTTCACCGCAAGTGTACGGTGTAGTTTATAGAATAGGGTAAGCAAGGTCGTATCCACGGAGACTAATAAATTTATGTGCTAAGTATTGAACTAAGATAGTGTTATTTTTATTTAGACGATCGAAATTTGATAATTGTAGTAGAAGTAAAGACAAGATTAACCACAAAAACACAAGATACTAAGAATAATGGAGTTATCAAGGGAATGTAATGGATTCCTGGTTATGGTTTCAATTAATATTTCTCTTATTGTCCGATTTAATCAAAGTCAAAGTTATTATCAATATACCTATAAGACGATCACAACGGTATTTTATCCTCCCTCTTGAGATGTATATAAAGTGTAGATTGAAATATCTATGCTAGCATCTCTACTCAACATAAGATACACAACTCCCAAATGCACAAAAGATCAAATATCCTCACAAATATTCACAAACCTCTCGATTATGTAAATATTCATGTCAAGTACTCAAGATCTAATATTGAAACTCATCTCTCGAATTATGAATCAATATATCAAACATGCTAAATCATTGGTCAAATGATAAAACAAGAATAAGAACAAAGTACTCAAATAGGCTTCAAGACAATAACTTCAATTAAGATTAAAACAATCAACAAGAGTTCAATTAATCTACTTCCAAAACCCGGAAATCACAAGAAGTTTAGCTACCCATTATAAATAAACAACTCATAGACAAATTATTCATCTTCATAAGAAACTAAAATAAAAGATTAAAGCACAAAGAATGAGAAAACTTAGGGAAATGGATAATCTCTCGATTAATCTTCAATCCTCAAGCTCCGATTCGACCCGATTCTTCCCTTGATTCTTCCTTGATGAAATTGATGTGTTTCTTGTGTTCTTGGGTGTATTCCTAGCCTTTCCTTCCTGCCCTAGCTCAAGCCTCCCATGTATGTATTTATAGCCCCTCAAAAGTTCAAGAAATAGGTGGAAGAACTTAGGAATTTCCGTCCGGGGGCTGCTGCGCCCGACGTGAATTTTGGAGTGAATTTGCTGTCTTGGGCGCTGCAGCGCTCGTGGTGGACTGCAGCGCCCGCCTGAGTTTTTCACCCACCAAATGTTGGAATTTGCTTTTGAGCCCTTCTTAAAAGTTGTAGCCCTATCTCTTAGCTTTCCATAGCCACTTGAATCATCTCAATATCAATTTTGTAGAGAGAGTTATGGCCAAAATACGAAACACTGCCAGTGATGGAAATTTCAGACGCGTTTGGACGTTTCTTCAAATCAATCTCTCTTTGTTTGCTCGTTTGTACTTCTTTTGATACACGATTCATTACTATGACTATAAACTCAATATAATTGGCTCTCAACATGGCTTGGCTACTCAAATGACTCAAAATACTCAAAAACAACACAAAACTCAAGTCTTGGAAGCCCAAATTAATGGTATAAAACCAAGTGAACAAATACCCCAAACTTAAACTGTTGGTCAGTCGGTCAACACTTTTAAAAACAAGACAAAACATGACTGGGAGTAATGAAAAGTTGAACGCACAACAACTCCATAAAATTTTGTATTGTTCATTGTAGGTATCAAGCAACGAATTAACCAATCCTCAAACATCTAACATAGAGCACATATTAAAGAAACCATGGTAAATGCTAAGAATTACACCTCACAAAGATCAATCTGTATACTCTCATCTCGAATGAATATAGGGCGTGTTTACGCTCAATTCAATTCAATATTGCGAGAATTACCATAGGCTTGCAAATCGTCTCATATCTCCGCCACTAGGATGTATGCAAAATTGTGAATCAAAAAGGACTTTTTCCTTTGGTTGGGGTAGGAAAATATGGATAGAGTGACTCAAACTCGAGCATATAGACCGGTGAGCATATAATTCATCTACATTAAAGCTCAATATTCTACTCAAATCACCTCTCATTTTCACCAACTCTTCTTATCTCCATCCCCTTTATTTTGTAAACTCAACCATTCACATTACAATTCTTAACCTCCAAGTTCATTCAAAGAAAACTCATTCATCGATCTATTTTTTTTTTTTTTTACTCTTATATGAGTTTTCAACATTTCATATCTCCTTTTTCTTTCTCTTTTGTTCTCATCAACCAACTATAACATCACCTTCTAACATTTTGATTTCACCCATTCACCCTTATTCAATTCCTTTACTCAATGCTATACGCTCAAGTGTTGGGTAAAAGATTTATCAAGTTAAAGGCTTGAATTGTGGCTATTAAAAATTAGGCAATAGGCTCAAGTTGGCTAACTAGGGATTTCAATATCATCATTAGGTAAGCAAAAGGCTTGAAGGGCTAATAAAATGGCCTTTGATCATTTTCACAATTCGCATACAACATGTGACCTTGACGAGAGATACGAGCAAGTTCTAGAATTCTAACAACATGAATGATACACTCAAATTAACAACAAGACGCATATGATGAAAGCGATGAAAGGCTCAAAAGCTCACAGGCTTGCAAATCGTAATTCAAAGCATCAAACCATGTTCTCAATATCCACATGCTCAATATCATCTATTCATGGCTCAATCAACTCATACTCAATACCCAATCAAAACAATACAAATTTTTTTTTCAAAAATATAAGCATCAAGTCTCGTCGCACATGGTCAACTCACTCCTTAAAATCTATGAAAATAATAAACGTGCTAAAACTGTAAACGTGTTTCTAATGCAAATGCAACCTAAAATGCTTTACATGCAACTATATGGAAACACACAAACAAATGCAATTTTTTTTTTTACACACTTCAAATCAAAATACTCACACATTTCAAATCAAAATACTAACTCTCCCCCCCAAACTTGAATGAAATTATATCGAAACAAGGGAAAAGATAGAATTTCAAGAAAAAAAAAATGTGAAGTTACCATTGGGTTGTCTCCCAACAAGCGCTAGATTTACCGTCTATAGCTCGACGTATGAATTGGTGCCTCCCTTGAATGCATATATTAGCTGCTTTGGGTCATGGTCAAGTGCCATATTTGCCTTACTTGCACCTAATAATGCATACTTGGGGTGTCCAAGCAAGGATTTGAGTCCTGGCGTAGGAATATCTTGATCCCGTTTACGTGTATGTTTTCGTTTGCATATGTATGATCGGTATTTTTCTCGTTCTGGAACAACTTTCTTATAATATCTCGCACGAACTGCTCATTCGTACACGCTTGGGTTGTGTGTTCCTTGTCCTGTTTTTGTTCCTTTTCAGCGCCACATACTATTTGATCATGCATAGACATACAATTTGTGTGTGGTTACGAGCTTTCTTGCTTTTCAGGATCTTCATCTTCTCGTATTCGGTACCACTCATTTGATGAATGGCACTAGATTGTTCCTTCCGAGTTGGCTTGATGGTGCTTAAAAATCGGCTCTTTTGATGTTGCCCACCAACAATTGTAACTAATTGGCCCATTTGAGTCTCGAGATTTTTCAATTGTGAATCCATAGTATTGGCCAATCAGTGTCAATTGCAACTTCATCTTGTCCATCTTTGCTTCGTTTTTGGTAAGGCTATTTCCCATTTCCCTCATGAATAAATTTATTTGACTCATAAATGAAGTCGTTTGATTCATGAATGAAATGAGGCGTCTTCCAAAGATGGTTTCGCCTCTTCCATCCGAACGGGTGCACCTATACCAATTCAAAGAAATAAATCAAGCATTGTAGAAGTAGAATTTACAAAAGAAAAATGAAAAAAATAAAAAAATGTCTAAATTAAGAATAATTCTATCTATCGCAATATTAGCACCAAAAATTGTATTAGTCTGACAACGGCGCCAAAAACTTGTTCGCCTTATTTTTAGCTTCACCGCAAGTGTACGGTGTAGTTTATAGAATAGGGTAAGCAAGGTCGTATCCACGAGACTAATAAATTTATGTCTAAGTATTGAACTAAGATAGTGTTATTTTTATTTAGACGATCGAAATTTGATAATTGTAGTAGAAGTAAAGACAAGATTAACCACAAAAACACAAGATACTAAGAATAATGGAGTTATCAAGGGAATGTAATGGATTCCCGGTTATGGTTTCAATTAATATTTCTCTTATTGTCCGATTTAATCAAAGTCAAAGTTATTATCAATATACCTATAAGACGATCACAACGGTATTTTATCCTCCCTCTTGAGATGTATATAAAGTGTAGATTGAAATATCTATGCTAGCATCTCTACTCAACATAAGATACACAACTCCCAAATGCACAAAAGATCAAATATCCTCACAAATATTCACAAACCTCTCGATTATGTAAATATTCATGTCAAGTACTCAAGATCTAATATTGAAACTCATCTCTCGAATTATGAATCAATATATCAAACATGCTAAATCATTGGCCAAATGATAAAACAAGAATAAGAACAAAGTACTCAAATAGGCTTCAAGACAATAACTTCAATTAAGATTAAAACAATCAACAAGAGTTCAATTAATCTACTTCCAAAACCCGGAAATCACAAGAAGTTTAGCTACCCATTATAAATAAACAACTCATAGACAAATTATTCATCTTCATAAGAAACTAAAATAAAAGATTAAAGCACAAAGAATGAGAAAACTTAGGAAATGGATAATCTCTCGATTAATCTTCAATCCTCAAGCTCCGATTCGACCCGATTCTTCCCTTGATTCTTCCTTGATGAAATTGATGTGTTTCTTGTGTTCTTGGGTGTATTCCTAGCCTTTCCTTCCTGCCCTAGCTCAAGCCTCCCATGTATGTATTTATAGCCCCTCAAAAGTTCAAGAAATAGGTGGAAGAACTTAGGAATTTCCGTCCGGGGCGCTGCGGCGCCCGGGGCGTGAATTTTGGAGTGAATTTGCTTTGTCTTGGGCGCTGCAGCGCCCGTGGGCGACGCTGCAGCGCCCGCCTGAGTTTTTCACCCACCAAATGTTGGAATTTGCTTTTGAGCCCTTCTTAAAAGTTGTAGCCCTATCTCTTAGCTTTCCATAGCCACTTGAATCATCTCAATATCAATTTTGTAGAGAGTTATGGCCAAAATACGAAACACTGCCAGTGATGGAAATTTCGGACGCGTTTGGACGTTTCTTCAAATCAATCTCTCTTTGTTTGCTCGTTTGTACTTCTTTTGATACACGATTCATTACTATGACTATAAACTCAATATAATTGGCTCTCAACATGGCTTGGCTACTCAAATGACTCAAAATACTCAAAAACAACACAAAACTCAAGTCTTGGAAGCCCAAATTAATGGTATAAAACCAAGTGAACAATCGCGCAAGTAGATTGACAGCAAAAGAAATATCAGGTCGAGTACATTGTGCCAGATACATTAATGCTCCAATGGCATTAAGGTAAGGCACTTCAGGACCCAAAGTCTCTTCACCAGATTCTTTTGGTCGAAATGGATCTTTCTCGGGATCTAAATGCACAAGACAACCTTAGTAAGCAGATTGATGGACAAGTATCCCATTATCTTTATGCTCTAACTCAAGACCAAGACAAAGTTTAGTTTTTCCAAGGTCTTTCACCTCAAACTCTTTCTTTAGATATTCAGAAGCATTGGATAATTCTTCAGGGGTGCCAATCAAATTCATGTCATCGACATAAACAACAATGATAGCAAATCCGGTATCTGATCTTTTGATAAAAACACATGGGCAAATTGTATCATTTTTGTAACCTTCCTTAGAAAGGTATTCATTAAGTCTATGATACCACATGCGACCGGATTGCTTCAATCCATACAACGATCTTTGCAATTTGATCGAGTATAATTCACGAAGTGTCGACTTTGACATTTTATATCCGTCGGAATTTTCATATAAATATCGAATCTAATGAACCATATAGATATGCCGTCACTACGTCCATTAGACGCATGTCCGTTCTCGTGGACAACCATACTTATAAGAAAAACGAAATGTGATTGTATCAATCACGGTGAATATGTTTCATCATAATCTATCCCGTGTCTGCGGAGAATCCTTGAGCCACGAGTCGTGCTTTATATCTCACGACTTCATTTTTCTCGTTTCTCTTCCGAACAAATACCCATTTGTACCCAATGGGCTTTACATTGTTTGGAGTTCTCGCAATTTGTCCAAATACATTTCGTTTTTCTAGAGAAGCTAATTCGGATTTTATTGCTTCCTCCCACATAGGCCAATCGAGGCCTCGGCGACATTCCATTATCGAATGTGGTTCATTATCATAATCATCATTTATAATTTTTTGAGCAACCGAGAATGCAAATTTATCATCAATAATTATTTCATTTCGATCCCATATTTCATTACAATAGTTCATGGGATTCTCGGTGCTACTTAATTTTGTATATTTTAAAGAGGTGTTAGGTTCGACAGATTTATCCGAACATGCTCATTATTATCAACTCTCCCCTTTCTTTTTGGGAACAATATCTTTTGAGCCAATAGGTCTACCACGTTTTTGTCGTGGGATATCATCATTCATTTGCTTATTTTCTTTTGGGACAATAATCTGGCCGAGCATTTGCGGCGGAATATGAGACTTCGTGACTTTACTAGCATCATTAAATGCATCGGAAGTCTATTAGCAATATTTTGCAAATGAATAATTCTATTCATCTCACTTTCACATTCGAAGACGTGGATCTAAATGTGATAAACTTTGTTCATTCCGGAGATACTCTCAACCGGTTTTTGTTTATCTAAAACATCTTTATCCTTTCCCATCGATGGAAAATTTGTCTCATCAAAGTGACAATCCACAAACCTAGCGGTAAATAAATCTCCGTCATCGGTTCTAAGTACCAACAATTGATGGAGAATCAAATCCAACATATATACCAAGTCTACGTTGTGGACCCATTTTTGTCCTTTGAGGAGGTGGAATCGGCTAAGATCGAACAAAGACACCCAAAAGTGCGTAGGTGTGAAATATTTGGCTCAAAACCAAGAGTTAATTGCATTGGGGAGTGCATATGATAAGTAGTGGGCGTAATCTAATAAGTCTTTGATGCATGTAATAATCTTTGCATGACCCCATCTTTGCCGCACTAGTGAGCTTTGATCTCATTAATAATGTACGAGCAACGATTTGAACTCGTTTAATCAATGATTCTCGCGAATCCATTTTGAGTATGAACATGTGATCTTGGGTGTTCAACATTAATTCCCAGTGCTGCGCAATATTCATCAAAACTTTTTGATGTAAATTCTCCGGCATTATCCATTCTTATATTCTTAATAGGATAATCAGGAAAATGTGCTCGGAGTTTAATAATTTGCGCTAATAATCGAGCAAATGCAACATTTCTAGTAGATAATAGGCATACGTGTGACCATCTACACGATGCATCTATAATGACCATGAAATATCTAAATGGTCCACTTGCAGGATGTATTGGTCCACAAATATCACCATGAATACGTTGTAAAAATGATGGTGATTCATAACCAACCTTTTCCATGGAAGGTTTAGTAATAAATTTTCCTTGTGAACACGATTCGCAGAAATAATCTTTGGACATTAGCATCTTCGTGCCTTTTAATGGATGTCCATTAGTGTGTTCAAAAATCCTACGCATCATAGTTGTTCCCGGGTGTCTGGCGATCATGCCATAACCCAAATATATCGGATTCACCACTTCCAAGGCGTGGTGGCATATGATTCAAAAGCTTTAATTTGGACACAATACAATCCAGTTGTTGCTTCAAATTTCTCATGGGCAATTCTTTTTCCCATTTTATAGGATGTGATACATGTAGACACTCTTTATTATTTTCATTTAGTGTCTCCAAGTGATAACCATTATCACGCACATCTTTAAAACTTAGTAGATTTCTTTTTGATCTACTAGATAACAATGCATTCTCAATATTCAATATTGTACCATTAGCAACACCACGATTGCATTCCCCTGAGCCATCAATAATCTCAACGGGACCGGATATAGTTGTAACTTGTGCTTGCACAATTTCACACTCGAGAAATATACTTTATTTATTAATATTGAGTGCGTTGTTGCACTATCAAGTAGACAATAGTCTCTTTTCTCGGTGTTTCCCATGTGTACTGTTATAATTATTATTGAATTAATATATAAGATTATTAAAAACTTTATAAAAATATCGATGCATAACAAAAATTTAAATAAAGGATTTTATTCGACAACATAGTCATACATATTCATCTAATTATTACGACATGCTAAGATAAATTGCTATGGCTAACAGGGAAGAATTAAGACAAGAAGATCAATAAAAATCCAAAATTCTCCTTGGTGTATATTCTCCAACAAAAAGCGAGGATTGTGTATATGAAGACCAATGTAATGATAAATACTAACATTAAGTTAACCATTTTTTGGAGTGAAAGAAATGTGGAGTTTTTAGAAAGATGATAGAATATGTGTGAGTTTGTTGAATGAAATGTTGGTATATTTATAGATAAAATTATTGTTCATATAGTTGATATAGCTAGTTGGAGGGGAAAAATTAATGTGAAAATTTTGAATGTAAACTTTGTGAATAGTATGGTAGAAATTTGATGAGTTTTCATGATAAAAAAATATTAGATACAAAATGCATTTATTATTTCATAAAAACTTAAAGCCGGAATATATCACCCTGGACAAATTCAAACATGGGTACAACCATATAAACTCAATCTTGGTAATATTCCCTCCGAGAGAGATCATATACTATATCTGGTTTATTTTAACCATTCGGCACCTTGTGCCTCAGAAACAGGATCTTCCAGGAAATCTAACATTTCGAGTGATTTCCAATCGTGGACAGGATTTTGATTATATACAATTTCAGATGTATAGGCCTCATTAGCATTAAATGGTTCTTACGCCCGATGGTATGTGTTTGAACAATTTTGCCTTTATTTTTCTTTGATTCCTGGTATAGCTTTACCAGATGTCGGGCAGTTCGACATGTTTTGGCCCAATGTCCTGTCATCCCACATCTGTGGCAAAGATCATCACCAGATCTTTCCATATGTATTTTTTCTTTATCACGATTTGACTGATTTTGATGCCCCTGTTTGGCATTATAATTATTTTGGCGGGAATAATGATAATTATCTTGATTATAATAATTTCGACCGCCACTATCAAATCTGTGGGTATTTTCATGTGGACCACCACGTCCACGACCCCTGCGCCACCACGCCTGTGTCATATCCACGGCCTCTAAATCGGCCCCCTCCTCTAGGAGTTAGCATGTGCTTGGCATCGCATTAGACCCTAAGGTCGCAAATCGTGATTTCTCAACAAAGAATTCATTGGTTTTCTCAAATAGTGAGAAGAAGAGCGAAATTAATTCAGAATATGTTTTAAATCAGCGTTGTCTATCTATACATTTGTAGCACAATATTTGATTTATGCATAGTGGAGAATGTTTTCTCCAATTTATCATATTCGAGACAACTTAGTCCCACAAAGAGCCAATCGGGACTCAATTTTAAATAATGCCGAATTATAGTCGGCAACGGACTTAAAGTCCTGCAACCTTAGATGTTGCCAATCATATTGTGCTTGAGGAGTATTACTGTTCTGGTGTGATCAAACCTTTCTTTGAGCTTTTGCCATAGCTGGGAAGGCCTTTCAATTTGTATATATTCATTTTTTAAATCATCGATAAATGATGACGAATAAATATCATTGCGTTTGCCTCATCTTTCACAACGCGGCCTCCTCGATTTTTACAAACGCTTCAAGGTTTTTGCCGAGATCTTGACCCTGAAGGTGCAATTTAATATCCGACACCATGATAAATAATTTTCACCAAAGTGGTGTCAAGAATCTGAATTTTGCTTTTCAATTCCCCATTTTTCTACAAAGAAAATAAAATAAATTAGTACACGAAAATTCAAACTTGAAATATACAAACCTTTTCTCGAGCAATAACTCGTGCTGATAACGTGTTATAGAATGAACCAATTTAAGAATACATGAAAACTAATATTTATAGAATTATCAAAGCACAATAATAGAGAGAGAAAAATATAGAGAGAATATAAATCTTGCAATTCTCTTAATCTTGTGGTGTATTTTACAATGACAATCTCAAGCCTATTTATAGGCACAATTCCACCATAAAATGTCAAATTGATAATGGTTTAGGTAACTAATGGTGTATTTGGTATGGTGGATTAGTTAGACATCCACATCTTGAAATTATATTATAACAATCTTTAGATTTTGAGTTAATTTGTTTTTGGAGAACTCATATTTATAGTATCAGACAAGATACTTACTGTGTGTTGCATGCTTATTTGAAAAAATATATATTTGGGCTTAGAGTAATTGGATTTACTTATAACTATGTCAAGATTCAAGAAGACAAGAACCAATAAAAATAAAATCTTCTATGGATCTTTTTGACATTTTAAGCCCATTAACGTTTAACCAATATCTTGCTTGCATCGGTATGAGAGGATTGGCATTTGGGCCCAAAGTGGGTCCAATTATAGGCCCAAATACGAAAAATGTCGTTAAGACATACAATTATGTGAAAACACTTTTTCAGTTAAATGTATTATGGCTTCATATGATCTTTTAGAATGAAATGAGTTTAATGAGGTTGAATTGTTTGGATGAACATTCATCCACTGAGATCAATCCCATTTACGGTTTTGTAATTTTAATGTTGAGAATGAATCAAATATTGGATACAAGAAAAAATCTTGGAAAAATCAGAGCCAAGTATTAAGATAACTATATTTTATAGTGTAGGTAAAATCGTCGTAGATAATAATTACATATAAGTATTACCTATAAAATCTAAAATTATCGTTAAATACCTATAGAGTTTCTATCAGTTGATTTAAAAATGTCGGTGAATTTGGGAAAAATAATATTTTTTACTCTGTAGTTATTATATTCGTAACAATAATTCAAAGACAAGATTATTTATGTCGATAAATTTTGTCGGCAAACTAGTTTTTTTTTGTTTTTTTTTTGTAGTGACATACCAGAATTGTTTTTTTCTTCCATGAATTAGTTGTAAAAATATATTGCTCATGCAAAAATCTTGGCAGAAAAGAATTATTAGGACTTGAATTTGGGTTGAGTTTTATGAGGTCCAAAATGCTTTTTGGAAATTAAAATTGTTGGAGTTAATTCGGTTTCCTTATTTTTCCAGAAAATAATTAGACATATTTACTCGTGAAAATATATGCCAAGTTCTAAAGTATGTCTCATTTCAGGTATAAGGTGGACAGTTCTGTTCCTACTTCCTAGTAACTTGTAAGATATTGTGTGTTAGTGGTGTTATTCATTGTTAGTAATACATATCATTATTTTATATTATTATGCAAAAAATTGGATTAATAAAATAATTGGGTGCTGTAAATACATTTTTATTAATAAGATGAACTGAATATATACATATATAATTTTTTGGACAAAAATAATTGTCATGCCCCAATTTCATAATTAAAATAACACCAAATTACAACTCCATATAATAATTAACTTAGGCTCAACAAGAGCTATTGTCCAAAAAACAAATAACTAAAAGTCATAAATACATCGTGAGTCTACAAACTCATACAATTAAATAGAGTTGCAAGTAACATTTACAAGATAAATAGTTACATTACTCAAACACTAACAAAAATAAGTCTTTCAAAAGAAATATGTTAGGTTGGGTCAATCCTGGTCTAAGTCTCATCTTTGGTCTCGTTGATCTAAAAATGTTCGGTCTCGAAAAGTTTTGTAAAATCGTGGGTGAGCTAAACGAGCTCGATGGGTTGAGGTAGGCACGGACGGATCGAATATTTTTGGAAGGGGGCACAAAATAAAATAAATATATAAAAGGGCCAATTATAAAAAAAAAAAAACTTGAGGTTCAAATAATTTCAAAAAAAAAAAAAAAAAGGTTTTGAAATTGTAAAAAAAAAACCCAGATTTTATTCCGTCTTACATTTTCCTCTTTCATAAGTAAAAAATATTTCAGAAAACTCATGACTTTTAAAAAATATTACAGATTACCCCTTAAATTAAATCAAACCTCAAGTTTTTATGAGTCTTTTGTAAGTATCTCAAATCACTAAATATAGTTATAAGTACATCCCAAAAAAATGTTCCAGCAATCTAGCATTTACAAGGAGAGCATTAAAGGGGCAACTTTCTTTTTCATTCCTAATTAATATATAATTTATAAAATACATAATTAATAGTATTAAAAAAACGTTGTGGGGTACGTACTCCCCCAAGTGGCAGCGTCGTCCGTGTTTGGAGGTAGGGGAACATATTATCCAAAGCTAAAATATTTCCTTTTTGCATGAGTAAAATACTTAGTGTGACAAAAGATATTCACGTATGCATGATAATTGGGTACACAAGATTCATTTACCGCGATAATAACGAATATTTTGCAATTCAATAACGATCAAGCACTTTTTTAATGCGAGCAATGATGGTAAGCACATTATACAACAATTAATTGAGTAGAATAAATGTTTTGCTTTTTAAATGGACAATAGATATTTCAATTTTCAAAACAAATAGTAGATATCTTGTTTTAAAATAAAGTCATTTTTAATAAAAACAGTTAGTCAATCAATCAACAAATTTAAACAAGAAACGTAAGATTAGTGTTGATTGGACCGACCTACCCGTTCTCTTTATGGCTCCTAACAATATTTGGTCGAAGCCCAATCACCTTATCCCTCCCAATAGGCTCGACGTCTTTTTAGCTATGGGCTTTTTACTCATAGATCGTCATATTCCAGAATATACCATTCTACAACCCAAGTTCTGCAGCCGTCTCCGCCCGACCAAAAAGTGTGACTAGGTACATGGGTAGTCAAACAAGGAACACAAGCAACCTGTTCGATCCATTGCCTAACTTACCCACACCGCAATAGACTCAAACAATCAATATTTTTGTCAAATGACGTTTATTTAGCCAAAGGTCGAGTCAAACAGTTACAATAATTAAAATTCAAATGAAAATGTAAATTCAAATAATGAATGATACAATTTATGTTTTCTTTAACAAATAAATTGTCTTAAAATAGTTTAATTAATATCGTGAAGTTCATGAAATATCACTACAAAAAAATAGTAATTTAGCGACACATATTTAGTGGCGATTCATTGAAACCGCCACTATATGGTTATATAACAGCGGTTAGTACAAAGCTACCGATTAACGGAATAAATTTGATTTGGGAAATAATAGCGACAATTCGCGGCGGTTCAATACAAAACCACCAGGAATATTTTTTATTATAAAATTACAATTATTAATTATTCATAAAAAGGCTTTGAAGGTTAAAAGATTAGGGTTTTTGAATTATTATACAGTGAAAAAACGCACTCTTCTCTTTTCTCTCGCACAAGCACACGGGCACAACACACCTCCCACTGCGCCGCTCCTCGCCGACTCGACTCCCATCCCATCCCATCCGCCTCCGTCGCTGTGTATCCAACGGTCCATCGTCGTCCCTAAGGACTCGATATTGTGCCACCTTTTCCAACTTCCACGGACAAAGCCTTCTTCCCGATGACAATGGCCTCGGTCGGTATTCTCCTGTCTATTTTATCTCCGTCGTTATTTCTCTCGAGTATTATAAATTTATTGTTTCATTTCTCATTTACTCTCGGTTGGAAGAAAAAGGGAAATAAGAAAATCTGATTTGTTATTTAATTTCTCAGTATAATATTTCTGATAAAATTTCTGAGGTGCTTCAAGTAGCTATGCCTTGTAGTGATGAGAAAATGACTAAATCCATTACTGGTATGTGCTAAACCAAAATAATGTTGGCTATTCATTTCATTTTCCAGAATGCATTTGGAAAAGTCCCGAATCAATTTGCTTCTTGGCTAAAACCAAACATCGGAAGTGGCATGTGCCAAACCAAAATAATATTGGCTATTCATTTCATTTTCCAGAATTTGAAAGCATAATTGTTTTTAGATAGCTAGTAGTTGCTAGCTAGCTATGAAGTGTTGGAGTCTGAAACTGTTTCATATGTTTGTTGATTATGTTGTTTTTTTTTCCCTGATGATCACCAGGTGTTTGATGAAAAAATAATGGGGTTTTTAGTATGTGGGCTAGAGAAGTAATTGGGTTTTGTATCCCTTTTTATTTTCCGTGAAGTTGAGGTGCCTTCTATATTATGTTATTGCATCTTCATTCTTTGCTTTGTGATATTTATTATTACCAAGATTTTTATATTTTGATTTTTACTTGTAGGCACCGGATGCGGGAAGCGGTTATCAACCTCCATCGGGAATGGAATACAATATTCATCTTCCAGTCATGATTTAAATGGGCACTCACATTCTTCATGATGATGTTTTGATATTTCTATTATGTTAAAGAATTTACACTTTTGTAGAAGATATTGAATGATATTCTTGTTTGACTTTCTATTTTGGTGAATGGTATTATTGTTTGACTCGTATATTTTGAATGATATTATCTTGTTTGACTTTTATATTATCAATCATGTTACCGGATAAATACGAGTTACAATTATATTTCTATAAATCTTTTAAGAAATAGACACGAAAATATATTTTTAAAAATAAATTTAATTTTGCGGCGGTTGTAAACCGCCACAAATAACATAAAAAAATATATTTTTAACAAATAAATTTAAATTTAGCGGCGGTTATAAACCGTCACTAATAACATAAAAGATGCATTTTTAAGAAATGAATTTAAATATAGCGGCGGTTATAAACCGCCACCAAGGGATAAATTTAGCGGCACTTACGCAACCGCCGCTAAACCTTTAAAAACCGCCGCTAACTGTGTAGCGGTTAACTACCGCCGCTAAATAAATATTTGGGCGACATTTTTGTTTTAGCGACATAATTTCCTGCGGTTAGTAAAAATCGCTGCAAAATCGCTCGCAACACACGTTTAGGCGGCGGTTATGGAAATGCGGAAAAATACATTGGCGGCAGTTCTAAACCGCCGCTAAACCAACATTTTTTTGTAGTGAATTATATATAGCTAATGTTGTGAAATTTATAAAATTAAAAGCAAACATAATTTTCTTTAGGAAAATGATAATTTATCCACCTTCATTTTAAAGCTTTCTCAAACAACCAATTACTCAGTATAACACCCCCAAGCGGGGGCGGAGCTAGACCGGAAATATTGGAGGGGTGGAAATTTTGGGGACCTAAATCAATAAAAAATAAATATTTAATACTAAAAATTAATATTTTAAAATAAAATATACATATAAATATGGAGATTTCAAAATTTTTGGGGGCTAAATCAATAAAAAAAAAACATATTTAATACTAAAAATTAATATTTTAAAATAAAATCTACATATAAATATGGAGATTTCAAAATTTTGGGGGCTAAATCAATAAAAAAAAACATATTTAATACTAAAAAATAATATTTTAAAATAAAATCTACATATAAATATGAAAATTTCAAAAATTTGGGGGGCTAAAGCCCCCCATCTATGCCTTAGAATACGCCCCTGCCCCCAAGCCACCTACAAAGATTTTTTCCTAATCATTATGCTCAAGAATCAAACCATAAGTTCACATACACGCCTTTGAAACTTCAAGAACATGATGATAAAGTTACACTTTCAAACTCCTCAAGTGATGGAATATTAGAATATGCAGAACCGTACACCAAAATTATTATTTTATATACTTATGTGAGATAGTGATAATTTGAGGTGAAAGTATGGTGGTGTTGCTTGAATAGAGTGGATAAAGTTGGTTGCTCCCTAGCTCTCTGTATCTCTTTTCTTCTTGCCTGTCTTTGAATTTATTTGTTAGAGGGTATACGTATATTTATCCATATGGCTTGAGGCGGTGGTGCACAAAGCATATTTAAATATAATATCTACATATAGGGAGGTTAAAATGAGGCCACATATTATAGTGAGACAGTGTGGGACTCATCTCAACCCTCCCTTATCTATATCAATGGCTAAGAAAAATAGGGGTTAAAATTACATTTAATATTTAATTAAAGCCAAATAAGGGTATAATTGTCAAATTAACCAGTGGGGGACCATCCAAATATGGAATCGGTTATTAGGGAGAGAAAATCACGCGTGTGGAGAGAGAGAAAATCGCGAGAAAATCGCTGCTGGAGAGAGAAAATCACGCATGTGCTCTGCCATGCAGTATGTTGTACACTTATCAATGATTTGATGTATACTTAACACTATTTTGATGTATGTTTAACATAATTTTACTGCATATTAAAATGGTCAAACAAAAATATGTGGGGACCATTAATTACGGAATCGAGTTATAGAGAGAGAATCACGCTTATTAACATGTGGGGGACCGTGGATTAAGTAAATCAATTATAGAGAGAGAAAATAATGTTCATTATTGTGTTGTATATTTAGCATATATTTGATGTATATTTAACATTATTTTGCTGTATATTTAACATAATTTTACTACATATTAAAATGGTCAAACAAAAAATATAAATATACAACAAAACACATATAAGTATACAACAAAACACATATAAGTATACATCAAAAAACATAAGTACACAACAACATAAATACGTACATCAAAAATTAACTACTTATACAACAAAATACATATAAGTATACATCGAAAAATATCTAAGTATACATTAATCATAACTTCCTCCCCTCGTAGTTTCTCCACGTCGATCGTCTTCTTCACCAATCCTCCTCGTAATTTCAAAACTTTTTTGTCAAAAATATCCGCTATTTATCATGCTCACATCAATAAAAAATTGAAAAAGAAATTCAAACCAAGTCGCCAGAGCTCTCCTCACCAAATCACCCTCCACTGTTCCGATTCGAACCAAATAAAAAAATGAAAAAAAGTTATGCAAAGACGGCCGAATCAACGCCGCCAAAGTTCTCCTCACCAAATCGCCCTCCATCGTTCCGATTCGAACCAAGGAATTCACAATTTGATTGCCAACAACGAAAGAGATGAATGTCGACTACTTGGAGGTCATCTCCGTGAGCGACGATATGAGCGACACGGTTGTCGGGAGTGCGAACTTGCCGAGCGCATAGATGGTGACCAAAAGTTTAAGGCACTTTGAAATTGAATGGTGGCTTAAATAAAATGAGATGAAAATCCAAGAATTTGGGGGAGAAATGCGTACCAAAATTGTAGAAATTGCTCCAAATAATACAAAATTGTTGGTTTGATTTAAGAAGAGAGATAAAAATATGGAAGAAGAGAAGAACAATTAGCTGGACAGATGGTTAGGCTGACGTCTAATAGCTGCTCAATATGTTACCAAAATTAAATGGTAATATGTAATTGTGTAATTACAATGTTGTCCTTTTTAGGTTTAAAATAAATCAAAAATGATTATTAATTTGGATAAATTCTAACCATCTAAAATTACAGATTTGTGGCCAGGATTAGTCCACACTGTCTCACTCTAATTATCTGGTCTCATTTGATCCAATCCTCTACATATATATAATATAATAGTTTTGTTTGTTACGTCATGTATTTTTTTATTACTGCCATCCCAAATAACTGGGACTTCTCAAAATTTCCAATTCGATCATCTATTGTTGGATAAATGTAGATTAATATTTTTCGTGTCACCAAAAATATCTGGAAATCAAAAACTCTCCAATCTTAGAGGATCATGTCTGAATCACATGTCAATTTTCAGTGATTTGCAACATCCGACGAGAACAGGATTCAAGTTGAGCAATTTTAGTACTTACAAATCAAATTAAAATTTTAAAACACCAATTTTGACACCTCTTAAGTTATAGGATCAATTTTATAAATTTGCGTCCCAAAATTTAATCATTTTGGCCCCATCCAAATTATATTACATCCATGAATCAAATATAATAAGGATTGGATTACTGACCTGAATAATATATGCAAATATTTGAATTTTGCAAATACAAACAAATAAAATAATTCAATTTTAAAAGACAAAAACTCTAGTCGGACCGTCTAAAGGGTCTGGCCCGTTAAACGGTTTGGCCCGCGACCGAGTCATTTTGGTAATTTCACGCCAATGGCATTTTTGTAATTTTCAATTGTATTAGTTGTTACACTGTTGAAAAGTATTACTTGTTGCTCTCAATTGTATTAGTTGTTACACTCAAAAGTATTAGTCAAAAATATCTTTTACCACGAAATTGTCCCTTTTAATTATAAAATGAGAATTACTACGAAGTTATAAAATCTAATACATGTTTTTAATACATCTAATACATTAGAACGCAACGTGTAATACATTTCTACAAAGTTGTCTCTTTTAATTATAAAATGTATTAACAAATTCTTCAAAACGTATTAGTCGTCCTTCTAAAAAGTATTAGCGTTCTTTTGAAATATATTAGTAATTTCTGAAGAGTTTTTTTTTTAGTATTTCTCCGAATATACTCCCAAATGTATTAGCAATCCATCAAAAAGTATTAGTAGTTCCTCGAAAAAGTATTAGTAGTTCCTCGAACCGAAATGTATTAATAGTCCTTCAAAGTATTAGTCGTCCTTCTAAAAAGTATTAGCGATTCTTCAAAAATGTATTAATAGTTCCCCGAATATAATTAAATTTTTCTCCGTAAATATATTAACAAATCCTTCCGAAAAGTATTAGTCGTCCTTCTAAAAAGTATTAACAGATTCTTCTTAAATGTATTAGTAGTTCTCTCAAGAGTTTTAGTATTTCTCATTGATATACTCCCTGAAATGTATTAGTTGTCCATCGGAAAAGTATTAGTAGTTTCTCGAAAAAGTATTAGTAATTTGCTAGAGAGTATTTTAGTAGTGCTCCCGCAACGTATTAGCTTTTCTTATAAATGTATTAGTATTTCTACATAAAAGTATTAGCGATACTAAGACTTGTATCATTTAGTGCAATATTCACTCTTCATATCACTCAAGAAAAAGCGAGCAACATCACCACGAGCCATCACCTCCAACTCTAACTCGGTGAAGCTTGCAAACACTTGATTGGTCATTTTATGTGCTTTCACTTCACAAATCTTCATCCAACTATCAAAATCCTTATTTCTCTACCATCCCATTATAAATCCATCTCAACCGCCTCCGTAAACTAATCTCTCATCCTCGAAATCACAAAGAATTCAATGAAATGTCCTTATTACCCTCCAAAATTCCCAAGACAATGCACATTATTTTTCCTTGTTTTCCCCACACCTTAATTTTCCCATCTGCAGATGATGAGTAAACGATCCGATTTTTCGCGATGAGCCCGTTTATCGCATCATGGCCTTGATGGATTCCAAACACTTGAAATCAGACATTCTCCAAATGAAATGTATTAGTGGGAAATGTGGGCTCGCGCAAGACCGTTGTGGTTGGAGGAGGAAGAAGAAGAAGAAGAAGGCTGGAAATTAGGGCTCCAATCCGAATGGGCTTTTTTTTCAGTTTTTTTTTTTTTTTTTTGCGCGGATCCGGGTCAGTGAAAATGGGTAGAATATGTTGACCCGTCTAACGAATCTAGATCCGTTAGATGATCCGAGACTAGCTCGAGAAAAAGCATAGAGTCAAACTTTCCGCATAAACAATCTTTCTATTCCCATCATCCAAGAAAATAGTGACTTTTTTTTATCTGAGAAAAAGAAAATAGTGACTTGCTTACCGCAGTTAAGGCCAATTTGAGTTTCTTTTTATTATATAGAATAATAAAATAATCTAACAATTCTTTAAACAGTAATTAGATAATATTACACACATAATGCAACAAATATCGAGATCGAAATTTCAAACTTTCATACTATCAAAAATTGTTATATTAGGTTAGTTAAAAGATTAAAGAACTCGATTTATTTATACTGCAAGAATTAACAAAATTATTATATTAAAATAGAGCGAATGCACCTCACACAACTTCTGCTTTTCAGATCAAACATTCATCATCACGAAGGTGATTCCATGAAAAAATATTGACTGATGAGACGAAGACTGAGTTTATTCTGACCGGCAAAAGAAAAAAAGAAACTACAAAATTTGCATCCGTTGATCAATACAACGTGAGTATGAATAAAAAGAATAAAAGAATAAGCGTCGGGAAAAAAATGATAAAAGGAAAAACAAAACTCATCTACAACTCAAATGTATGTCCTGGTTCTGGAAAATAAATTTCAATTGTGTATGTTGCCTACAACATTAGCTCTTAACATCCTCCACTCCTGGTGCAGATAAATTTAAGGAATCTGTCTGTTCTTTACCAGGGATAGACTCTTTGCCTACTTCTCTATCAGATGAAATCAAGAATTCTCTGCCATGAGGTGATTTAGTTGACACTTCATTCCTGGCAGGTGATTTAGCATGCTTTTCCCTCTCGGCGTCTGAGTCCGTAAGCTTTTCTGGTTTGATGGTTGATGCAGAACGTTCTTCTTTAATGGGATCAACCACTTCTTCTTTCGATAACTTCCCTATCTGCGTATCAACTTTTGTTGGTGAGCCTAGGTCCTCTTCTTTTTGAAAGGGTGATTCTTTCAAGGTTTCTTCTTTTGACAACGTCCCCATCTGCGCATCAACTTCTGTTGGCGAGCCTAGGTCGTCCTCTCTTTGAAAAGGTGATTCTTTTAAGTTTTCTTGCACCGAAATTGATGCAACCACCTCTTTCTCATTAGTTTGTGACTGTGTACTCACAATGGTAGATGATTCCATTAATTCTCCCTTTTCATGGATAGAGTACTCGTGTTCACTGACTTTTGAGTGTGAGTTGGCAGTTTCTTCCTTTTCACCTGGAGGGTTCTCAAATCTGACATGTTTGTTAGGCATGCCAGTCTTCTCCTCCTTTTTCTCAATCGAATCTGGAACCTCTTCATTGAGCTTGGAATTTGTGTTGATCTTTAAAGGCCCAAGCTTTTTTTCAAGATTTTTAATCACAGTTGTTAAAGATCTTGCATCACGAGCTGATGCTAGTTGTCCAGGAGAAGAAAGCTGTCATAAGAATGAATGAATAAATCTGTACTCATTTTACAATTTATAAAGAATTCCTCACTGAACCCACTCAAAGTGGAATGAGGAATCCTAATAAAATTAACCAAACACTGGATATGGAAAAACAGGGCAGAAAAGGAAGAAAAGTAATCAAGATGAAAAGCAAAAACCAAATCAATGTAGCACAGCTTCATCAATCAAGGAATCTTTAAGCTTATGACACTCAACAATGTACTCTACCCTCCATTTTTAATTAGTAAAAAATGATTCCACACTAGTACCAATTTCATTTTGTCACGGATTATGCTAGCATTCATGAAAACTTCTAAGTACTCGCAGAAGAAGGGTAATCAAAAGATAAAAATAGGACACAATTTACTTTCTCTAAAAACATCCATGAAAACTGTTTCTTGAAAAAGTCAGATACTGAATATTCATGTCAACATGCTATCTAAAACTAGACTCAACATGTATGTTCAAATCAGTATTCATTTCTTAAAAAACAATCTAAACTTTGGGAAAATTACTACACACAGCATAAACCATTGATGGTCAGAGAACTGTTCAAATCAAACTTCAATTTTTCATGGGTGCACTATCAATGGAATTTTCACGATAGCAGTTATACACTAGTAAATACCACCATCTTTCTATAAGTTACCTTTTCCAGTTCTTTTGACCTTTCTTTCAAATCTTCTACGGATGCTTCCTTGTGAAAGACTTGTAGGATGTAGAGCAAGTGAGAGGGGAGACTATCAGACCTGTGTTGCTCAATTGTACATTGAGGTATAGTAGACTGGCAACCTACTGAGTAAAAGGGGCACTTCACAAGCTTCATTGGACAAATAGTGATGCAATGTCTATCCATTTCGCGCCTCATAATGCTGTCTGGGCAATTCTGCTCACATGGAAGTATTTTAAAAGGACAGATTGAATCATGATGGTCCATCTGAGCTGCACTAAATGAAGAATCGCACCCCTCATTTTGGCAAGTCATAGTCCTAAAACTGCAATGTGACTTGTGCTTTCCCAGATCTTCGAGAGTTTTAAAGCTCATGCTACAGTGATATATGTTTTTGAAATCAAGATTCTTCAAGAGAGTCTGTGCAACCGAATTCCTTCTATTTAACAACCAAAAACCATTTATTTCCATCTCCTGTACAAGATCGTCTATCCAGTCTTCTCTTTTTTCACTCAGTATCCATCCTGAAACTCTACTGAAAAAATTTCTTTTTGAACTCACAAAATCGTCAACAAAATCAGAGATAATATCATGTGGATCTACAGACACTTCCACATCTGGACCACCTTCTAGGACCACAGACTCAGCCACAAAATTTTCACTTCGTTGGATAAGATAGTCCACCATTTCTCTTCTGATGTCAACAGCCACTGAAGCTGGTGTCTTAAAGATGCCACCAATTGTGTTGTCAATACAAGCGGAGGCCAAACCAGGGAGAAGTGCCTGTCCTACTTTATAAACTATATCCATATCATAAAAATCACAATGAAACAAAGGCCCGCCCTCTTTTTCCTCTCCAAGTTTCTCTGGTTTGAGCTCGATATCATCAGCAGGTGGATCCATGTTGTGAGAAGACAACTGTAAATGATAATCACAACCAATCAAAAGGCAAACAAAGGCTTTAAAGGGAGCTACAAATGATTGAATACGATATTGGATCAGCATTACTTGTACTTTATATATATATAAAAATTACACAAACATATAAAAATATCGAAAAAAAAACTCTAGATCAGAAATGTTTGATTTTTGAAAATGCTCCAAAAACCAAACTAAAACGGATCTGTTAGAAATGTCTGTGTCACTGTGTGTGTATATATATATATATCCGAATTTTATCCAAAAAAAGCCCTAAAATAGAAATAAAAACAGAACTACTAGATAAATATATATTCAATTTCTTTCCAGAAAATGCCATAAACATCAAAATAAAACCAGCTCCATTGGAAAAATTATAGTTCTGATTTTTTTTTGTTAGCAAAATACCATAAATACCGAAATACACAATCAGGTCTGATGTTTTTATCGGGAAAAACAACTAAAACTCTAAAATCTAAACTTTTGTCACATAAAATCCTAAATCTATATATGTTTTCAGATCAATTACCCAAAAGACTCGATCAGAATAGATTTAGGGATTCAAATCGTACAAATTAAAAAAAAATTAACTAATCGTAACTTTATTCGATCGGAAGCTAACCATTTTTTTTGAATGGTGACTGTCTTCCGATCGATTGAAATAATGAAGATAATAATCATTTGAATAAATGTTGTGTTTTATTTTGTCAAAATATATGTTTTCAAGAAGAAAAAAATATAACTCGGATGTTTCGTGTATTTGGGCGTGCGTGCTTACCGAGAATGAGAGACGAGAGAGAATACTGCTGAATGCTGATCAGGGGAAAAGTCAGAAATGAAAGTTGGTGCATTGTTTATCTGTGTTTGGGGGAAATAATCTATTTATAATAAAAAAAAATGTCTATTTTTTATGGATTTGTCAGCCCATTTGATTATTTAATGGTTCAATCTAATAATTTAATTTTGTCAATTGTTAAGATGTTTAATTTTTTTTTAATAATTGTTTTTCTTTATTTTGATATGTTTTTTTAATTGAAATACGATTTTCTACAAACAGACGAGTCAAAATTCTATGAAGAATCTGCATAATCCGACATATGTTTCTCCTTTTTATCTAATATCACAAATGGTTTGATATATTTTTATTTATAATCTCACTACCATTATATGTATGTGTGTGTGAAAATCCTAGATAAATAATGTTTTATTTTTTCAAAGAATAACACATCGTTATGTATTACAGAGAATTATCATTTTCCACATTTTTTTGTCGGCTATAGCCCAAAATGTTTTTAGGGTCATTGATTTGACTAATGTTGAAGATTCTCATGATTATTTCATAATATAATAAAAGATCATATTTTTTTCTTGGGTCTAATCTTTTAATTGTTTGTTCAAATAAAGGATACAAAAATCAGTATTTCTTTGATGACCCCATTAATCCAATTCAATTTTTTTTTACTTTCTTTTTTTTTGTGCTTTTTAGCAAATAAACTTTCCTTTATTTTACTACAAAATTTGACGGAAAATATGTTTAGTAAATTTGCATATAACATTCTCTCGTATATTTGATTACATATATTTTTGGGTATTATAAATAATTAATTTAGTTTTTATTTCTTGTAATTATTAGTTTTTCTTACATGTGAGTGTGTGTGTGCGTATGTATACGAGACAACCATTTTTTTAATTTAAGAACATCTTAACCGACTAAATAAATGACCCAATGACCAAGTTATTAATTCGATTAAATGTCCATTGGATTTAAAAACATTGGTTGCATAAGGTTAAATTCTCGTGGAACTAAATATGTCATTTTCTCGGATATCTATGTTTATACATTGAAAAAATACACGTCTTGTTTATAAAATGTATAATAGGAAAGTTCTTGGGCTTTTTTACGGATAGAAATTGTTATAGCATGTTTGGTTTCACTAAATGTGTGATGCTTCTCTTAAAGGAAGGGAGCTTTATTTGCACAATCAAAAACTCTAAATACAACCATCACCATGTAATTTCAAAAATATCATTAGTTTAAAAGACTAGAATACCCTTTACCCACATAAAGAAGTTCTAAATACATTCCTCACATTTCTAAATACACTCCATATATTTATTAAGGCTTGTAATCTTTTTCCTCATCCGCACCCACATTCTTCTTCTTGAGCAAAAGGTCAAACTTTTTTTTAATAAATCCCATTTTCTAACAACCACATTGTTGCAAATATGGACAACAAAAAATTCATTATGTCGAATAATATAAGTATCTCCTTAGTTTACAACTTGAAGTATATTATTTCTCCATTTTTACTAGTTTTTTATAGTTTAAAATTGTTGTTGAATAACACAAGTGAGACATTTGGCACGATTGACCGCCTTGGCCATGCCATCGTGCTACAAGATGGAAGATCAAAGTAACTCGATCGTGCGCTTGTGGCACAATCGAGTATACCATCATTTCCACCTAGACCATCTTGCCATCCATCGTTATTCCCCAAATACAAATAAAACCAGGACAAAAAAGTGTTGTAACTCCATTCAAACTAAATCCAATAACCCAACACTTATACCCAATAGTTACCCCAACTAATCTAACTATTAGTGTAAAATTAAACTACAATGTTACATTCGAAATTAAAATTAAATATTACATCATTTTCACGCGAACTTCTTTTCGTTGCTTTGGAACCGCCCCTTGGAGGTGTATAATTTTGAGGTGTATTTGGAGAGAAAACAATGGAAGGGTAAAATAAAAAATTAGGGGGGTGTTTAGTAAATTGGTTATGTTTTTAAAAATTGGTGGGGGTGTATTTGGCGGTAGGCGTATTTAGAGCTATTACGGTGTGCATATCGCCCTCTAAAAGAAAGTGAAAATGAGTGAATTAAAAGAAAGACTAAAATGCTTCTAGCTCTTATTAACATATAGGATTAATTAATACAAAATGCACCATTGAGGTTTGACCTAATTACAAAGAAATTCATTAACTTTCAAAATTATAAAAATATTTTATTTTGTATAACATTCACCTCCTTCATAAGCAAAAAACTTTACAATCACCCTCATATTTATAAAAATATTATAGTTTACTCAATTATAAACTCGTATCACACCTCGTATACCTTTTGTAATTTTGGAAGTTAATTGGATTTTTTTGTAATTAGTGCAAACCTCAAAGGTACTTTTTATAGTTATCCTTAACTTCTATGTAAATAACTAAAAAAATGGTTATACATTTATGTTCCCAATAATGTAAAACATTTGAAATTCATATCATTAAGCAAGGAAATAATCTTACTACTATTGTGCAATGTCGCAAACCCTTTAGAGTTGATTGACATTGTGGAATCATAAATGAACTTAAAGTATTTGCGGAAGTGTAAATGGAGTTATATCAATCTAAGAAATTCTAAAACTTGTTTTTTTAAACATGCCATATACAACATATCAAAGTACGGAAACTAAAAGGCTTGGCATAATTAGGGGCGTCAAAATACGAGTCAACATATTATGATTGACTTCTTAATACAAATTCAATATATATATATATATATATATTTGTGTTTGAAGTTAATGACAAAATAAGTACAAAAACACACGATTCACACATGCACAACCACTACTAGTCCAAACCTCGGCTCAAAACCAAGCAAATGCTAACAATAGTCCTATATCTATTGATAAATCATCTCGGGATCCAATCCTGGTGATAGGTCATCCATCAATCGTAGACCTCATATAACTGTCACATCTTGTAAAGTGATGATAGCCTCTCCAAATTGGAAATGCAAAGTGTATGTCTCGGACCGCCATCTCCCAATCGATTATCGTGATAATGGTAGTCCATATTTGAATGTCCACAAATATAAACCTAACAAAATCCCATCTCATGCAGATGATGAAGTACACGAGGATGGAGTCCATAATCACGAACAAGTTTCCAAGATCGTCCATCTCCATGATTACTCGACACATCTCATCCACGTGACCGAGTATAATATTCTTCGAGCAATGTGTGAACAACTATGTCAAAACATGTGTCATCCGAGGCCATAAATGCGTATAATTTTATCCATCTTGCGCTCACACACATAAATAAAAATGTTATAAGCACGTGTAAGAAAAAAATAGTAATGCATATATAAATAGGCTATAAGCAATAATGCACATATAGACATGCTATAAACGGTAATGAAAATACAATTTTGATCATAAGTAATAATGTCATTAAAAGAAGTGGTTGTTCATTAACATGTTTGTTCATTACATCATAACATTGTCGAATAAAAATATAATTGCTAATATATTTCATCGACGACTAGAAGATGGCATCATATTTAGTGTTTCAAACCGTTGTCTAGCTTGGGCTTGTGGCTAATAAATCTCCTTGGGAATTCTTGTCCTGACCATGTTTATGTTGTCGTTGTTCGTATTATGTGTAAGCTCGAATGAAGGGGATCCCAATAATCTTCATATGTTAATGGTTCAATTTTTTTCCATTGTAAGTCGTCTTATAAGCAACTATGTTGAAGTATTGATTGACAAATATTGTTGCGTTTACTCCAAAATGTCTGCATGCATGCAACACATGCAAACATGGTATCCCAAACTGCCTCTACTTTCCATAAATGCATTTCTAAGACCGCAACTTCACAACATTCACACGATGTCTACCCCTTATAAGTCATTGTGTCATAAACGATGCTTGATTGGTCTGGATCATCTAATTTAGACTATAAGCTCCAATGATCGCTTTGTGAGTGTTCATACTATTTAAAACATAGTCGGCCATTGTTGATTCTTTCCTAACATCATATGCGTTCTCGCTTTCAAATCCGAAAATATTTGTGATTCGATGAAAAGTGATCTAAGCTATATAGCTTATTAGAAGGTGACGAGCACCTTTCAACATTCCATTAATGCACTCGAGATAAATTCGTAGCCATTATATCGCAACGCATTCCACCATTGTGTGCAAGACTCCATATCGCCAGGTTAATTTGTTGAATCCATGTGTATGCCTATTCACTTTGCTGTAAATTTATTCCATCATAATCTTAAACTTTCTCACTTAGTACTGTCCCAATTTGCCAATGTAAATCCTTCAACTGGGCATTTTTGAGTTTGTTATTGAAGTTAGAACACAATTGTCTCAAATAGAAACGATGTGTTCTCACGAGAATATGTGAAAATCGTGATTTTGTTCTTTGTTATCATACGTCCACAATGTCCAAAGAATAATGCACTTAGTTTTGACAAAGACTTGCACTAAATAAGTAAATAGCATGTGAAGAATCAATCTACAAGATCCATATGTTTCTTAAAGCAAGGGGTAAAACCATGTTGTTAGCCTCAATACCAATGATAATCAACAACTTATGTTTATACTTGTTGTAAAAATGAGTTCCATCCATGCTAATGATTTTGGGACAATGTTTAAATCCATCGAGGCGTGGCTTGAATGCCCAAAACATATAAAACAGTTTCACATTGTTCAAAGTCGACATCTCTCGTGAACCCACTCAATAACTCGTATTGGGGTTCTATTTTTGAAGAGCTTCCATAAACATAGGCAAACATCATAATAAACTCTCCCAAGTGCCATAAATATTGTCCGAGTAGGTTCAAGGATATTACATGCCTTGTGGTATGATATTTCATAACCATACTTCTCTTTAACATGTTGTTGCGCATATTTTACTTTACAACCTGGATCACATTGAATTGTCCCAACAAGCAATTGAGCGACCATGTTTCTACATACATTATGACGATCAACCCAAATTTCATTCATGAGACATGTGTGGATACCTCCATAATTGAAAATTTGCCATAACTCAATCTTTGGTTTCCATATGGCACGCATCATCAATAACAACTTGTAGTTGATGTGATATGTTTGCACACGATATTCCACAATTTTGTACTCGCAATCCACAACACGGTACTCACGTCTTACAATTATAACAGAAAAATTTTGTCACAAACTTGCAAGTTTTTTTTTATCTTTAACACCATACCTTTCTAAAGTCATTTCTCTAGATCATAAAATATACCCCTTATTGGAATGTCAATAGAGTTTGCATGGATCTCCTGGTATGTGGTAGTGAAGAATGAGATCACCGAATAAAGGTGATATGGAGCATTGATGGACAAATTTATAGAGGGACAAAAAGGCAAATCCATATGACCGCCGATACATCTCATCAAAATTAACAATATCAGTCCATCATTATCATTATCACCATCATCAATATAATTTCATCCAACCGGATATGGTTTAGATTCAATAATTTCTTGGTCTCGAAAACTATCCGCAAATTCGCATAAATCTTTTAAATTAATATTATCCAAGTGATCATCTCCATTGTCCGAAATTGACCCGAGCTACTCCCAACTTCATTGGGCATACCTTGTGTAAGTGCGGTAACCCCAACATTTGGTATCCCTTATAATAATGAACCTAGATTGACAAGTTATATCATCTCTCAACAAAGACACATATTGAGAATAGTTCGGGTTCGTTTTGATCTCTCGACATAAAATCATTTTCGACATGTTTGTCCGGACATAAAAATTAATATATCCACATTTGGATCAAAGAAAAATCATAAATATTCGGCACTATTGATAAGTATTAAAAGTGAGTGATTTCGAATAATACTTAGCAAAAACTCTCAACGACAAATGAGTTACTATCAATATTAAACAATTGATGTAACTTTATAATTAATTCACCAAATTTGCCCTTCGTGGCATTCTATGAACTATAAATGGATCACATCATATATGATCTTTGTATAACCATCTTGTATTATTTATCTTTCAATAACCAGCTCATATTATTTGTCCTAAATTGAACAACAATATATATATCCGGAATTTATATGTAGAAAATATCACGTTATATAAATTAAGGTGATAACACATTTTTGTAAATTCACGTTATAATGTATAACTTGATATAATGTGACACATATAACGTTATACAATATCACATTATATTCTATGTCATGTTATATAGTATATAACGCGACATATGTATAACGTTATATATCACTTGTTATATATAACACGTTAGACAATTAACGTGTTATATATAACACGTGATATATAACATTATACATTATAATGTGTTATATATAACAAGTTATATTATATATATATATCATGATATACTATATAACGTGATATCTATAACATGTTATACTATATAACGTGTTATATAACGTGATATCTATAACATGTTATACTATATAACGTGTTATACGTGTCACGATATATACTATATATCGTGACACATATAACACGTTATATATATAATGTGTTATATGTGTCACATTATATAACACGTTATAATGTATAACGTGACACATAGATCTTAAATCTAAATCAAAATCTAAGTCTCGTGTAACTTGGGAAGTAGAAATTTTTAAAATCGAGAAGTGAAATCTAAAATCTAAATCTTTTGTCCGCATAAATAAAACATGAACTAATATAAGCAATTTAACAAAAAAGCTACATTACATTGATTTATTGTCTTGGACTGGTTTACGGGTGGGTGGAAGAAGATAGTGTGAGGAAGAAAAGAACTAGAGAAAGAATAAAGTGGGGTGGGTGGAAGAAGAAAGAAAGCGGAAAATAAAGTTAGATCTGTTTTTAATGAAGTGAAACCACTTTTAAGGGTATATTGGTAAAAGACAACCAAAAGTGAATAGAAAAGATGGTTTGTTATCTTGTAGGTAAAAAAAGAGTTTGTCTTATCCAATGTGGGTAATTCCCACAATTTTTTCTATATTTATCTTTTAGAATCTTGATTAAATTTGTTATCCTTTTAATTTGCTATCTTTTAACTTTGTACATAGAATTGCCACATACATGAATAGATAAATGTGAAGTCATCGTGGAATTAGGATGATGAAAAATTTGCCAAATATCAAAGATTAATGAATTGATGATATATGTCAATTTTATTTTTCTTTTAGTATATAAGCTAGATTTATCTAAAATATTTATACTAAAAGGGCCTGGCCAGAATCGTAAAAAAAAAAAATCCTCGGCCCAAAGTTAAATGGGTAAACACCACAACCACTAGATGGGAAATTGAACATGAAGGCCCACTATTGGATTGGCCCCTATCTGACTATCTGAGGTACCAATTCCCAATTTTCAAACAATTAATGTACCAATTTCATAATTACCTAAACCTAAATGCACCAAATTGTATAATTTGACAAATAGATTCGAGAAGAAGAAGTCGAGGAAAGGCTGAGGCAATGAAGAATTCATACATATATATATATATATATATATATAAATCTACATAATTATACGCACCATTGAGTAAAAAGAAGCTTATTACACTCGTATTCGAGATGGCCTATAGAGGGAGGGGCCGTGGACGCGGCGGCTTCGGTGGCGGCGGCTTTCGGCCGGCCAAACAAGATCCTTTTGAACTATTTCCAGTAACTACATTTTAATTTTATTTTTTGGATAATGTTTTTTGGGTGAATTTAACTTTTGATTAAAGAACTTGAATTTAATTCACTCCTTAATTTTTAGGCAATCGAGGGTTTAGGTACTGCGAAATATTCTACTGAGAATATACAGTTAATTAAGTGGTCTGCAGTTATGCAGAAGTATTGGAGTTCATCTCCTTATTATTACGAAGATAGAAGACAACGCCCTGAGAGTACGTTTTCCCCGTTTATTCAATTTTTTTTTTTTTTGTTCTGTCTGCAGTAATTTACATGGCTAATGCTCAGTGATTATGTATAATTGGGTGCCATTGATGTGTATTTTAGCGTGCTACAGATGAAATAGTCACCGTGGTTGTGAATTATTGATAAGTTACCTGTAATGTCTTGATTATATTGTCATATGAAAAGGAAAAAAGAATCCCATTTGCATTTTATAAATGGTGACACAAAATAAATAGGCCATTTATGATTTGATTTTCTACAATTGGGACATGTTGAATAAAAAATAATATATGCATTGATGTATATTAGATTAAGTGATAATCATTTATCTATTTTATTGCTTTCATGTATGCTTAAGACTGCTTGAAAAGTATTTGAATTTGTCAATCAAGAGTCATATCTAGACTCTCGAAACTCATGTTTAGTTCTTTTGCCTAATTATTCGTAATTGTCAGTTTAAAATCTATTTTTGTACTAAATTTGATGCTTGAAATGCGATGATCTCATTTGTATCCCGGAATTATTGCTGCAGAAGAGCAAAAACCAGACATAGAAAAGTATTCAGATCGGAAATTGCAAGCAACAAAAGCTAGGTCATCATCACTCTTTGACTTCATAGTGCTGGACCCAGCTCATATTCCCGCAGAACTAGCTAGAGGTTGATAGTTCGTACCTTTCGTGGAAGTTATTTACGGTTTGAAGTGAACAGATATCTTAGTTGTAGCATCATGTTTTGCTAGTTGCCCTCATATTTTCTTGTTTTCATGAATGGAACAGGCAAGAAGAAGGGAAAGCATGTCGCCAAGAAAATTCGATGGAACCCTGAATCAGGTATAATGTGAAGAATAATTTGCTTATTCCTAGTGAAAGCGAGGGAGAAAGAATTGTTTTTAGTAAAACAACGTTTTTTCGACTCTGATTGGAGATATTCACTGTAATCAAGTTTTATCATATTATTTATGAGTTTTTTTCACTATTTTTTGGAACTTTTTATTTTATAATTTGGCAACACGCCTCTGCTTAGAAGGAGTGTTAAATGATTTAAGTTATTTCATAACAGGCCAGGATATCTTTGAGAAGCTTGAAAAGATGAATGAGGTACATTTCCGCACTTAAACGAACCTCTTTATTAATAATTTGATAATTTGCTATGTCTTCTTTATTTTTATGAGTGTATTGTCCTTGTTTTTACTGTCAACCTACATCATGGTTTTCTTACTTATTGTTTTCTTTCTGGAATTTGGAATTTCCAGGGCGAGGGCGAAGAAGACGGAACTGAAAAGAAAGAAAATGAAGAAGAGGATGAGGAAGATGGAGAAAATGAAGAAGAGGAAGGAGAATACAGTGACGAGGGTGATTACGAACAGGTATACTAGATTCTTGGTTTTGCAAGCACTGACTTAATATACCTTTTTTCCATTCTTTATTGAAATATATATTTTCTTGAGTGAAGATTACATACATGGGTGTGTGGCTAATAGTTGTGCAAATTTTACAGGCTGAATATTGTGATGATGATGAAGATGATTACAATATGGACGACGACAACGATGGTACGCACTGTCTTGCTCGTTTTCTGCTTTCTCTGGTTCAGCAGTTCGTATCTTGTTTAGTTAGGGATGCCAGTTTCTTATTCTATTGTCATTGAATATATTGATGGATTTGTGATATTGCAGATGGGCCAATATATTGAGTTCTCATCGCGGGATTGCTGCTTGACTCGAGTTGAAGCCTATTTTGCATCGACTGAAGTATTCTATTCTCCATTCACACTATTCATGTGCTATCTAGAAGCTGAGAATCACTTTATTTGTTGAGTTTGCAAACACACTCCATATCTCTTTAAAATTTTGTGGTAGTTGTAATATAGTAGTTTGCTGATTTTTTTTTTTTTTTTTTTATAAATCCTATGCCATGAGATGAGACTTGTTTCGGGAGTGTGCTAATTTTGTAACGAAGTGAATGCATTATAAGCTCCAGTTTAGACATTATTATGGTTTTCCTGGAAGACTTTTTGATTTCATTCATCTGCCTCTTAACCCTTTCGAACCCAGAAAATCTAGTGATGAGCTTGGGCTTTAGTATATTTATTTGGGATAATTACAAAAGACCCCATGAGGTTTGCGCTAATTACAAAAACCGAGCATGTTTCATACAAAAATGCCCCCTCAAGTTTGATTATGTCTAATTTAAGGAGGTAATTGTAATATTTCTAGAATATTGAGGGGTGTCTGGAAATGTCTTTTTGCTTATGGAGGGGAAAATATAAAACATAATCAAACCTCAATGGAATTTTTGTGATTTTCAAAAATCTTTGGGTTTTCATGTAATTAGCCCGAACCCCAAGGTTTTTTTTTGTAATCATCCGTATTTATTTTCCGCAATTTGTTTGTAAGCATTTTATTTTTTGCGTTATTGTTGGTTATTTTGAGACACTATGAAAGAAACTTGGAAAATCATCAAATATTTCTATAATGAGGACATTCAACAACTTGCTAACTCAAATGAGGACACCATTTTTTTTATTTTTTCTGTAAACACTAAACACCATCCATTAGAATAGATACAGGTAAAATTCATCAATTTAATTGAATAGTATAAAATTTCCCTAAGTGCTATCTGACACCACGGTTATACATCTTGTAACTTATATATCTAAAAGAATAGCTCTAAAGTTTCCTAAAATATTTGAATATGATAGTATCCAAAGGAAGGAGGATTCAAGTCGGTAGGATACTCGAACTCGACTATACTTTGGATGTAGAGTTGACGGAAGAGTACTTTTGGTTCATGTCAAATGCTTGAAATAGATTAGTTTCTTGGTTCAACAAGAAACAAAATGCAATAGCTACATCCACAAATGGTTTGACGAGCACATAGTCATGACAAATTGTTGTCGCAAGTCTTGTGGATGAGACAAAGAAATGAGAGACTATGATATTGAAGAAAGAGAGATTCCAATTATGTGTGATAACACTAGTGCAATTGCAATCACTCAAAATCCAAAGGTTGCATTCAAGAACAAAGCACATTGATGTCGATATCATTTTATTAGAGATCATGTTGAAAAAAGGCATCACCCTGGAATACATCTCAACCGATAAGCGGTTAAGCGACATATTCACAAAGCCATTATGTGAATCAAGGTTTGAAGAGCTCAAAAATGAGTTAGGCTTAATTGAGCTAAGTTAGGATACTCGTAAGACTCAATCAAAAGAGGTAAAAAAAAAAAATGGAAAATAGGCAAGTTTCACATTTCAACAAAGTGAAACATCCTAGTCGGAAAGTCACCAGACGAGTTAGGCGACAAATCGAATGATGTTATGTGAAGAGAGAAGCAGAGTTAAGTCACTTTGGATGTCAACCGAATTATTTATGAGCTAAGTGACAAAAATACGGTCGTTTTATTCAAGCGGGAATGTTTTTAAGAATGACGTGCGCGTAATTATGATTTGTGAGTACAAAAAGCCGCACAAGAAACCATATGATTGGGTATAAATGTTCTTGCATTTAACTGGGAAATTAATGCGGTTTTGAAGAGTCAATCCTGACCGTTGATTTCGATCAAATTTTTCAAATTCCAAAAAACCGTCCTTTCAAGTCCCTTTATATACCAAAATTCATTTTCTCTATCCTCACACAAACATACTCGTCTTCAAAGCAAGCAAGATTTCTCTCGCAAAACAGATTCAAACCCTACTCTAAAAAGTTCAAGTTTTTCGTGTTTTTCACCGCTTAAACGTTCGAAATGGCTACTCACGATTTCACCAAGCTTTTTGAGAAGATCCACTGCAGTGCGTCGGTGGATTTTAAGGGCATAATCAAGCGGCGATGATGCCCTGGTGAAAAAGATCGCAGAAAAGATTGAGAAGTCGGTCAAGGACTTTCATTCGATGGGGTTCACGATACGATGATCCGGGAGGAGGTCGCCATGTTTTACGTGAACGCCGAGGTGCATGACAATGAATTTCGCTCACGGCAAGGCCATCAAAATCACTTTGCAAAAGACTTTGCTTGAAAGCAATCGCTTCTACCCTCTCGAAGGTTTGAAGGACATCGCCGAGAAGGATGTCAACTTGGCCGACTTGGAAGGAAGTTGCAAAGCCCGAGTATCTTTGCTAAAGCTATGTATACAACTAAGAAAGATTTTCTAAAGGATGATTACCACAAGTTGATGGACATCGCGTCCAAATATGTGGATATGAAGTTTGGAAGCTTCAACCAACTATCACGGACAAAGTGATGGTGATGGCTGCCATTATGCAGACAAGAAGGTGAATAGGTGAGTTCATCTTCACCAGTGTGCCGAACGTGATCAACAAGTTCTACAAGGAGGATAGGACTTTTGGTCGTTCACATCGGGATATGACCTTGTCATTGGCCATTTGATGGAGGTTAAGGGTATTGCTCTGCGCCATGGAAAACCTTTCCATGCGAACAAGAGATGTTCAAGGCGAACCTCTCTCGGCGCACGTAAGAAAGCCCATGCGAGGAAGGCCGATACAAGTGAGGGGAATCACCGACCCAATAGAAGACACAACCGAGACCTCCCGCCTCTCTCGCCCAAGCCATTTCTAAGAAGAGAGCTACAACGGCCAAACCTCGCTCCCGCCCCAAAGAGCCCAAATCCAAGAAGCACCCGCCCCAAAGACCAAACCCAAAGCACTCCGCCCAAGCGGTGATGCCCCTGTCTCTGCGGTGAGATTGAGGAGGAACCTCTAATAATCATTGCTAAAACAAGTGTTGAAAAACGTACTTAAAATCATAAGGGTGAAAAGTCTTCCACGACAAAATCAAATCAATCGAACTTCTAAGTGTTAGTGAAAATAGCTAAGTTATACTATCAACAAATCGAGTCGAGTTGAGTGGGTAACTTTCTTTGTGTAAGCCAACCTAGATGTCTCTCAAGGACTTAGCCGATTTCGAGGAACCATTGGATGGTGCACTCGAAATGACGGCCCGGATGCACGACCCGATTGAGGCTCTACAAAAGTAGGTAGAGGCTCGGGAAGGAGAGATACTACTTGAACCAGGCAAACTTCATACACTGACCCAACTTCTCGAGAAATAGAACTCGGGAGGCTATTAACATCGGTCCTGGTGGCCCCTAACCAGTGGTGAAGAAGAAGCGCATTGCCCCAAGTCTCGGAAGGCAAATGGTGCATCAAAGAAGGACAATATTGAAACACATGCCTTTACCCTTGAAGAGCCTAAAGATGTTGAACCAACTGAGATTCCTTTGGTTCCCACCAACAAGACATTCGATCGAGTGGAGAAAACGGTAAGAGTCCTGGTACTCACCGGAAGAAGACGTTGAGATGGCGATGCTCAAGAGAGCAAGCAAGATCTCAAGAAAGGTTGATGAGTCCGAGAAGATCTGATCTTGATCGGCCCAGTATAAAAGACCCGGTTATGGGACAGGACACAAGTGGAGAAAGAAGGAGCCGAGACAAAAAGACCCGGGGAAGAAAAGGTTGTCTCACCCCGCTTGTTCGGTACTCGGAAATGTCGGAGAAAGTGTACTTGTTAGGTGTCGGAGCACTTCAAGTGACACCTCGAGAGACACCCGTAAGATTGATTTGCGGAGATTTTTTCCTTTTGAAGATAGTCATGGATATAGCTCGATCTGTTGTCATCTCGGTATTTTTCTCCTCGCATTCATCACACTCAAATTAACACTTAGATTCAAGCCTTTCTTTCGCAATGTGTTAGCCATTTATTAGCACGATGGCCATAACCAAGATACATGAAGTACACCTAATATTGGGCATGGTTGTGATTTGACCTTCCATAAAAAATTAAAGTCATCCGGTGGAGACTTCAACATCGAAATACCTTGAACCTCCATATTTGCTTGCATAAACATAGGATCAACATTTACCGTAGTCAAGTGTTGGCTCTTGATGCTAATTTAAAGTTTTTGAGGTCCCAAAATGTTCGTTTTATCATATGTCTAGGAAACTGTTAAACCGGATGTTGTAACACTTTCAAAAACACTTCGTATAACACGCAAATGAAAAATAACACACGATATAAAATTTATCTACAAGTTATAAATAACTTGTAGAGGTGTCAATATAACGAAATCACTAGTTAAATTTGTATTGTTTACAACTCAAACTCAAAGTATCAACTAGTCTAGTAAAACAAACTCCTATCAAGTGGATCGTAGCTTTGTAAATCACTCATCCAACAAAACAAGTGTATGAACTCTCGTATGCTCAAAGATAAACTAATATGGACGAAAGATACAACAAGACGACAATCTGACTAGATGTTATTCGGATGTCGGCACACTTCCTATAACATCCGCTTCATTCTTCTTCTTAAGCTCGACCGTCTTATTGCTTCTATGAACGAATATCGATTCTTTTTCTCTCTCAATTTCGTGTGTATGACCTTGTGTGGGATGAGAAGACGTGCTTCTCTTTATATAGGCTAGTTTCCTTGAGTCCCAAGAATCCTACAATAATATGGAAACAAAGCAAACACAAGTATAGAAGGAATAGAACTCTTTAAGTTAGGAAACGAGATAAGTATCTAAAGAATTCTACCTTATCTACATCAATATCAAATCCTATAAACAAGGAAACAAGATTAACCAAAATATTTCCTAATCTATATCCAACAAAATCTTTCCTTATCAAAGATAAAATCTTTTTATAACCAAATCAAACTAGGTATTCATGGAAAAGTCTAGAAGCACAATATTGAAACCTCATTGAAAAATATTAAGAGATAAAATCTCTAACATTTATATTTACCAACGGATTTTTAAATTTCAGAACTGATTTTTTTTGGAGTGAACGCCACTAATAATACGTTCTTTCCCTTTCAAAAAAAATTAATTCATTGAACCGATCAATCCGATCTTATTTTAAAAATATTTAAATATTGGTTGACCTCAATTTGGATGGCTTAACTTTGTACTATATATAAAATTATTGAAATGTTGAGACAAGCTAGTTATTTTGGACACTTGTCCAAAGTTAGGTATTGAGGGGTGGGGCGGTTAGAACATGACAAATATAACAATACATTAGTCAAAATATAATCCTCAGTCTTACTACATTGCATGTTCTTCACGTCCCTCAAGTGTAAACATAGATATATTGTTTTCTGGTATCTGAGTTGAAATTTGTTTAAATCCTCATATTATATGGAACTAGATTTTGACTGTGCGATGCACAAGAATTATGGTATTTGATTATATAAATTGAATGCATATAAGATGTACAATCTATACATAATATAGAACTCATACATATATACAAAAATCATGTATCATGTTATATATATGTTGCATATACATGCCCTTCAATTAGTTGCTTCCTATATTGTTAGACATGCGCTTTTATGATTGTCCCATGTATTTTATGTTGGAATTGGCTTTAATAAATTAGATTTTGACCCGATTTTGACCAATTATTTAAGTGGGTTCATTTATTCTTTGTATGTAATAAATGAGATAAAAATAATCTACACACGGATAGATGAGTTTAGCATTTTGAATTTCTCAAAACCAATGTCGGGTGAATGAGAAATAAATGCATGAAGTTAGCAAAAATGCCTTTTATATATGGAATATAAAAGGGTGAGAATATGGAAAGCCATATCCCACATATAAAACATATTAAATATTTGACTAGTTAATAAAGAGCTTCACCACTAATAAGGAGTAATCATGTGGAACTCCTTATGGTACACCCTAGTGGACCAAGTCAATTTTGACTAGCCTTTGGGGTTCGAATACTCTTACGATGGATGATGCGTGTTTTTCACAACAACCCAAAGTTGTGTGGAACAAGACAGACTTCGGACAAGGCAAAACCATCGTAAATTTGATCCTTCTACTTCACGTACTAGAGACATTGAGTGTTTTAAATATCATGGGAGGGTCATAAAGCTAGTGAATGTCCGAATAGAAGAGTGATGGTGATTCGGGCTAATGGTGATGTAGAGTCCGAAAGCGAGGATGAGCGGGATTATAGTGATATGCCTTGGGAGTTGGAGGAGGTTAAAGTAGGTAGTTAAGCGGTGAAGGGAAATGTGTTATCACTAGTGTCACGTAGAATTTTGAATATTGAGCCAAAGTTAGTTGATCATGAGCGACAAGAAAATATTTTTCACACTAGAAGCTTAATTAAGGATAAAGTGTGTAGTATGATCATTGATGGAGGTAGTTGTACAAACGTGACTAGTGCGAAATTGGTGGAGAATTAAAGATTCCTACACTTGAACACCCATAGCCGTATACACTACAATGGTTCAATGATTATTGCGAGGTACGAGTTAATAAAAGAGTGTTAGTGTCTTTTTCAGATTGGGGGTTATAAGGATGATATATTATGTGATGTGGTGCCAATGCGGGCTTGTCATATTTTCTTTGGGTAGACCATGACAGTTTGATAGGCGAGTTGTGCATGATGTATATACTAATTGCTATACTATTGAGCATGAGCGGAGAAAGTTCATACTTTCATCTCTTACACCTAAAGAAATCTATAATGATCATGCGATGATGCGAATTTGTGAGTCAAAAGAAAAAAGAGTGTTCGACAAGTGAGCAAAAGAATGAAATAAAAGCCGAGAAAAATGAGAGCTTGAGTGAAAATAAAAATAGAGAGTTTGAGAGTTTGGCCAAGGGTAGTTGTGAGATTCGAGAGATGGCCAAGAAAAAGGAGAGTACAAATTTCGAGTGGGCACGGGGAAAAAGGCCAATGAGGTAAAACAAAAGATAAAATTTGTGCTTATGATTAAAATGAGAGACATTAGGCGTGAGTGTTTGAATGCTAACATATCTAATAATATTTTGTCTAGTTCTATTGTTTCTCATGTGCGGGGATTTGGGCAAACTGGATGAGTGTGCATGCCGTTTAACATTTGATCCTGGTGGATTGATATAACTGTTCAACCTTTGGGGTCCAACGTTTGGATTTGAGGATGAATCCCTTTCAAGAGGAGGGAATAATGTGAATCCATGAAGGATCCGGGCAACACCAAATGCAAGCTATCTTGAGTTCTTGAAGACTATGTAATTGAGTTCTTGAGTTCTTGTATTTGTTTATCATAGATTAGGTGTTGATTTTTGATGTTTGAGTCATTTGAGTGGCCGTTTTGATGTTAGGAGGCCAAATAAACCTTTAAGGTCGCGTCTTAAGTTGATATTTCGAGTTTGGGACGAGCGGGGGTCAAGTTCGGCTTGGCCTTGCGGGCAGCCCGTGCGCCTATGTGAATGAAAAATAGGATCTTTGACTTGACGCAGGCGCACACACGACGGCGCACGGCCGTGTGTAGACACACGGCGGCACACAACCCGTGTGTGCTGTGTGCGGGTTTTATTTCCTTTTCGGTTTTTGAGTAGGGTTAGGGTTTTGAATCCCATATAGGGTGAACACTTATTCTTTTTCATTGGTTATCAATTGAATTCATATATTACTCTCAAATTGAGTGTTTTTCCAAGTCTTCAAGATTTACGTTTCTTGTTGCAATTATCGACATATCGAGCAATAATCCATAATTGCTTGTGGCGTCTTCACATACCGAGGTTCTTACTTTGCTAAGCAACGGATTGAGGTTATTCCACCATCTTTAACCAAACTAGTGAAGATCTTGGGTTAACAACATATTGTTGTTTGGGTTGTATGCACGTTCGTTGCTACGATTCACATCAATTATGGTAATCTTCATAGGTAGTGTTGTAAGAAGAGTGTGGTACTCTTCAAGGTAAAAGTTGCAATAGTTTGGTACCTATTAGTAAACGTTTTCCTTTTCGAAATCCATTCGGATATCTTGGGTGGTAGAACACGTAATCCCTAGGTGGGGTGAAGCTCTATAAATCATCGTGTGTTATTTATATTTCGCACTTTTATTTGTTCATCATCTTTCTATTCGAAAAAGAGAGCGCAAATCGAGAAAATCGGAAAAATCAATTCATCCCCCTCTAGATTTTCGTAGCCACTTGGACTAATAAGCTCACCCGTGGGTTGAATTTCAAATTCTTCCCAAGGGACTTAAGGTAGGAGCATAGCTCGACTCCTCGGGGTTTGATAGTGCCTAAGGTAGTTAAAGCTCGATTCTACCCCTCGGGGTTTGATAGTTCACCCATAGGTTGAATTTCAAATTCTTCCCAAGGGACCTAAGGTAAGAGCATATCTCGACTCATTAGGGTTTGATAGTACCTAAGGTAGTTAGAGTTTGGCTATATCCCTCAAAGTTTGATAGTTCACCTATGGATTAAATTTCAAATTGTGTTGTTGGTTTTTTTTTAAGAGGAGTTGTACAAAATAATGATTTTCCTAGATAGACGAAAACTTTTGGCATTTTAAGTGAATTAGTTTTAATTAAGAATCAATGTCCAATTCATAAATCAAAAGTTGAACCATAAAAAATTGCTTGTTTTCCACCTCAAAAATATTAATATACTTTTCCCCTTAGTTTTTGTTACTAAATAATTGTTGAAAACAGACTATTATACATCAAAATCAAAGCTAAAATTGAACATACCCATGGCACCAAACATATACATACATAATCGCTATGACTGGCCGAGAAATGACGTCATCGACATTAAAATTGTGAGGAATCAGCTTACCCTACGGCCACCACCGTCAATCCTCCGAACAACAAAAAGAAGAAAAAGAGCATTGTTATTAATGTTTGGCAAATGGCGGCGGAGAGAAAGATGTGAAAAATAATCTCACCATAGAGAAAATATGGTTTGCAATGCCAATTGGACGAGGCTAGTGACAACAAACAAGAAATGATTGATGCTCAATTCTTGCTCTCATCTGAGAATGCCTCTATGATCCGGACTCCAATGTCTTGTGGTTTTGAATTCACTAAATTGAAAAACAAATTCTTATGTCACAGTTCAATGATTTAAAATCACTCTTGTTCCCACAGACGATGCCATTTGATCCGTCCCAAACAATCGGGACTTCTCAAGATTTCGGCTCGATCATCCATTGTCTTCTCCGCACAAGACTACGAAAAAATTCGGTATAAGCACACCGACGATCAAATTAGTAAACAAAAAGATGTATTTTGTTGTAAGAGAAGTAATAGAGAAAAATTCAATCAAATCTACAATAAGATAGTTTACCCATTTTTATATACTTTTTTTTCACATCCATGGAGGACCGTAAAGGACACGTGACACCCTTGGATTAGGTTATCAAATTTGCATCCATCACATCTTGTGTAGGTCACGATTACTTTTCTGCGTGTACTCCACATCACATCTGAAGTGCTCTAACCTCTTAAAGACGATGATAAAGAATTTGGTAGATCGACCCATAAATGAGGTCGGATCAACTACTCCCCCCTATATCGAGTAGATCTACAAAATCTCTTTGGTGGAGTGGAAAACCAACCGCTCTACTTCTTGAACGAACTCTATTGGATCATCGGGATTTGTCGATCACCTCATGTTGAATTTCAAATTCCCATAGACCTGAGTTAGTTATAGCTTAAATCTACCCTTCAGGTTTAAAAATTGTCACCCAAAGTTTAATTTCAAATTATTCCAAGGGTGTCCAAGGTAGCTAGAGCTCAACTATACCCCTCAGGATTTGATAGCTCACCCAAGATTTGAATTTCAAATTCTTCCCAATAGACAAAAGCACAGCTCGGCTCCTCATGGTTTGATAGTATCTAAGGTAGTAAGAGATCGACTCTACCCCTCATGCACGTTCATTACAAGTATGCGATGTTTGCAATATTTTGGAACATGAATATGACATTTTGATGTGCCATAAGGATTGATCTAATGGTTAATAACGTTGACGTTTCAAATTAAATACTATAATTTTAGTAATAATAACTTCCAAATTTGAAGATTGGCTAGTATAGCCGACCCTTCTAAGATTGAATTTATGTTATTTTCCTTTTTATAATTCTTTCTAAGGATCTATACTTCGAAAACATAAGAGAATGTACCTGATAATTTATACAATCACCTGCAGTAGCAAGGTAAAGTCCCATATGTTCATGACTGCTGCAACTTCTTGCTGTGAGGCTGGATGTTGAACATAATGCAATATTCTCTTTTCAAGAAAGTGACCACTCTCAAATTATACGAACTTCAATTATGATGTTTTCCAAGTCGGCATGGCCACCTATGGTAAACCGAGCAAACTTCCCACCCTTTAAAGCAATCGGACTTATCCTGTGGTATATATTTCGGCTTAACTACAAGGGATTGTACTTGATTGTCTATTTCAATAATGTCGGGTTTCAAAAATTCGTTTGACATTAGCACGTACTAACCCCAAAAACATATAATATCACCGAATATCCAAGAAACCACATTTTTAAATAGGCATTAGGTAAAGTTTTCTCTAACCACATTTTTATCAGTCATACGCACATAAACTGCATCAGCTATCTGCAAATGCCCGTACTTAGCGTACATATCTTGAAACTCATTTTGCTCATAAGCATCAGCAATAAACCCCTTTTATTTCAATATATCAATTAATAGACCTCCTCAACTCCACACTGTAAATTCTTGAAAAAACTGAGAGCAAACTGACTACAAGGCTCCACCCTTTCTTCGTACATCCTACCAAAGGGGAAAACACCTCTTTTGCACCTACCCCTTTTCACATAATCACCGATCATTGAGTTCTATGATACTAAAGTTCTAAATTTAATATGATCAAAGAATATTCGGGCACTTAGCTTAATCTTCCCACAACCAATATAGAAGTTTATAAAACCAGTTTGCACACATATATTAGACTCACTAACTCCCAGATTTATATCATCTAAATGAGCAGAAACCCTTCTAAGTATCAGGTATGCCTTCTGAATTCCAGAGACTTTTAAATAAAAGAAAATGTAAACTTATTTGGGAAAATACCAGAACGCACCATTTTCTTGGTAAAAAGAGAATTTGAGTATTTTATATTGGTAGAAGCCCTTAGTGAGGTGTTATGCCAGTCTCGATTTGCTGGGGAGCGTATTGGAAGTCACCTAAAGGGGTGAGCGCGCAGAACAAGATGAGTTTGCTGACGGAGACGGTGTCTTCGGATAATTTGGGAGTGGATAGGCCTCATTAACGAGCATTTTTGACCACGGAACAAAACAAAACAAAGTTTGATGTTGTAAAGTTGATTTAGAGTTGGGGGTGGCAGTGGTGTGTGTGCAGTGTGTGAGGAACAAGAGTAGACCTACCTCTATAGTCCGACCAATCTCTATGGTTAGACCTACTTTACCTCTATGGTCCAACCTACCTCAAGGGCTAGACTACTTTACAATTGTTGATCATGTGGATTACTGTGTCATGTCACCTAGAAAAAAACCGAAAATAAAAAAAAAAATCATCTATTTTAAGGGATCACGTCGGCCACATGTCATTTGCGGTGGTTTTGCAAATTGCTATGCTCCGACGCTAGGAAGCACTGGTATAGGTACAAGACATGGGTATGGAGATGCATCATATTTTAAAATTTTAAGGATCTGAAATACGATATATATAGATACATATTAAATTATATATTTTTATATTTTTTAAAATATAGACATACTAAATACAGTTAAACAATTATATTTCAAGCATAAAAAACTAAAATATAAATACTCAAATTTTAAATGTGACAACCCACATAGGCATACAAAAAAATATTGAAAATATCGAAATACTATATATATGTATCCATGGAGTATCCTCGAGTATCGGATAAAGTATCGTATCCGATCGTAGTACTAATCACGCCATCCGCACGAAATGTCCGTGTTTTCTAGCTCAAGCAAACAATGGAACTCAAATTGAGCAACTTTAAAACTTATAAAACTAAATTAAAAATTTAAAACGAATTAGACCAATTTTAATACCTCCTAAGTTACATGACCAATTTTACGATTTTTCCTAATTGCGGCAAGATTGAACTTTTTTTTTTGAATTTAATACTTCTAAATATATTCAAAATTGTAGGAAGTTAAGACTTAAGAGGGGCACCGCCATCACCACCATAGCTCCGTAACTAAAGAGAACTATTATACAGTGTTATGAACAAGATCGATCATCAGGGTAGCAAGGAGTGGGATACAGGGCAGGAAGGAGCTGGGTATGTAGATGAGGTTGTCGGAGTTCTCGAGACAGCTGGTATTGGTACCAAGAAAGGGGTTTGAAGATTGGGCTGAAGGAGTAATAAGCATTATCAATTATATGGGTTATTATTAATATGGGGGTTATTGGGCTGAGGCCCATTAGTTATTAAAAATCTGGGAATCTTAATTCCTATAGTTATAGTTATTTTAAATTGTGGTCCCATGTGGTCCCAAGCTTGTTTTAAATACTCTGCAGAATGAATGAAGGAATATCAGAAATTAGTTACAACATCATTCTCCCTGATTCTCTCTAATTCTCTCTCTATTTCTATCTTCTTCTCCATTTTACCTTCTCTGCAAGTTTACATTAGAAATATACTACTGTTACATTGAATTTGTTACAGAATTTAATATACACAACCATAAAATACATATATCCACTACATTTGGTATCCTAGAGCCACCGGTTCTTGGCTATGGCTGAGGTCACCCGTTTCAAGGATCTGCAAGAAGCACAAAAAAGAATTGATCAAATACTACAAACTGAGGCGATGAAAAGGGAAGCTGCAGAATTAAAGCTTCAAGAACAAATTTCAGGGATTAACAGTGAAGTGCAGGAACAACTCTCTGGGTTAAATGGTAGGTATGAACATTTAACAAATACCTTAGCTGCTATTCAGCTTCAGTTACTCAATATGAATAAAGGAAAGGCACAAATGGATGAAGAATCTATTCTGGGGGAACCTTATCCAGGTTTTTCGAATGAGGGAACTAATTATAGAATTCAACACCAATCCACCAAGTCTAAATCACCAATGGAACACCAGGGCATGCACATGACTGCTCCCTTGCCCAAGATAGATTTTCCAAGGTTTGATGGCACAAACCCACGTTCATGGATTCTTAAATGTAATGGGTATTTTAAATTAATACCCAATATTCCTGATAGTCAGAAGGTCACCTTAGCATCTATGCATTTCGAAGGGAGGGCAGCACAGTGGTACCAGAATTTCAATACCCAACAAGTGGAGATGACTTGGGCACAATTTCTGGAAGTTGTTTCTTCTAGGTTTGAAGAGTTGAGGGAAACTAAAATAATAGGGGAGTTTAACAAGCTCAAACACACTGGGTCATATACAGATTATGTTGAAAGGTTTGAGGAGCTTTAAGCTTGTATGAGGATGTTGAACAGAGGAGAATATTCTGAAGAGTACTTCATTGCTAGCTTCCTCAGTGGCCTCAGTGAAGAATCACAAGCTTTTATTAACATGTTTGAGCATACCACTCTTCAACAGACTATTGAGTTGGGTAGGAAGCAACTATGTACTGTGGAGGCCATAACAAAGAAAGTCAGAAACACTAGCAAACCACTTGCTAGTTCTTATTCTGGTATTAGAAAGGGGGAAACTAATGTGGTCTCACCTTCCAGACCCAATTATTCCAACCAGTCTAAACCACCTATTAAGTTGTTATCTGCATCGGAGATGGCTGCTAGAAGGGAGAAGGGGTTATGTTACAAGCGTGATGAGGCCTTTACATTTGGGCACGGTGTAAAAACAGGGTTACTTATATGATAATGACTGAGGAAGAAGAATTATCATACTTACAAGATCATCTTGGTGATTGATACTACTCTCAAACAATCGGCTCATATGGATGAGATTCAAATGTCCTCAATGCTATCACTTTGGTGAAGATGGGGTTACTACCATGAGGCTATTTTGGAGAGAGCAATGGTCATAGACTCCATATCTTGAGCTTTATTCAAGAGTCAACTGCTAAGAAGTTGGGGTGCCAGTTGGAAGAGGTGAAACCCTTCTTTGGTTAAGGTTGCTAATGGACATAGGATGGTGAGCACTAGCGAGGGCCAAAGACTTTCGATGGACCATGCGGTCACACTTTTGATTACCCTCCGAGACTTTTGCATAATGAGAGCCGACCTAATCTTAGGTGGTGATTGGCTCAAATCCTCGCACACCTATTGAGCTTGATTACAACAAAATGACTTTCAACTTTATTCGTCAAGGTAAAGAAAATCGGGATTCAGAGCTCTTACATCTTTGGCGAGAATGCAAGTATATTTCAGGACCATCTCTCTACAAGATGGTGCATATGGATTGTAGGGGAGCAGTTGAAGCAATATACCTATTGACTAAGGACAAGGATTACCAGGTTGATAATTCAAAGATTACGGGGGTTACTTTCCGTGGTTTCGGGATGTGTTTGATGAACCTAATGGATTACCACCAAGCGGAGGAATAGAGCACCGGATACTCTTCAAGCCGGAAGTATTCAAAAACACCAAAGGCCCTACGGACTTCACACAACCATAAGGATGAAATAGAAAGAATTGTGAAGGAGATGTTAGATTCGGGTATTATCCACCCATAAGAGCCATTTGCATCACCAAAGTGATTTTGGTGAAGAAGAAAGATTCAATTTGGAGGATGTGTGTGGATTACAGGTATCTAAATGAACTTACCATCAAACATGATTACCCTATTCCCGTTATTGATGAGCTTCTTGATGAATTGTTTGGTGCTAAGTTTTTTTCAAAGATAGATCTCGGATCGGGTACTTCCGATCTTAATGAAGGAGGAGCATAGGATTTTGGTTTGCTTTGGACTCATAATGGACATTATGAATTTACGGTTATGCCTTTTTGGCTATGTAATGCCCGACCACCTTCCGATCACTAATGAACCAGATTTTCAGAGATCATTTGAGGAAATTTGTGTTGGTCTTTTTTGATGACATATTGGTTTACAGCAAAACCTGGGAAGATCATTTATTACATCTAGAAGAGGTGCTGACTACTTTGAGGAATAATAAACTATATCTTAAGGAGAGTAAGTGTCAGTTTGGGCGGAGAGAGATTGAGTATTTGGGGCATATCATATCTCACCAAGGGGTAGCTCTTGATCCGAAAAAGATCTCTAGTATGGTGAAGTGGCCATACCCCACTACCATTAAGCAGTTGAGGGGTTTCTTGGGCTTAACAGGTTATTACAGGAAATTTGTCAAAGGTTATGGCTTGATTAGCAAGCCTTTGACAAATTTATTGAGGAAGGATAAGTTTCACTGGAGTGAGGAGGCTGAGGCTGCTTTCAGTGCTCTTAAAGAGGCTATGATTTACGCCCTGTCTTTGGCTTTGCTAGATTTTTCCCAACCATTCATCCTGGAAACGGATGCTAGTGGGACAGGAATTGGAGCGATTTTGATGCAACAAGTGAGGCTATGCATTCATGAGTAAGATGCTTTGCCCTAGGAATCAATCATTGTCTATTTATGAAAGGAGTTCTTGCGCTTTAATGGCTATCACGAAATGGAGACACTACTTACAGGGGGGAAAATTCATTATAAGAACTGACCAACAGGCACTCAAACACCTGTTGGACCAAAGAGTAATGACACCTATGCAGCATAAGTGGATCACTAAGCTCTTGGGCCTAAACTATGAGATACAATATAGGAAGGGTCTCGAGAACAAAGCAAGGCGGTGATGCACTATCCTGGAGGGGACTTAAGACATTAATTGTTCGGCTATCACCACCGTATCACCTAAGTGGATACAACAAGTCATTGAGAGTTATGAACAAGATCCATTTTTCACCAAAATAATCACAAAGACATCTTTGTGGATCATACTACTTACCCAGTTTTACGATGGTTAATGGGTTAGTTAGATCTGAGGTAGAGTAGCGATGGGTGGTGATGATAAACTTAAGAACACTACAAGAAATCACACATTTCATGACGAAAAATATCGTCATATAAACATGTTTTTTTCGTCACTAAATGTATTTGGTGACGAAAATTGAGCGTCATAAAGATCGTCATTGTAGCCCCGTCATAAAAGGTATACATGACGTTTTTGCAATTTGTCACTATAAAATTAACCTTTGGCCACGCTAATAACGATTGTCACGATTTGTATCATTTATTGTGACGCCTACATCGTCACATAAACGATAAATTTTTGTCATTTATATTGTTTCTTTGTCACAAAAAATATTTTTTAATGACAAAAGCATGTTTTTGTCACCATAGCATTAAATTTTAGTGACGAAAATGATCGCATTGCGAATTCATCAAATTCTAATGACGGATTTTGGTGTCACAATTGTATCTATAATTTCGTCATATATTACACAACTTGTCATGAAAGATGTGATTTAACGTTCTGAAAATATTGCGTGTCACTTAATGTATATTTATAATGACAAAATAATGTGTCACCAATAATTATAATTCAACGACGAGATATGTGTTGTCACCAAAAGAATATGTAACGTGATGATTTTGTTTGTCATGGAAACAATCACTATATATGACAAAGCTTATCAGCGTCGTTAATTGCACCGAAATAATGATGAAATCGTCCGTCATAAAAATTAATATGTGGTGACAAAATGTATCGTCACATAATAAATTTATACAGTGACAAGTTTAGAAAATATTTGTGACGATACAAGTCATCATTATAGTGTATTTTTAATGACAAACTGGTATATCGTCAAAGAATAGATTTTTTAGTGACAACTAAGTTTATTGTAATAAATGAGTGTTCAAGTTACGAAATATTTCATTGTCACCAATTGATAGCTTTCTTACATGACAACATAATTGTCATGAAAATAAGTATTATAGGCAATGTAATTGGCATATTTTTTTAATTGTACATATATAATTATTTAAATATTAATTTGTAAAATATTCTATCAATACATTAATAATACTACAAAGTGCAAGTTCAAATGCAGTTAAGCATGAAAAATAAAATCAATCATGTTTGATTAAGTAGAATACGATTATTTATCAATATAAGAGAAATGATAAGATATCCATATTTCAAATGGACAATAAACTACTTGAACAATGTCAAGAAAAAAACATTAAATATCCAAACCAAAACAAAAGAGTACTTAGATTAATTATATCGGCTTAAAGAGTATTCCCACTCGCAACCATGAATGCCATAAGCTTTTCAATACAAACACCTTGCTGACTGAGCTGGTCTTTCAAATCACCCACATGTGACTTAAGCCACTCACTTGAGATATTTTTTGCCCATTGTTTGACCACGTCCTCTTTTCTTTGAGACAGTACATGCGACATCGCACATCAAAAAGGATGATAGAATAAAACTTTATATTTCTATGATATTATCTGCTTGATGCAATATCTCCACAATTAAATGATAATCTGTTTTAGTGATAAAGTTGGCATTGTTTGGTGTTAGAAGTTGATCAAGAAGCATAACGCATAAGAACATAATTCTAATGGAATATGAACAAAATATGCAAAATGTACCAATATGATAGTTCCAACTTTTATCTAAAATAATCCTCGAGCAGTTAACACATCACTAACCAATAATATAAGTCAATGTCATTTTCACAATGGGTATTTCTAATAAACAGATGGCATTTCTAGCAGGGCTTATTGCTTGTTAGACAACCAAAATACAATGAAACTAAATACCCTTTACCTATTTCTCTCTTTGCAGCACCATGTGTAATTCCATAATTGTCTTTAAAGTGTTACAAACACGTCCTGAAGTTTGTATTTACCTAGCAAATACCCCTATTGAGGATGCATTTTAGTGCAATTTGTAAAATACAAACAATTGTCAAGGGGTTATTTGTAATTTTGAAAGATAACTTGATTTTCTTGCAATTATGGCTAAACCTATAGGGTAGGTTTGGTAATTAACCCTAATATTACTCACACACAGAAAAGGCAATGAAGACATTTCTTTGGGATTATCCAAGATATAAAGTGACAAAACAACACAGAAAAAAATGAGTTCTTCTCGTACGGAAAAATAGATACATCACAACGAACATCGCTACAATGATGCTACGGGACTTGGATATAGAGTGCCAACGCCAAAGCGAATATTAACATCCAAAGTCATGCTCAACACACGTCTTTGAAACCGGATAATCGGTCCATGATAAATCAATTCAAATTAGTATGTTATTTCTACTTTTATTCCCATTTCATTGTCTCAAATGAATCCTCAATTGCACAAGCGAAACTAGTCATGCACACCTAAACTAGTCGAAAAAATGAGATACGACATGAGAGCAATTAAAATAGGGAAAAATGGTAGTCAATTGGTCATAAAATATGTTGCGAGCCTTTCCATTACAATTATAAAAGTGAAGATGTTAAAGCTCTAATAGATTAAAAATGATTTCTTTTAATGGAAAAGATCGAGTAGTTTAAAGATTGATAGTTTAATGATCAATTTAATACCGTAGTAGGCTTATTTTGTATTGAGCTATCACATGGATAATTCTAGTAATGCAATAGTAGCTTTATATTTTACCAAAAAATTCAATTGTCAAGCTAATTTGAAAACTTCTTATATAGTAGTTCGATTTCCAAATAAATTTTTTGCCTTTTTGGATGTCTAAATTTTTGTTATCCTTTTTTTTTTGTGTGTGGAGTTTGCATACTGACTTTTAGTACAATAGATTCAAGCATGGGCATAAAAGTGTAAAAAACCGCAAAACCGTAATCACACCTAGGAAAAACATATAAAATATGAAACACAAAACACTTTGCATCCAAAACACTATGCATTTGAAATCATGCTTAATTTCATCGACACAGGCCTTCACATAAAAATACACACATCTCTAATATACGCATAACACAACATTCTAAATCAAGCAACTTATATTATACATGTAAGCAAGTTTCTATACCAGTCAAAATATAGGACATGAGTGATTTCAATTAAGAAAAAGGTGAAGAACTAAGATATTTACCAGGACTGTGTCTAGCGACTGCAGTTTGATGAGAAACAGAGAGGAGGGAAGGGGCGCAAGAGATCCTTTTGATATATTCTCAACCTAATACGTGGGATATATATGAATGAGAGAAAAAGGGAATTGATGGAGAGAATCACGATACCAATGAATCCTTTTATTTATCTACCTTAATTAGATAAGAACCTAATTTAATTAAGTTAAAAAATTAAGCGGTAAACAAATTTTAGTCCGCCAAAAATCTTTTGGTTGTGAATTGTTTTTTACAGACTTTATTTATATAGCTATTTAATTTTTTATTTTAAAATAAAAATTCAATATAGCCAAAAATAGAATACTGCAGAATTATACTAACCATATCTCAAAATACTTTTTAAATTAAATATCAAATTGTAAAGAAAAGGCAAATACAAAAAATATGACTATCGAATATCAAAATCAAACCTTGTGAGTTGTGACCCATATCAATTCTTTGTCCACATTCAAAATCAAACTCAAAATCATGAGCTAGGTACATGAAATTACTTACAATACAAAATAAATTAGTAATTATTTCATGACCCCTCCCTGAAAAAAATTTGAAGAAAGTAAGGAACAAATAACCTGGTCTCGGATTGCACAGTGCTATTTTGCCGCTCGTATTTCTTTTTCGGAGGCACCATTTAGCAGGATGTTGTCAAGAGGTCGTGCACCGAGTGCGGTCCATAGCTTGATGAAGTGGCGAACGGTGCATTCTCGGTGCGGCGGTGGTGGTCGGCGGATTGAAGGGCGACAATTGGTGTACTCTTAGGAATGAATTGCGGTGATTTTGTTGCTAGCCGATGTCATTTGTAGACGGTCTCATTGATTGTGTAGGAAGATGGGTGGAATTGGGAGATGATTGTTGGGCGAGATTTGGGGATATTTTTGAGAATTTCAATTTGTTAGATAGACTTTGTTCGGTTGTAGGCTTTGTTTGATTGTGAAATTGGGCATTTTGTATATATATAATGATGATTGAGAGAGGTTAAGTCTAAAATATACATTCTTATGATATTTCTTTTTCCCAAATAATTTTATTTAAAAAAACTATTAAACTAATACTTATATACTAGTATATTGTTTTGTCGATTAAATACGGGATAGAAAAAAATTCGTTATTTAGCACGTATGAGTATATTATGAATATTTTCTAAAAGTTCTGGCGAAAAAATTGGCAAAAATACGAAAATATTTAATATATGTATCCGTGGGCGTACGGGTTTAATACGAATATAATATAATTGTTTGGGAGTAATAATATAGCTTATTTTAACATTACATTTACATAAATTGTAATTCATACTTATGTTTAGTTTATAGTAAAATCAATTTTAGGTAATTTATTAAGGTACTTTAAATTATAACACAAATTACAATAATCATTTAATAATAGTTAGTGATTTTTTAAGTGAATTGTATTTATACTTAGATTATATAAAACTTAATATATATGTTTTTATTATATTAGATTATAACTTAACATAAATCCAAGATAATTATTTAATAATAATTACCATATTTATTCGCCAAGTATTATACGGATAACTATAATACGAGTATTAAACATTTTACTTGAAAAGTACAGAGTATTTAACGCCGCTTCAGAATTTGTACGGGAAACATAAGTATTTTTCAATTATTCGTACGTACGAGTACTATATAGGTATGATACGCGTATTAACTAACAGAGATATCATCCGTGCGATGCACGGAGTGTAATATAATAATATATTATATAATTTTGATATTAAATAATTGATATACTGTAGAAATGGTAATGGAGTGTGGTAGGGCGGCTATCTCAAGGATCATCCCGGCCATATCCATTGAATTGTGAAAGGGTTGCAAGATGATATGTTTTGACCCAAACAAAATAATTATGATTTATTAAATTATTATTCTTATTATACTAATTTAATATATTTTCACAAAATACTATGTTAAATGTCCAACAATAAATTAAAACTTTAGCAAAATAAAACAAATTAAGAAAATAAATTGTTTATATATTTGAAGCAAGTTTATACACCTATTTGAAAACTTTGTTGAGTAAAACTTTATAAGTTATATGTTTACTTAATATTTTTTGAAAACTAAAATTTAATTAAATCATTTGAAACATATTCGAATTTTATACAAACAAATTACTATATACGTTAATTTGATAAATAAAATCAGAGTATCATTTGATTTCTCAGTAACAATATTATTGTTAATATTTATTAAATGTTACCATGAACAATTCCCCAAAAATATAGATCTAGTTAGTGTATAGACTAGTTAGTCTAAGCGCGACTAAAATATGAATATCAATTAATTGGTGGGATTAAAAATACAACTTATTTTAATTAATATTTCATAAATTCACAAATAACTAATATTCTTATTTGAATAATAAAAAGTATATTTAAATACCATATTATTTGAAAACTAATTATTGTAATGTGATGTCCTTTTTAACAGTTAATACTAGGAATTGCAATTTTGGCCCAACCCACGTGTACCCACATTGCATATATTCTTTAATGTATTTAGTATATATTTTTCATATATAATATATTATAATATTATTTTTATATTTTAATCATTTATCTAACATTTATAAATTGAAAATAATATTTTTTGTAAAGAATATTTTATAAATATATTTAAAATATTTTTTTTCATTTTCTTTATTTTTTCTATTAAATTTAATATGGGAGAGGACTGGTCGGCCCGCCCCGCCCCGCCCCTCTTTTCTAAAGATGGGGTGGATCTGGGTATCTAGATACCCTACCTACCCACCCCATTGACATCCCTAGTTAATATTGTTTTCCAAAATAATTTACACAAATCTGCATAAAGTGAAATATTAAAAATATAGTAAAAAGGCCAAGTTTTTGAATAAATTCGAAAATATAAATAAAAAACGCCAAGTAAAAGGTCGTCTCTTTCAAAACGACATTTAATGCATGATTTTAAATGGCAGACTAATCTAATTTTAATGTCTTTCGAAAAAGCTTTTGCTACTAAAACTAAATAAAACAAAAGTCGAAAAAATATAATCGAGTTTGACCAGGGTCGTTAATACATTTTTCGGGTAGGAGACATTTGCAACTTTTTAGTGGAAAAGAAAGTTTAGTATAGTCATATTAAATGAAAGTCTCATTGAAAATGGAAAAACTAAGGGGATGTATGGATGTGTTTCCAAGTCCAATTTCAGGTTTAGTGTTGGAAAATGAATTTTCAAACTTTATTGGTTTTAAATGTGAGAATTAAGAATATGTTTGGTATGTTGTCCGAATTTACTTTTAAAATGAAAATATGTTTGGTTATTGTATTTTTGACATAGATTTGCGTGATTGTAGTGTATTTTTGACATCGATTTGCGTGATTGTAGTATATTTTCACATTGATTTGCGTGATTGTAGTATATTTCAAAAGAATCTTTCCATAAAAAATAAAAACTCGAAAATAACTTTACTTTTACTTTTAAGAATTTCTTAACAAACATAAATTCGGTTTACTGGAGTAGTGGAAGGTTGAACCCAAGACATCATACAAAATCAAAGAACCAACACCAATGTACTAAACCACACCAGGTTGTATAATTTTTGTAACCTTATCTATTTGACTTGTATAAGTTGCTACTTTAATATATCAACTTATCTTAGTGCAATGACACCTTATCTATGCAATCTACCTTTGAAAAGAAATTCAGAAAAGAAGAATACCCAGCCAACTCCTCTTCGGCGCCAATCACCAGAAAACCCCAATTTCTCGAGAAACACATCGGCGGACTCGTACATCGGCAACTTGATAAGCTTGACTTCGAAGAGTGAGGTCAGGTATAAAGGCGCACTCTACAACATCAATTAAAACACATCGGAACGATGCTTGTTGCTGAATTTGAAATTTATTCTCCTGTAACATATACAGACTGAACATTCATACTAGTTGAATCAAATGAATTTGACAACCTACTCTGCTTAATGTTTGAATACCCTGAGGTTTAGTATAACTGGTCTAGAGCTGGCTTAAACTTAATGAGCAGTCAATTTTAAAGTGCAGAGTGAATTTGGTTTTCTCAATTGAAATACTTATACCAAAAGCTTGGTAAAAGATCACATTCTATCTGTTTTTATTGTTGTAGCGTTTTGATACCAATGGATAAATCTTTCTAGTGCATTGGGAACTCATAGGGGTGTTCACTCGGTCAAATCGAACCGAACCGAACTGAAATTTCGGTTAACCGAAAATTCGGTTGGTCGACATACAAAAACCGAAACCGAACCGTATTAGCCAGTTCGATTCGGGCAAAACCGAATTTATTTTCGTTTTTTGTTTGGTGTTTCGGCTAAACCGAAATTTTGAGCCTTTCCGACTGCATTGCTTCTGCTCTTCACTTTTCCCAGCAGTAATAATGCATTCAACTCTTCACTTGTTATTTTATATGAATTGATGTTAGACTGTTAGTTTACTTATGTAACATTGTAGGATTACACTTGTATAAGATGACCAATTTGTATTAAAAATTGCATAAAAAGATAAAACAGAAGTTTCTTGGTAACATGTGTGACTGGTCTACTTGTTTTAATATTGTGATGTTGAAGTCTAAGCTGTCAAATGAGTCCAAAATGGTCATTCCCTCTCCTATTTCTCAACTCTTCTATTGAACTGTGGACAATACATCACCTTCATAGTTGCTGAAATGTTTTTGTAATTATTTGAAAAATTTATTATTGTGAAACTATATGAGAGTGGAAATATAGATAGTTAATCAAAAGGAAAGTAAGAGGGCTAATACAATTAAGCCCAACCAGCTGTCCGAGGAGCACAGGAATGTTGTTGCAGAATATGTGTAGCGACTCATTATGAAGTGCTTCCCCTGCCAGGTTGTTGGAATGTTTCTAGGGTGTTGTTTAGTAGTTTTGCAAGTAAAGTGTTGTTGTTTCAAATGGATGTATATATTTTTGTTAAAGTTGTCTTGTGTGTCTATGGAGGCACTGGAGTTTGATACATATTAAAAGGTTTCTTTATTTAGAATGTTGTTATTTTGACTTGGGAAGAACTATAATGCTCATAGGAATGAATATTTTTGGATGCAATACCTGAAACATCTTTCACTTGCAAGGTCTTGAGTTTTAGTTGTCTGATGCAAGGTTCTAATACCTCTGATATGATGACGAGATTGATAGAGTTGGATATTTTGGTTGATGGTGTAAAGGATTGTCAAACAAGTTTATTATGAACTTGTTTCACTTAAGTATCTTGGTCAGGCTTTTGTATTAATTGGTCCATGTCTTTTATCTTGTCCCATTATAAAACAATTGTTAAAGCCTATCAATTATTGGCGGACGAGCAACCACGTAAAGTCACCACAAAGATTCCTAGAAAATAACCAATTACTGAACATGCACTTATCCCCTGGTAGGAAAAGCCTACTAAAATTTCTCAATATCAGTTTTATTTCCACCATAATGCATTTTCTTTCCTTTTTTTTTCTGGCAGCATAACTAGCATTCCTTCAATTACTAATCTATATCATGTTGATATAACCTTTACTATCAGCTTCAAGGAAATTCAAGGAAACTCAGCCACTCGATTATGTTCAGGTCTCAGGAAGACATTTTGTTCCTTCAAGGACAAAATCTTGAATGCTTGGATTTTGCAATTTATTTTGTGATGTGATCTTATTTTGTGCAACAACAGCCAAAGGATCTTCAAACAGCTATGCTGTTAAAAAGAAGGACGAGATTCAGAGAGTTGCCAAGGCCAATCGTTGAGAGTGGAAGCTTGAAGTTTCTGGGGAAATTTTGTTGTTTGGACCTGGCCTATTTATCTTATTACATTCGCTTTAGGGAGCAACTATTAAAATAGTGGTTAATGTCAGCAATTATGGACTCATGAAATGTTTTTTGCTTGTCTACATTGCAGAACCTGGAGTTTTATTTTGTCTGATCTTTATTTTTATTTTTGTTGAGAAATGAGAACTTGGTGAGTTACATTTTTTTATATAATTGCATCTTTGAACTTACAAAAAAAAAATCACTTCAGTTGCATTCTTCCGTCAAATGCATCGCTAAGAGCATTTGTTCTTGTTATCTTTATCATTGTTGTTATTATCATTATTTTGCTAAGATGGATACAACAGAGAACATGACTAAAACATGAAAAAAAAAGTAGGACACTAATTTTGTTCAAGCATTACCCATTATTCCTCTTGTTTTGCAAGTATGTTTATGTCCTAGAATGCTTATTGTGAGACCCCGAATTTTAACGTGAGATTCGGTGTTATGTAGTGATTATTTATTCGGCTATGTATCACAAACCCATTATTAATGAAACTCGACTCTATTTTTATTTATTTCTTCCAACGTCAATTACGCATTGTATTTTTAGAGCTTAGCAATTTTATATTCTTCCTCTAGTATTAATACTTGATCGAATGACTACTACTTTAGGAATATTAGACCTCCAACAATTTAGGAGTACATTCCAATCCTTATCCTAATATTTCATCTTATTCTATAATTCTTTCCCAACCAACTTCCAATTTATTTGTTTCAAAATATACATTTCTTATTTCACATCTTTAATTTTAAATTTGTAAATATTTAATTATAAATATTTATACATTTTATTTTCCTTCAATTTTATAAAATAAAAGAAAATCAAATATTTTTCCCTAATTTTCGAATTTTCCTCTTAAAATGGGAGGTTATTTCATATTTTGTTTTCAAAGCCTACATTTAAAAATCTAACCTACAATTCCCACTACCCCACTAATTAAACAAAATGAATTTTTAATCACCCATCCCTCATACTTTCGGCCACTTTAACTTGTGGGGTATCAAGACTTTTTTGTTGTTAATATCATATTACATCACTTCAACACTTAACAAGAAATTTTCAATTCATCTCCTCAACTTTCGGCCGATTGATCAACATCAAGAGCAACCATTTTTAATTTCTTTTCTTCTTTCTATTATCACTTTGATTCACTACCAACATCCTCTCACATCATTACATCACTAAACTCCTTAAATATCAAACAACATTATATAGTCAAGAATTTCCATGAATGTCGTGAGCTAGATGGGTAAGGTTGAAGGCCAAATCAAATGGAATTTTTTTTTCACATGCAAATATACTATTAGCTTGCCTATTACTCAGAGGACTCGAGTTGAATTTGTTGTTGGCAAAGTTGACGATTATAAACCTTTGACTTGAGCACCTATATGGACAAAAATTAAGGGGTAGAAGAAGAGGAAGCTTTGATTTTGAAGAGATTCTAGAGCTTCAAACCATTAAGTGCTAAGGTAATCATTTAAGTTGAGTACACCTTCTTCCAAAAAAAAGAAAAATTATGGTTTTGATGTCATATAGGGGCTGACCTTCAAGAGCTTGAGTCAAGAAGTTGATACAAGAGAAGACTCTATTTTAGATCAACCCGAAAAACTACTACGAGGTGGGTGGAAAAATTCTTTCAACTTCTAGGTGTTTTAAATTGAAAATATGCATGTAGTATTTTGTTATTGAGCACTTGAGATATATATTATGTATTGCATGCTATTTTCTTGTATCAAGTTGGAAAAATTCTCAAGTGTTGCTCAAAAATGTGATTTATCGAAAAATAGGGCATACATGCACATTTTATTGTTATACTTGATGAAATTTTGTATGAGAAGGATATGTATGTGTATGACTCTTGAAATCTATGTTTTGAATGATTTATAACCTGGACAAGTCGAGCATAATTGATTAAATTTCAACTTTTGGACTTAAAATGCAAAAATGGAAAGTTGGTGGACTTAATTGCAAGAAAATAAAACTTAAGGGACCCCTCTGTAATTTTCGATTTTTGGGACTGAAGTCAAGTTCAAAAATTATGCTTTGACATTTTAATAAAGTTTTAAGAGTTTTTAGATAAATAAAATCAACCCTTAAAAGCCCAAGGACTAGATTGTAAAATTCTAGAAGTTTAAGGGCTATTTTGCAATTTTCGAAACTGTACCAGACCCTAATTTTAAATTTTGAAATTTTAACTCTTAAGGGACTGGAAATAACATATTTTAAGTGTATTCCAAAAATCCAAGTGTTTAGAGCTTGGAAAGTAATTTTATAAAATTTGAGGGACCAAATTGTAAAAGATTAAACTTGAGGACCAAAATACAATTTCCAGGACTTATGCAGTCCATACACCTGGAAATACTAATTTATCTATAACATAATTATATCTTGGACCCAAGGTTCAAATTTCATAACAATTGGACCCCTAAAAGCCTAAAAGGCAATTATTTCAAAACGGGACAAAAATGAGATTTTCAAAACTTAAGGGACCTAAACTTATTTCTTTTAAAACTGCTTTTGTCCCAATATCCCACTAACCATAGTGATATTTTTCAACTGGAATCACATTAAAAGACCTTCCGGTTTGTGAGTTCCAATTATTTTAAACTTAGAGCCCGAAATGGCAATTTTAACAAATTTGGGGCCAATATGAGAATTTTATAAAAACTCGACCTCAAAACTTCAAAAATCTGAATCTATGAACAATTTTAAGAATTTAGAAACTGACCTCATAATGTTTCAAGATCAGGATATTTATTTATTCAATTTTTAACCCCAAAAGTATTGGTTTTTACAAAACGGGGCTAAATTGTAAATTTTCTTTTTATCAAGGACCTAACTCTAATTATTTTCCTTTTACTAAAACAGCCCTGGACCCTCTGACTTCAATTTTTAATTAAAATATTTTATTTTCTCAAAAACCCCGACTTATCGGACCGCCTTGACCGACAATACCCGATCGGCAGGGCGACTTCCTCCTTTGCGATTTGAATCTATAATGGGACTTATGTTCCACCTAATATTTCAAGATATCGAAGATTGCTTATCCTCCCGATAATCATCTTCATCCAAATAACTCCACCAACGCCATAATTACCTTACGCAAATGTTTGAAAACTTTTCATGAATCGCTCCCGAATCAATATACTCATTGCCTGGTTGACTACGAACGTGTATTTAATTTATTGCTTGAGTCAACTTGGTGTGTCGAGCTCACGATCGGAGTGGATACGTCGGGGATGGAACCGGCAGCTCGATTGCTATTCCACTCTTCCGCCCCATCGTCCCTAATCCCGCAACTGAGGGACGGAGTTTGTCCAAGGGAAGCGGGTCGTAGTACTTGAGGTATAATCATGATTATGACGAATCCGAGCCTTGCTAGCTCCAACGTGGATTTTGTCTTTGCCTATGGAGCAATAAGGTGACAGGTCTTGGACCATCATGAACGGGGAGTTACAAGGAAGAACGAAGGAATCGCTGTCTGATCCACACGATTCCGGAGTTGAACGGAACGTTTGGTTGGCGCTACACTTCAGTACGCAACCGCTACTTGTAATGCATGGGTTGGCGCTACACTTCAGTACGCAACCACTAATTGTCTTGCATGGGATTGGCGCTACACTTCAGTACGCAATCCTCCTGTCTGCTTGAATCATCGTGCCTGTGTGACCACGAACTATTTCTCAAACTATATAAATATATTACTTAATATATATTTATCACGATGCTTGTGGGCTATGTATGAAAACATGCATCATACCTCACGCGTTTTCATACAACCGTTTTCTCGCATTAACTATATATATTGCCACACTTGCACACGATCACCCCATCCACTGAGATTTCTGTCTCACTCCCTCCTGTTTTCTAACCTTTAGATGAAGAGTACGTTGAAGACGTCGAACCTACCACAGATTGAATTCCCTCTTGTTGATGTGGAGCGACACTCCTTTTACTTTTATTGTTGTTAGACTTTTCATTTTATTCTGTTGGACTGTAAGTTAAATTCGGATAATCTATTGGGTTGTATTCGGATTCCGTCGGACCTTAAGATGTAATTTGTACTTGTGTGTATTTTATTCCGCTTTGCATTAGACTCTATTTCACTTGGAGTTTGTATCATTGGTTTAGACTATTGAATTATTTCGTTTAATCGATTGATCGTTGTCGCGTCACGTTTGGGCGTGACACTTATGCTTATTTTAACTCAAAGATTGAAAATTGTAAGCGAGTGCGGTCATGTGGCAAGCCAAAAAAAAAATGTGAAAACTATAAAATGAGAATTCATCTTCTTTATCTTAGTCATTGTCGATACTTGGAACATTGTTAATATTTGGCTTCATATTGCAACGGCCATTTGAAAACCATGTAAATGGTGCCTTTTCTAAGTTCTCGGATTTCTGTTTTTAAGATTTTTATGATAAATGAAGCTTTTTTAAAATACAAGCTCATCCCTTTATGAAAAAAATTGTTTGGTGAAATATAGTATTTAAAGCTTCTTTCGATTAAGCCTTACCTAACCCCCGCCGAGGCTCTGTCAGGAGCTAGGCCCCAGCCTCGCCCCGACTAGAATCTAGTACTTTTTAGAACAATGATAATAACCAAGTAAAAAGGAGAGGAAACTAAAGCAATCTCCAAGTAGATAGTAAAAATATTTTTACACAATATAAAATGGTGACAATGCACACTCATTGTCACTAAATATGTGTTTTCATGACGAAATAATAGCGTCATTACTTTTTGAAGAAACAAATGACAAAAAATGATATTGTCATGATAGAAAATATTTTCATCATCGTTAATTAACAAATTATGGCAAATATTTGACAACATATTTTGCCACAATATAAAATAGCGACAATGCACATTCATTGTCACTAATATGTGTTTCCGTGACGAAATAATGGCGTCACTATTCATTTGAAGAAATAAATGACAAAATGTGATATTGTCATGAAGGAAAATATTTTCATCACTGTTAATCAATAAATTATGACAAATATTCGACAAAATATTTTGCCACAATATAAAATGGCGACAATTGCACATTCATTGTCACTAAATATATTTTTTCGTGACGAAATAATGGCGTCACTACTTTCTTGAAGAAATAAATGACAAAATATGATATTGTCATAAAAGAAAATATTTTATGACACCAAATGGCGTCACGGATTATAATCTATTTGTCATTGAAAGATTTTCTTCCTAAATTTTGTCGAAATTCCGGCGTCTAAAATTACTATGACGGATTTCGGTTAATCGTCATGGAATAAGAACAATAGTGACGAAATATAAGATCAATAGTGACGCACATAAATATTGTCATCAAAAAGTAATTTTCATTGACAAAAATAAAATTCGTCACTATTAGTTAACAAATTATGACAAAAATTTATGCGTGGTAAAGAATTTCGTCATAAAATGTGTGATTTCTGTAGTGGAAGTTGATTTTATCTAACATACATAGTTCAGACCTATGGGGCCATTCGTGTGAATGGTACCTACATGAGAGTGTGTAATGCCCACATTTTTCTTTAATGATTATATAATTTTATTAATCATAATGAATGTTGGTATATTTAACACTAATGATTCATCTAGTGTTATAACAGTGAAGAACGTGGGATCGGTGTGCTCGAGTTCATGTCAAAAGAATTATGAAGGTATATATGGAACATGAGTTATATATATATAATACTATGATGTGATGTTTGTATATATGAGAAATTACATATTATATTGACAATTATTATGCTAATCAAGAGTGATTAAATGAATTACTTTCATGCACTTCAAACTCATATGTAGTATATGGACTTGATGATATGGTGTTTTAGATGAAATTTTGTGAACGTTTTCCCTTCTTACTTAAGGTGATTATTTGGAATTTATGAACATGGTATTTTAAGTACATGTCTTAAGTATCTATAGGAACAAGAATTACCTTATTTGAATATGTAATGTATGAGATATACTCAAAACACTCAAACATGCCAAAACTGAAAATCTGTAAAACTTGACAACAACATGTGCAACTTTGAAAATGTATTTTTACCATAAAATAAGTTTCTTATTTGGGATTTTTGAACATGTTAATTTAGATACATGTCTTAGGTGTCTATAGGAACAAGAATCACCTTATTTGAATATGTAAATTATGAGATATGGCCCAAACACTAAGGCATGCCAAAAATGAAAAGCTGAAAAACTGCACAACAGCATTTGCCACTTTGCCAACGTATTTTACCCATTAAATAAGTTTCCTATCTGGTATTTTTAAACATGATAATGTAGATACATGTCTTAGGTGTCTATAGGAAGAAGAATTACCTTATTTGAATATGTAAAGTGAGAGTTATGGTCCAAATGCTAAAGCTTGCCAAACCAGAAAATTCTGTGGCAGCTTACTATATCATGTTGGTGTGGTTGTTATGATTTGTAGAAAGCAAGTAAAGTATCATGGTTGTTCCCTATTTGAACCACAAAAGTTAAGGTATATTCTCCATGATAAATCACAATGAAGAAAGCAAGAAAAGTAAGGTCTTTATTTTATAAATTGGAACATGGCTAACAATTATCATGTGAAGATGTAGGGACTTCTTTTTTTTTAATACTTTAATAGATGAGACTTGTATCTAGTTATTTTGCTGAGAATACAAAGTTACATATATGAATAAGAGGTGTGTGGATCTGAAAAATTTAGAGAGCCAATAAGTTCCTTCATTCTAAATAGTTTCCTCAAAAATCTCTACATGAGACCTTTCAAAGAATCAAATCCAACTCTTCACCAAAATGTGTTTTTACTTCTTCATACTATTTACCTTGAATTCAATGGTGCATAACATATATCTACACAAGAAGTAATCATACAAGTAGTTTCAACAAAGTTGCATCAAAAGATCTATTGAGTGAACCACTTTGCTTATACAAGATCTTGTAAGAAATAAGGTATGTATTTCCAAATTCGGATTTAATTGGTGAAATGTCATGATATGCAAATTATTGCTTCTTGAGTACATTTATATTTTAGAAATATTTAGCTAAATATCACATATGCTAGGTTAAATTTCCAGATCCTTGTAGTTATTGATGATCTATTAACGAATTTTCTTTTACCATTGGACATTCATTCATGAATCTGAAAACTTGTATGATCTCAAACTTGCGAAGCATGTGTAGCATGGATATTATTTTATTTATAGCTAAATTTTGGATATGTCATTCCTATATGAATTATTAGTATCCAGTAATTGTATTGGAATTTTATCTATCCCGGTTTGGAGGATATGGAATTTATAATCTAATATGTTCACAGTGTATGAAATCCTGACAGTTTTTAGGATCCGTTTTGAATAATTATTTTGAACTATAAATGGATGATCATTTACTTTAGGAAACTTTTGGGACATGTATATATGTGTTAGGTATAATTCTGCAAAGTTTTAGATTTATACGGTATCTAGGTTGTGAGTTAAAAATCGTTCTTTACAGTATGCCCAGACTAGAATATAAGATGCCTGTACAATTGTATTCATGTAGAAAATTTGAAAATCATGATTTTCACATCTATTTTATAAAGGAAAAATTTGTGATACTCTATTAGGATGTTAAGTATCATATTACTAATTTTTACATGAATTTAATATTTATATTATCAGATTAATAATTTTAAGTATGTATAGGTCAGAATTTCCAGATTTAGAGCATTAGGCTTAATCATGTAATAATGAAGTTTTATGAACATTATTTTGACCATTTATGAAATCTTATATATATTTATAAATGAAATTTTAATGTCTATATTAATCGTATGTGTTTCTCATGAAAATATTTGACATGAACATTCCAAGAAGGCGAGCACACCGTGATCAAGACGTTCATCACCCTTAAGTGAAAGGTTTAGTAAATAAACAAGTCATGTAAGTACATTCTCACCGCAACATGATATATATAAGTTTTTGAAATGCTCTTTTTATAAGTTACACTGATTTCAACATCTTATATTCGAGCATTCTCTATGAAAGGCATTTATGGCATTCTATACAAATTGTTGATGAGCTTTTCATGAATGTATATGTATGTATCACGTAATAGAAGCGTTACACACCCAATGACGATGTTTGTCCCGCTAGGTGGACTTGTCCCGCAAGGTGGACTTGTTACGTTTGGTTTGGGATTTCCTACTCCTTTCTTTTCGTGACGAACACGCTAATGATGTTAATGGTGTAACGCTCGGGCCCATAAAGATAAAATGAATATGCATGTTTTTTATTTATGCATAGAAAGAGATGCAAAAGTTATTTACAATGATCATGCTCATATTTATGTTTTCATGATAAATACTCATACTTTGAAAAATATTTTTGTGAGAATTCAAATGTGCTTACTAAGCTCAATGCTTATAAAAGTTACATCATGTTGCGAGATAGGAATGTAATGAGGATGACTTAAGTTGAAGTATATGAGAAGCGTATGTGCAACGATGTGGGATTGGAAACGGAATTGCGCCAAGAAAGACATTATATTTTATGATGTCAAATTATGAAACTTATTTTCAATTTTATGCTTCCGCTATGTTTTAAGTTAAGATTGATTGAAAACCTCTTTACAAATTGTATGCTTTCGCTATTTTTGAATTCAAACTCTTGGTTTGTGACATTTTCAATTTTCTCGTAATGATTTGTGTTTTTATGATATAATGGTCAATTTTAATACATGCAGAAAAAAATTCAGTTTTATATTGTGTAATTTTTCTAAAAACTGTTTTAAAGAAGTTTAAAGTTAACGAGCCTTGTAGCGTCCATAAGGGGCGTTACATAGTGCCATAATTTTTAATGTTATTGGAGATTGGTGGTACTTGGCTTGCAAGTGATGCCCTAAGAAACTCACAAAAAACTGGGAAAATTGTTTCTTGTGAAACGCCGGTGATAAGTTCTACCAAAATGGAAATTTCGGGTAATCAATAGTATAAACTTTTAGGTATGTATATAAGACAAAAATTGTAACTAACTCATTTCTCAATTCCTAATTAAAGGTACCGAATTCAGTTAGAGGTTGGTGATGACACTGCAAATATCCAGCTTTTAGTTTGGGACAGAGATTGTGAGACATTAATTGGTACACCATGTCCGGTTTTGAAACGCCAATTGGTTGAGGTATATATTATCTTATTAAACTCGATTTTGTTGCAAAGACATTTAATTTTATTTTAAATCATAATAATAATTTTAAAATATTTTGTAATAAAATTAGAGAGAAGGGAAGATTTTCCGGATGAGTTGGCGACTTTAACCGATAGGAAGGTTATGTTCAGGTGCAAGTAAGACTGATCGAGATCCATAATTTTGCTAGTCAAGTTTCTCGTGATGAGATTGACTACGGACATTAATTTGCTGAATGAATATGCTACATTTTTTATTGAAAGCCAGGTATATTTCTTTGGTTAGTTTTTATATAAATTAACTATAACTTCGTTGAATGATATCTTATTTTAATTTCTATTGCAGAGTCCGATTTCATGTACAAACTTCAAGGAGAGGAACAAGATTTTGACAAAGTAAATAACTTAAATTTTAATTATTTTAAAGGAATTCGGTATAGAATATGTTTCAAAATTATTGTAATTTCATTCAACAATCATCAAATTCGGGCGACGAAGTGAGTACCCCAGATAAAATGAAAAAGAAGATTGATGCAATGGAAGAGAAGGCCTCCATAAATGCCTTTCATAGAGAATGCTCGAATATAAGATGTTGAAATCGAGTGTAACTTATAAAAAGAACATTTCAAAAAACTTATATATATCATGTTGCGGTGAGAATGTACTTACATGACTTGTTTATTTACTAAACCTTTCACTTAAGGGTGATGAACGTCTTGATCACGGTGTGCTCGCCTTCTTGGAATGTTCATGTCAAATATTTTCATGAGAAACACATACAATTAATATAGACATTAAAATTCATTTATAAATATATATAAGATTTCATAAATGGTCAAAATAATGTTCATAAAACTTCATTATTACATGATTAAGCCTAATGCTCTAAATCTGGAAATTCTGACCTATACATACTTAAAATTACTAATCTGATAATATAAATATTAAATTCATGTAAAAATTAGTAATATGATACTTAACATCCTAATAGAGTATCACAAATTTTTCCTTTATAAAAAGATGTGAAAATCATGATTTTCAAATTTTCTAAATGAATACAATTGTACATGCATCTTATATTCTAGTCTGGGCATACTGTAAAGAACGATTTTTAACTCACAACCTAGATACCGTATAAATCTAAAACTTTGTAGAATTATACCTAACACATATATACATGTCCCAAAATTTTCCTAAAGTAAATGCTCATCCATTTATAGTTCAAAATAATTATTCAAAACGGATCCTAAAAACTGTCAGGATTTCATACACTGTGAACATATTAGATTATAAATTCCATATCCTCCAAACCGGGATAGATAAAATTCCAATACAATTACTGGATACTAATAATTAATATAGGAATGACATATCCAAAATTTAGCTATAAATAAAATCATATCCATGCTACACATGCTTCGCAAGTTTGAGATCATACAAGTTTTCAGATTCATGAATGAATGTCCAATGGTAAAAGAAAATTCGTTATTAGATCATCAATAACTACAAGGATCTGGAAATTTAACCTAGCATATGTGATATTTAGCTAAGAATTTCTAAAATATAAATGTACTCAAGAAGCAATAATTTGCATATCATGACATTTCACCAATTAAATCCGAATTTGGAAATACATACCTTATTTCTTACAAGATCTTGTATAAGCAAAGTGGTTCACTCAATAGATCATTTGATGCAACTTTGTTGAAACTACTTGTATGATTACTTCTTGTGTAGATATATGTTATGCACCATTGAATTCAAGGTAAATAGTATGAAGAAGTAAAAACACATTTTGGTGAAGAGTTGGATTTGATTCTTTGAAAGGTCTCATGTAGAGATTTTTGAGGAAACTATTTTGAATGAAGGAACTTATTGGCTCTCTAAATTTTTCAGATCCACACACCTCTTATTCATATATGTAACTTTGTATTCTCAGCAAAATAACTAGATACAAGTCTCATCTATTAAAGTATTAAAAAAAAGAAGTCCCTACATCTTCACATGATAGTTGTTAGCCATGTTCCAATTTATAAAATAAAGACCTTACTTTTCTTGCTTTCTTCATTGTGATTTAATCATGGAGAATATACCTTAACTTTTGTGGTTCAAATAGGGAACAACCATGATACTTTACTTGTTTTCTACAAATCATAACAACCACACTAACATGATATAGTAAGCTGCCACAGAATTTTCTGGTTTGGCAAGCTTTAGCATTTGGACCATAACTCTCACTTTACATATTCAAATAAGGTAATTCTTCTTCCTATAGACACCTAATACATGTATCTACATTATAATGTTTAAAAATACCAGATAGGAAACTTATTTAATGGGTAAAATACGTTGGCAAAGTGGCAAATGCTGTTGTGCAGTTTTTCAGCTTTTCATTTTTGGCATGCCTTAGTGTTTGGGTCATATCTCATAATTTACATATTCAAATAAGGTGATTCTTGTTCCTATAGACACCTAAGACATGTATCTAAATTAAAATGTTCAAAAATCCCAAACAAGAAACTTATTTTATGGTAAAAATACGTTTGCAAAGTTGCACATGTTGTTGTCAAGTTTTACAGATTTTCAGTTTTGGCATGTTTGAGTGTTTTGAGTATATCTCATACATTACATATTCAAATAAGGTAATTCTTGTTCCTATAGATACTTAAGACATGTACTTAAAATACCATGTTCATAAATTCCAAATAATCACCTTAAGTAAGAAGGGAAAACGTTCACAAAATTGCATCTAAAACACCATATCATCAAGTCCATATACTACATATGAGTTTGAAGTGCATGAAAGTAATTCATTTAATCACTCTTGATTAGCATAATAATTGTCAATATAATATGTAATTTCTCATATATACAAACATCACATCATAGTATTATATATATATATATATATATAACTCATGTTCCATATATACCTTCATAATTCTTTTGACATGAACTTCCGCACACACGATCCCACGTTCTTCACCTGTTATAACACTAGATGAATCATTAGTGTTAAATATACCAACATTCATTATGATTAATAAAATTATATAATCATTAAAGAAAAATGTGGGCATTACAATCCTCCCACCTTACAAGAGTTTCGTCCTCGAAACTCAGAATAGATGTGGATATTTTGCTCTTATGTCTTCGTCACGCTCCCAAGTGGCTTCTTCAACTTTGTGGTTAGACCATAATACTTTGACTAAAGGAATTTCTCTGTTTCTCAATTTCTTAACTCCTCTATCAAGTATTGTTGTGGGTTTTTCTTCATAATCAAACTCTCATCAATTTGTACCAATTGTGGTGTAAGGACATGTGAAGGATCTGAAACATATTTCTTGAGCATTGATACAAGAAAAACATTGTGGATTGTTGTCATCTCTTGAGGTAATTCTAGTTTATAAGCAACTTTTCCAATTCTTTCAACAATCATATATAGACCGACATATCTTGGACTAAGCTTTCCTTTCTTCCGAAACCTCATAATTCCTTTCATTGGTGAAACTTTAATGAAGACGAAGTCCCCAACTAAGAATTCTAACGGTCTACGCCTAATATCAGCGTAACTTTTCTATCTACTTTGTGCTATTTCAATTCTTTTTCGGATTACCTTTTCGAACTTCTGTAGTCTCTTTGCACAAAATACGTCTTCTCGTTATGTTCGATTCTATCAATTTCTTCTCACCAGCCTCATGCCAATGAATGGAGAACGACAACGTCTCCCATACAATGTCTCATAAGGGGCCACACCTATTGTTGATTGATAATCGTTATTATAAGCAAACTCGGCGAGTGGTAAGTATTTGCGCCAATTTCCTTTAAAATCAAGAGTGCATGCCCTAAGCATATCTTCAAGAATCGATTTGTTCATTCCATTTGTACATCGATCTGCGGATGGAAGGTTGTGCTAAACATTAGTTTGGTACCCATTGATATTGGGCACTCCGCCAAAAGTGAGACGTAAATCTACTATCTCTATCCTAAATTATAGACTTTGTCACTCCATGTAAGCGAACTATCTCTTTGACGTAGAGTCCTACCAACTTGTCCATTGAAAATGTTATTTTAATGGAAGAAAATGAGTGACTTGGTAAGTCGATCAATAATTACCCAAATGGCATCATAGCCATTAGTAAATCTTAGGCATCCCAATGTTAAAATCCATAGAAATTTCTTCCCACTTCCATTCTCGGTATATGAATTGGTTGCAAGCGCCTCTGCAGCTTTTGATGTTCCACCTTTACTTGGACATGTCAAACACTTGTTAACATAACTCGCAATATCTTTCTTCATGCCATGCCACCAAAAATTTTGTTTGAGGTCCCGATACATCTTTGTAGCTCCTGGATGTATGGAGTATGGAGTTTCATGGGTTTTACGACATAATCTATTTTCTCATTTCCCAATCTTTTGGTACACAAAGTCGTCCTTTGAATTTTAAAATTCCATCATTGGAGATACAAAAATCCGTACATTTTCCAATCATTACTTCTTCCTTGATTTTGGATAAAAGTTGGTCCTTTTCTTGACTGCTTGAATATGCTCAAAAATGTCTGGGGTCAAGGTTATTCGATAAACGATTCAAAATTATTTCAAGTTGTAGCTCGATAACCTCTTTTTGCAAAGGTTTTGGGATAACATGCAACGCCATGAGTTTTGTTGATGATTTCTACTCAATGCATCCGCTTACTCTATTTGCTTTGCCTGGATGATAAAGGATTTCACAATCATAATCCTTAACTAATTCAAGCCATCGTCTTTGCCTCATGTTTAAATCTTTACGTGTAAAGAAATATTTCAAGCTCACAGTGATCTGTATAAATCTTACAGTTGACTCCATACGAATAATGTCTCCATATTTCCATATGCAAATACTACAGTTGCCAATTCAAGATCATGAGTAGGGTAATTCTTTTCATAATCCTTCAACTGTCTCGAGGCATAAGCAATCACTTTATCATTTTGCATTAGAAGCGCACGAGGCCCATTTTTTAAGCATCACCGTAAATAGAGAATCATCCTTCTCGCTTGGGAATCATCAATCTTGGTGATGAAGTTAATCTATTCTTAAGCTCTTGAAAACTTCTATCACAAGTATCATCCATTCAAACGTTTTCCTTTGCGCGTTAAGTTAGTCGGAGGCAACACTATTTTTGAAAAATCCTCCACAAACTTTCGATAGTAACTGCTAAACCTAAGAAACTTCTAATTTCACTTGCATTCTTAGGTTGCTTCCAATTTAGAACAACCGTTATCTTTCCCGGATCCACCTTAATTCCATCTTTTGATATCACATGGCCTACGAAGGACACTTCATCTAACCAGAACCCACAATTGGAAAATTTTGCATATATTGATGCTCTCTCAATGTCTCAAGCACAATCCTCAAGTGTAGTGACGAAGCCAGAAATTCTAGGTAGGGGGGCCCAACTAACATTTGTATAAAAATAAAATACAATACATCAACTCTAAAATTAACATTATAAATAATCGCTAATTTTGATAAAGTCAATGTATAAATTCAATTACATTTTAATATTCAAAAATAAATAACAGAATATAAGTACATTAATATATCATAACATTTCTCTTCTACTCTTCATATTCTGAAATCGTTGCATAATAGCTTCATTGCTAATATTTCGAAAGATATCCTTTTCAATGTATGTTACCAAACAATCATTCAGTAGCCCATCTCCCATTCGATTACGTAGTGAACTCTTGATGATATTCATTGCCGAAAAAGGCTCTTTCCACCGTGGCGTGGCAATCGGTAAGATCAATGACAACTTAACCAACAAATAAACCAATGGAAAAACTACATGTTTTCTTGTAGCAACCATCTTCTGAGCAAGACCTCCTATACCTGCTACTTTAGAGAAGCTTTCATCTAAACGAACATCAAAAATAAAGTTTTCAAGTTGACTTTCGAGTTCATATAGAGTAACTCCAGAAAATTCAGCTGGATAAAATTTTGCAAGGTTAAGTAGCTTCTCTTTGTCAAATGCAGAAAATGAATCATTTGGATCAAAACATGCCATAGATAAAAGCAATTATGTGTTCACTTCATCAAAACGATGATTTAGTTCCCGAGCTTGCAAGTCAATCACAGAATAAAATAGCTCAACTCGATAATGATGAATATTAGTCATCCTTTCAACTCTACGCCTTGATCTTCCTCGAGGTGCATATACATCTTCCATATTCAGCACAACTATTTCATATTTATCACAAAACCTGGAAACTTCAACTAATAAATCCTCCCAACCACCATCTCTCATTGCTTGCAAACGAGTTTTTGATACTTTAACAAGACTCATTGCATTAACAATATCTTGATCCTTTCTTTGTAGAACTTGAGACAATTCATGTGTGATTCCCAAAATTTTTCTCATGAGATGTAAAACAAATACAAACTCAAACCTATTCACAATCTCTAGCAAATCAATGGCTTCTGCTCTTTGTGTATCATCATTACCATTCTCCCCAACATATTCAAGAACATCAACAACAGAAGCAAATAAATGTGTCAAGTTAATGAGAGTACCATAATGTGAACTCCATCGGGTATCTCCTGGCCGCTTCAATGCCATTTCTTGATTTAATCCTCTTCCTGTTTTTACCTCACCATTTGCAATTCCTTCAATGACTTTCTCCATTTGCTTTTCTCGAAGCATATCTCTCTTTACAAGAACCTCCAACAACATTACATAAACGCTGCATGTGATGGAAAAAAGAACCAATAGTTATATGCTTTTTAGCAACAGAAACAAGTGTAAGCTGGAGTTGATGAGCAAAACAATTAACATTCTTAATTATATTCTCCATGTGGCCTATTTATTTTTTAAGGGTTGTGAAATTATATTCTCATTTTGTTATTTTATGTGATCTTAATTAACATTTGTTATATAAATTTGCTAGGAATTCGGTATTATCATTTTTATATATCATATTTATATTTTGTTTATACATTTTATTTGTTGTATATTTTATATAATTTTTGTTCCTACAGAAAACTTGATCCAATATCAAGTATCTTCAAATTCGAGATCCTTTGAGAAACAAGTTTGTGATTGACTTCAAGCGGATCCTCTACACATTTTCGAGCAATCCTCTTAGTGACATCACAAATGGTATATTAATTATATAAATAAAAATCTTTCCTGTTAATTTATTTAATTATTTAATACATATGATTTACATTTTGTTCATTACGATTTCGGGACAACAATTGAGTCTCAAAAGGATATTCGTAACGTTAGAAGTAGATTTAATAATATATCGGTGGTGTCTTCAAAACGAGTCCTACAACAAAGCAGAGAGATAATTGATCTTGATTGTGAAGATCATAATCAAACCGATTTAGATGAACGAAATACTATGATAAATGATAACATTGTCACCGATGCGAACCAATCTCAATTACTTGAGACTATTATGTCAACATCTAATGGTTAGTATATATTGTTTTAATATATTAATTAGATATAAATATATTACATGTAAAGATAAAAATTAAATTAGATTATTGGTTTCAATTGCGAGAATATTGGGATGTCGGTGATGCACAATGCACGTGTTAATTTTGTGGTGCATTATTTTGGTATGAGGAAAGGCTAAGATCATATTCAAAATAAAAAAACCTCGGTATTCAACGTGTGTTGTTGTCATGGAATTGTTCAACTACCTTCAATCAAACAATCGCCTATTGTACTTCAAAATTTATTGTTTGGAGATAGTGACAAGAGTAAATACTTTCAAGAGAACATAAGGTCGTACAATAATATGTTCAATTTCACTTCAATGGGGAAAAGATAGACACCGATATAAATAGGGGTCAAGGTCCTCCAATTTTTCGCATGCATGGCCAAAATTATCATCTAATTGGTAGTTTGTTGCCCTCGATTGTTCGACTACAAAATTTGCCCGATGTATAGATATGACACTTTGAAAATGAAATATCAAATTGATTGAATTGTGTCGAGTTTGTTTATTTTTAATTATTATTTAAACACAATTTATGACATTTATGCGATTGATGATAAAATTAATTTATTTTACCTTATACGTTTTTGTAGGCAAGGAAGTGAAATTAATAACTTGCGAAGATATAGTTGAAAATTTGAAAAAGATGTTGGATGAAAATAATGTATTGGTGAAGACTTTTAGAATGGCAAAAGAAAAATTCAACAATCTACAAATCCGGATGTTAAATTGCGTCTAATTGGAAAAAGAAATCTTGATGCGAGGAGATACAATCTGCCATCAAGTTAAGTTGTTGCGTTGATTGTCGGTGATTTTGATCAAGCTTTAGGGGACAAAGATATAGTGGTGAAACAAAAGCGAGGCCATCGAAACGCATAAACGAATTGAATGCTTCCTATTTAGCATTGCAATATCCTTTGTTATTACCGTATGACGAAGATGGTTTCGAGAGAAGATATACCTTTTTCGGAACTTAAGAAAACAAGTCAAACCGGAAGAAAGACGATAAGTGTTAGAGAATTCTTTGCGTATCAATTGTATGACAAAGTTACAAGAATCTCTATTATTTTGTCGTCCCGTCGATTGTTTCAACAATTTGTTGTGGATGTTTACACGATGGTAGAATCATCAAGGTTGAAGTATATCCGCTTGCATCGTAGTAAATTGCGATCACGACATGTACAAGGGGTCATCGATGATCTTTGTGTTGCATGGAGACATTGATCTCGATGACTCGGGAAAACATGTTATATTACCTTCGATTTCACGGGAGGTGCACGCTTCATGATACAAAATTATCGGGATCCAATGGCTATTTGTCATTGGGCGGGTTATCCCGATTTATTTATAACATTCACCTCCAATCCCAAATGGCCGAGAGATCATTCGTTTTCTCGAGAAAAATAAACTAAATCCGGAGGACCGGCCCGATATAGTTTGCGAAATCTTTAAGGTAAAACTTGATGCTTTAATCAAAGATTTGCGACAAAATGAAATTTTTGGGAAAGTAATAGCGGGTTGTGAATAATTTAAAGTATTTTGTCTATATATTATTAACTATAGCCTAATTTATTTTTACTCATTATTTGTTTTTTTATTAATTATTTTTGTTTTTAATTACGATTATATACGATAGAGTTTGAAACGTGGGCCGCCTCATGCTCATATATCGCTATTTACGGCAAAAGAGGACAAGTATCAACTCCAAACGATATTGATCGAATCATATCGGGAAATACCCGATGAAGCCACGGATCCTTGTTATTATCTTTGCGATCGGAGATTTCATGATCCATGGGCCATGTGATGAAGTTAGGAAAAACTCGTCTTGCATGGTGGAAGGTCGGTGCACCAAACATTTTCCCAAGAAATTTGTTGATTCTACTACTATTGATGACGAAGGGTATCCACGTTATAAACGTAGAGACAATGGGAGAATTGTTGAAAAAATGGTGTCCTCTTGACAACAAATATGTTGTTCCCCATAATCGCCGATTGTTACTAAAGTATGGGGCTCACATTAATGTTGAATGGTGTAATCAATCAAGATAGATTAAGTATTTGTTCAAATATGTGAACAAGGGTCATGATCGTGTAATCGCATCATTCTATAAGAGTACTTAGTGAAGAAGAATCGGGTAAATCTGCGATGAGGTCGGCATGTACTATGATTGTAGATATGTTTCGTCGTGTGAGGTGCATGGAGATTGTTGGGCTTTGAACTTCAATATAAATACCCTCCTGTTGAACGTTTGAGTTTTCATCTAGAGAATGAACAAAGCATTATTTTTCATGATTACGAATCGAATAGATGACGTTCTTAGGAGGAATAGTGTTAAGGAGAGCATGTTTTTGGCATGGATGGAAGCAAATAAAATATATCCTGAAGCCCGAGAGCTAACTTATCTTTGAAGCTCCCACGAAGTTTACATGTAAACCAAAATTAAGAAAGTGGGTGCCTAGACAATGTGGAAAATCTATAGTCCGAGTCTTTTATGTCCCTCCCAGGTCTTTGGTGATATGTATTATTTGAGGTGTCTTATTAATGTTGTTCGTGGTGCTACATGTCACGATGATTTTAAAAGGATCAATGGTGTTCAACACTCTTCCTATCATGAAGCTTACTATGCTTTAGGTTTGTTGGAAGGCGATAAAGAGTATATTGATGGCATTATCGAAGCAAGTCACCGGGCATCTGCAGATAATCTTTGGGGTCTATTGTATCTATGTTGTCATCGGATATCTTGAGCATGCCAGACAAAGTATGGGATAAATGTTGGGAATATCTTTACGATGATATTGTATAAACAACGTCTGTTTCTACACATGAAGGTATTACATTAAGAAATTTTATTTTAATTTACATGTATTTTTAATCTAATGGTTTCGTCTTTGATTTTTTTTTTTTTTTATTAACTACTCTAACATTCACATTTTATTTTATTTTTTTTATTGAATAGAGCTCACTATGATTGAGAATGAAATCAAGAATCTAGCGCCGCCGAGAGATCGAAAAATTATTGCGGAGTCACGGGAGGAGTCTCGTCGGTTTAACTCGATGCCATTCCCTGGGATTTTGTGATGTTGAAAATAATCAGAATAGATTGATATACGATGAGTTGAGATATGATCGTAAAGCATTGTCACATTGAACACGCCAATCTTCTTTCAAAAATGATGATGAACAACACCACGTGTATTCAAAAATAATTCGTGTTGTGGAATCAAATGAAGGAGGTATGTTTTTGTGTATGGTTATGGAGGCAGTAAGACCTATCTGTGGAGGGCTTTATCTTCTAGCTTGAGATCTAAAGAAAACATTGTGTTGAACGTGGCATCAAGTGGTATAGCATCTCTTCTCTTGCCCGGTGGAAGGGCGTCACATTCTCAATTTGTTATTCCTTGAATCCACATGAAGGATCAACTTGCAATATCGATCGAGGTAGTCCGCTTGCCGAATTGATTGTTTGTTGTAAACTCATGTCTGGGGATGAAGCCCCATGATGAACAAATCTTGTTTTGAGCGATGGACACAACATTACGAGATATTATGCGGCTTGAGAACCCGGATAATCATAATATCCCATTTGGAGGAAGAAACCGATAGTGTTTGGTGGAGACTTGAGAAGCCAGATATTGCCTGTTGTACCGAAGGGAGGTCGACAGGATATTGTTAATGCAACGATAAATGCATCTCATTTGTGGAAGAATTGTACCGTTCTGAGGCTAACTAAGAACATGCGTCTTCAAAGTCTCCATCAAAATGATGATTATGCTGATTTGGTTAAATTTTCGGAATGGATAGCCAGTATTGGAGATGGAACTATTGGAGAAGAAGAAGATGGTGGTGCCACTATTGATATTCCTGAAGATATTTTGCTCGAAAGTTCTGATGATCCAATTGAAACTATTGTTAAAGATACATACCCAATGTTTAGAGATGCCATAGATGATCCCGATTACTTGAAGGACAGGCGATTACGGCACCTACGCTCGATGTTGTCGAGTCCATTAATCGATGTATGACTTTTGAACTCATCGGAGGGACATACATTTTTGAGTTCTGATAGCACATGCAAATCGGACGCAAATGTAGATTTCTTGCATGATCTGCACACGCCGGAATTTCTAAACGGAATAAAATGTTCCGGCGTTCCTAATCATGAATTACATTTGAAGGTTGGGACTCCGATTATGCTATTGAGAACATAGACCATTCAATTGGATTGTATAACGATGCAAGATTGTTTATAACGAGACTTGGGAAACATGTACTTGAATCTAAGATTCTAACTGGTGCCAACGCGGTGATAAGGTGTTGATTCAAGAATGACGTTAACTCCATCCGACCACGAGAATACCCTTCAAGTTTCAGGGAGACGAGTTTCCTACGATCGTTTAAATGCTATGACTATAAACAAGAGCGAGGACAATCGTTTCTAATGTCCGGCTTTATTTGAAAAATTCGGTTTTTCGATCGTAGTCGATTATATTTCTTTGTTTCACCAATCGCCAGGGGTTTGAAAATTTTAGTTTGCGGCGAAGATAAATCCAAAAACAAACAGACAAAAAAATATATTGTGTCAAAGAAGTATTCCAAAATTTGTAATAGTAAATATCTTTTTATATATTTTACCCTTTCTTCCTTTTTATATCTCAAACAAATCTAATTCGGACCAACGACGCATCCCATCCGTGCATCGCACGGTCGCGTACTAATTTTAATTAATAAAAAGAATTAAGCAATACACCAAATTAATGAAATGAAATAACGATTATTACATATTTCATCCATCTCAGAATTATAGACTTATGTTATATTTTTAAACTTATAGGTTTACCTATGTTCTTAACTAGTCAATATCATCTTTTAAACCCTCTCAAAAAAAAAAAAAATCATCTTTTAAAGTTTAATAATTGACAATTGAAAATTTTACATATTCAATTTATTTATTTAATGACGCAATATGCCTTGATTTACCAAAGTCAATTCTTTTCCGCCTGCAACACGAACAGACCACAGCATATATTTTAAGAATTTGAAAATCAAATATACACAAAATATGTAAAACAAAATATGTGAAGTGCGTCGATACAAATAATTTGACATTTTGAGGCATTTATAGTTGCTCCAGTAACATTTAGCAAGCTCATGAGCTTGGACTTATTAGATTAGTTATATCTAAACATTAGGCTCAAATTTTTGTTTTATCTCATCTCATTGTTTTTTTTTTTTAAAAAAGGGGAAATTGTGTTCTCAAAAACACTTGATCACTCTCCCATTTCCAAACGTGTGAATAAACTTTATATTTCATTCAAACAGAACAATAATGTTCGATGAAAGAATTATTAATTGCTAAATAAATTATTCTTATATGTACAAACAAACAGAACAATAATGTTCGATGAAAGAATTATTAATTGCTAAATAAATTATTCTTATATGTACAAACGTTACAAGAAAATTTTACCGATAGAAATAATTTTGTCATTAAATTTTACTGATTATATACAAAATGTCTACACAATAAAAATATTAGTTTTCTCCAATTATACCGACAATTTACCGATTTAAAATATTTTAGATTCTATAGGTAAATATTTATCTACAATGATTTTACCTATACTTTACTGGTTCTCTTAATAAGAATTTGGAGAATTTTACTCTGTAGGTAAACTAATTTTTGTTAAACAAACTTAAATGAATCATAATTCAAAAATATATATAATTCCAACCAAGACCCAATACTGCCAATAAAATAGCAGCACACCTTGACATGATACCTAGTTTATGGGTATGTGTTTGGCTGTTAGTGATAACATTATCTTAAACCATACACCAAACACCTAATCCAAATCTAATATTCCTAGGGGTTGGGCCGGGAAAGACTGATGTCTCATACTACAAAAGAAGTCTGAAATTTGTGCCCCGGCTCATGTAAAATACTCGATTTAACAGAAAAATAAAGAATACTTAATAGTTTATCATTGTAGTGTGCGGCCCCACCATACGAGGAGTAGAGCACTTGAAAGTGGGACCCCACCTAAAATTTCGGAATGGTTAAATTTTGGCCTTTTCTGGTGTTTTATGACAATTTGGAAAAATTATTTTGGGAAAAATTCGAACGAGTGGAGATTTTTTTTTTTTTTTCGACCTGAGATCCCCACAACAATGGACAGCGCAGACCCACACGCCGGCTATATGACATCCGTCCTTCCCGAGGATGGTCCTAATCCCAGAAACGAGTGGAGATTGAAGAACGAGAATCTGTTTTGTTTCGAAAAATATAATATGAATGACGTTATATCGACATTATTTTACTGTGGTTAGTGAGCGATAGTTTTAAGAGTAAAACTTTTTATCAATGTTGTTATATTAAAAATTTAAAATTACTTCTTTAAAAAAATTTAAAATTACTTGGTTATTAAATCAATTTCGAATAAACACATAAAAACTTACGTTTGCTAAATGAATTGATACATAATATTATTTTATTTTAAAGTTAAGCACACCCATTAAATATTTATATTTTACGGGTTTTATGGATGTAAACGCATTATGTCATACTATAAGTTTATAACTATATATCACAAATTAATTTCCTAAAATCCTATTTAGATAAGCAAAAGTGGAACAAAATACGCATAGATTTACATAACATGTTGTGAATTGTACAGCTAGAAAAACCATCCTTTTTTTTTTGGTTAGGTTCTAACTGGGAAAAAAACAAGAAATTAGTGGCTGATAAAGAAGCAAACCCAAATAAATAATGGTGATAATAAATGATCAACTAAATAGAAATAGAGAAAAACATGTGTCACGTGCGTGACCGACGCTAAGCACGTGACATAACAAACACATTGGATAAAAATATAGAGGTATCAGCAGTTCGTTACAACTTGTAGAAGTACAATAATAAGTAGGAAAAATATATTTATATATTTACATATATTTTTTTGAAAGCATTTACATACATACATACATATATATATATATATATATATATATATATATATATATATAACCCAATGCCAATTGCCCACATGCAAATCTGTAATTATAGTATAAGCTGGATCCGGATAATTAGTTATCACTTACAATACACAGGTTGGAATGTGAGGCCCAAATTTTTATATCACAGATGACACTTCACATATATTTTCTTGATATAATATTTTATTATTCTATATCGATGTCTTACATGGATAATTTATTCTTATATCCTATTTTCATCTTGATTGAGGGAAAAGTGTTATCTAAAAATCTTTTCTTTAGTATCTGAAAAACAAAACTCTCATTGCCATGTTTTTTTAAATAATGACGACACTTGTATTTAATAATTTTCAACAAGCTACTATTGTACAATAAATCAAAACGATTTCTATTTTGATAAACTTAATATTATTGTGCAAAACTACTATTTTTGATTTAAACAAACTACTACCCAGTTTTTTTTTTTTTTTTTTGAGATTTTGAAATAAAAATACAATACCTTTGTCTTGAAAGCTCATTTAGCAAAAAATTTCTATTTTCAAAAAAATTGTTAGGAAATTTAATTGTTAGATTTTGATGATACCCTGTAAATTAACTTAAAATACAAAATTGGCACCCCATTTTTTTCCTTTTATTTTCTATGTTGTAATAGATAGAATTGAAAGAGTGAATGGAGTCGCTACATCGAAGAATGCAATAAGTCAACCGAAGGCAAAAATGGAGTCAGTGTGTGTCACCGAGTAGAGTCAAGATGGAAGACTATGAATCGACTAAAGGTAACTTAGGCGAGGACCAACCGAGTGAAGGATGTTGAAGCGTCGGTCAAGACAATAAAAGGCCAAGGCTATCGAGTTGAAGTGACGGTTGAGCCATGTTCAAATGATTAAGAGAACTCAAGTAAAAGGGATAAAGCAATTGTCGATCAAGTCGATCGAGATAAATCATTGCCGTAAGTGAAGGTTATTGCGTAATTTAGTAATACATCCATGCCGCTGCCAGTCTTAAAGTGCTCATCCTTAAGCGTGCAAATGGAATAAACCAATGTGAAGCACTAAAGCATGTGTCGGGCTCGAAAAGTTGCGAAATTCATTAAATACGAGGAAGAGTCTCCATCACATGCTTTCAAATCAAGACAAGACAAGCCAACGAACAAGAATTTGTCATTTGAAAAAAGTTTATCTCTTCAACGAACAAATTTTCAAATGATTACTATAAAAGACCGGAAGCATTTGAGAAAGGATTACGACATACACAAGCAATAAGCAATTACGAACGAATCAAGCAAGCATAACATGGAATATTCTCTAAGCTTTCAAAGAAAATTCCTCAAGCTAACATCGAAGTAATTTAGTCCAACACTCATTGTGAAGGAAAAATTACCTCAACCAGCTTGAAGAGGAACAAGTTTCAAGAACAAAAGGGGTCTACTCTCAAGTTTGAAGGAGTCAGTGAGGTTCAAGTTCGAACCGAAAGCATCAAGTTTGTTGGAGGGATGTGCGAACAAATCCAAAGACTTGAAGGGAGTCAAGTAGCAAAGCGCAAACTGCCCGTGAAAAGGCCGAGTCGTAGGAGAAGTTAGGCTGTGTGATCCGAGGTTGTCTCGGTCAAGAACTACTTTGTAAATTGATCTGTTACTTAGTGGATTCCTCCGGGAGTTGGAGAAGAGTGGTTAGAGGAATTACCCCATCCTCGAACCACTATAAATTACTTGTGTCATTTTACTTTCAAAGATTTAGTTTCTTGCATATTTTCATATCTCACGATAAGTTATATTGCTATCCAACCGATAATAACAAGTGCTAAATCAAATGTTAAAAACATGCTTAAAAATTTAATAAAGGGTGTTAAGTCTCCATCTCTAAAAACCAAATCATCGAAAAGCTAAGAGTTAGTTGACACAACCGAGTTATACTATCAACAAATCAGTCGAGTCTGTTGAGTGGGTAACTTAGTCAAGATAGCCAACCTAGTGACCCCCAAGGACTTAGGTGATTTGAGTCAACTCTGTTGAAATTCTTAAAAGACTAAAAAGTGAAAATTTGGTAAGATTTATTCAACCCCTCTTCTAAACCTTACACCACACCCCTTGGGACCTACAAGTGTATCGGAGCGAGTTAGTTCATTGAGCCTTCCGTCTTTGTTCTTCAACTAGATCTCAATCTTTTTCAAAAGGTTTAACACTTGTGTTTTCAAAGTCTTTCATCTTACAACAAAGTTATTATCATGAAAACAAATCTAATTCGTATTCCAATTTTCACTTTGTTGAAGAATTTGATGATTAGAAGATTCGTATGCGGGCTCACCAATCACCCTACACGATGAGATGTGGTTTGTTATAGAAGATGGCCACTTCAAATACTCAAGTTAACATCATTTGTAAGAAGAGCACCTCACGATGAAGGAGAGGATCTTTGCAAAAAACCTAGACAAGCCATGGTGGAAAAACCTCGTGTGAATGGACAAACGATGATAGAAAGAGATTTAACCTGGACAATGTGGCTAAGAACATTCTCTATAAAACATTGGACAAAGCCATGTTCAATAAAGTCAAGTCCTCAGAAATCGCAAAAGAAATATAGGACGTACAAGTTAACCCTAATTTGTGAAGGATCGAGAATAAATAAAAGAAAATAAACTAAATAATGATGTACAAAAATTTCAAAATTTCAAAATGCTTATAGGTGAAAGTCTGGATCAATTTGGATGCCGTTTACAAATCACCAATCATCTCTCCGCACTTGGAAAGAGTACGATCGAGAAGGAGATGTGCATGAAGATACTAAGAGCCCTCTCAAATGGGGAAATGAAAGTCATGGCCTTGAGATATTCAATGGACCTCTTAAAAACATCAAACCATGAGCTATTGTCAAACCTCAAAGCTTATGAATTTGAGTGAGAATGAAATAACGAGAGGAAACGGTTGTGCCTAAGACAAGCGCATTGATGGCGGTGAAGGAAAGAAAGTCGAGCCAAAAGAGATTATTGACCAGGAGAAATTGCTCTCATTGTTAAAAGATTCAACAAGTTCTTTAACAAGAACTACAAAAGAAACAAATGAGAGACCTCCGAATACATTCAAGACCCTCCAAAGCAAGAGAGGATAGGCCACCCAAGAGAGTTGAACATCAAAGAACTAACTATGAGAGAGCCGATCAAAGAGTTGAGAACTGTGTTGGAATTGCAGACAACTAGAACATTTCATTGTTCAATGTACCTATCTCAGTGGGTGTTGAAACCAACAATAATAAATACTTGCTCTTCAAATAATTAATTTGTAGCGGCGATGAGCAAGGTCGAATCCATAGAGATGGCTAGGCTAAGTTTGATGCAATTCACAAAACAATGGAAACAAAAAGGGGTTTTGAGATTTTTGAATTAATTAAGATGAAAAGAAGAAATAATAAAATATAAATGAAGAATAAATCGAGTTTATGAAATATTCAACCAAAGGAATAATCTAAAATGGTTCATTGAATTGATCAACGATGCAAAAATAAATCCTTCAATTCTCTATCAAATTGGTTATGGTTATTGGTACGACCTAACAACCTATCTCTCCTTACTCGTTCGATAATTAGGATATGATCTCTAATTATTTTCCTAGCCAAAAACAATTCTAGATATGATCTTAGAATTTAATTTATCAACAACATTAAAATCTAGAGAGACCACCAATTCTAGCCAACAAACACACATGTAGGTTCATTTAAACTAGATTATATATCTCCAAAACATATATTGAAAACCACCTATGTAATCAAATATGTAATTTTGCCACAACAATTAGAACAAATATACAATTACGGATTTAACGTTCTAAATGGCGATATGTTATTTCGATAATTGAACAAAGTATCCTTTTTGTTGCAATTAATCAAACAACAATAATCAATAGGAACAGAAGATATATAAATAATAGCGAAAAGAAGAAGAAGAAACAAAATTAATTAGATATCACAAATCGCGTAGAACCAAATCTTCAATTATCCTTTAGCCGGAAAAGTAGTTTAGCAATCCATAGACATAGTCGCGGAAAAATCAAATGAAAGAGAGAGCTAGGAAAAACTAACGTCGAGAAGAGAATGAGGAAGAAAGTTAGGGTTCAAGTCAAAAGTCAAAAGATGAATCTTAATCCTAGAAGGAAACATGTTTTTAATTGGAAGAGAACATTCTCTCTCCAAAAATACACTCCAATAACAATCCTACAATACTTAGAACTCTTAAGACTAAACCAAAATATTAAAAATCTAATTCTAAGGGAAGGGGCGCCACTTTAGTAAAATCTCGCAGTGTCTGCGTGCCCACGCCTTATACTTGAAAGCTCTCATAGATGCGAGTTTGAATAAGGCGTGCCCACGCCTTGCCGGTGAAAGCTCTCACGGATGGGTCATTTTGAATAAAATTTCTCTTAACTTCAACAAATCCGATTCGCCACTTCAATATCAATGTATTGGGTCCATTTTAGTCGTTTTATCCACTTTCCTACAAAATATAAGAATCAATCAAAACCCACAAGTTAAGCTCAATCAAACATCAAAAGTATGGGAAAAATATGATAATTTCTATGTCATTTATGCGATCTATCACTATCCATCATCAAATATAGAATGAAACAGAAAGAAAAATCTTGGGAAAGAAGACAAGAAAAGAAAAAAGCCATGTTGGTCGCTTTGAGACCACTTGAGCCGGCCCAGTGTAAAGAGCCAACAGACTCGGATAGTGGTGAGGACTACTCAAGTGATGCGAGAGGAATAGGCTTTGATCCGCCTCATGACCAAAGAACAAGAACAAGAAGATGAGGTACAATCTAACTCATCTCATTCATATTCAAGTGATAGTGACTATGATAGACACACTTCATCACCCATGATCTTTATGATTCATTAGGTAAAATGATGAAAGACTTTGAGCACATTAAAACCTCTCACACACTTCTAAATGAGGAAAACAATCACTTTCGAAAGCGAAATTCACAAATGACTAAAGAGTTGAGTACTTTAAGTCACATAGGCGATGAGAACACTAAGTCAAGGCCGAAAATGCCAAGATCATAGCATAGTTAGATGCTTTCAAAAATAGAAAAATGATCTTAAAAATGTGATTGCCTCATTTACAAAAGCATCCAAATCATTGGATGAACTTATAATTAGTCAAAAAGAATGTGGAGATAAAACATACATTGATTTAATTCCTTTGTGCATGATAAGACACCCAACGTGATTTTGGAAAACAATTCCTCAAGCAATGAGGGAATCCAAAAGACCAAAACATCACATGTTGCACCTACTCCCACACCAAAACACAATCACAATCATAATATCCTTGGTTATAAAGGAAAAGGAAAGGAAAGAACCAAAGAGTATCTTTGAAAAGACAACTAAAAAGAAATTGATGACAGTCCATCACAGACTCTAAATAGAAAATACTCGGTGAAAGCTAAACAGTGTTACCATAAACCCCAAAGATTTCAAAGAAAGAAATTCATATGATGGAAATGGTAGAAATTATCCAAATCAAGGCCGATTTGAATAATCATGTGAAACATCGGCAAAGACCTATGTGATACAAACCCAGTGGCAAAGACCTCAACCTCAACAAAGGTCTTTCCCAAAGCAAAAGAGTTATTATCAAGCACACATATGCACCCAGCACTACTCTTAAAAATTCCACGATTACCCCGAGAAAAGCAAATGCTCAAACTAATACACGGACATACGACAAAAGAGACATGTGTATGATCCTAAAACCTCAAGAAATTTGCTAATGTGTACTATGATTATGGAACTGATAGATGGTTGTTCGCCAAAAATATTTTGGTTCATACAACGCAAGTGTACAATGTAGTTTATAGAATAATGGCAAGCAAGGGCGTATTCCTCAAAGATCGATATTCAAACACTTAAAGGCTATAATAACATCGTATTCCAATTTTATTGAAGCGACCAAAATCAAGTTATTTTAACTAACTAAATCGAAAATAAAAAGAAATAAAAGAAATAAATTTATGAACCCCACAAGTATTTTCAACATCTTTAGGAGCAACCTTAAGCACATAATCTCTACATGCTTTTTCAATATTAAATGCGAATAAAGTTTTAAAACCAATTCATGCAATTCTATGGGTTCAATTCCTAAGTTAGTCTACTCCCCATTCTAGGCGGTGAATAAAATAGTTGATTAATAACAATTGTAGGTCTCCGACTCGTTACAATTATTATTAACTCCCAATAGATTTATGAATTGAATGACTCCCCACAAATAATTGTAGTTCTCCGACTGCGTTACATCCGTTTATGTCCAATCCGATTTAGTCTTTGTTAGAACTCATCGTCCAAATTTTGTACTAACAAATATGACATGCAAATTATTGGCCAAATAAAAAGCAATTATAAACAAGCACTCGAATTTATAAAATAGAAAGCATGAATTAATTAAAAAATAAATAATCATATTTAACATAAATCCACGCTTTCCATTATGCCCTTAAGATCCAAAAATATGCCCAAACATTGATTACAAACTCATAGACAAATTTGAATCATATTATGATATCGTATAAGCACAAACAAGAGTTTTTTTGGCATAGAAAGAAAACCCTTCTTGTCGGGATGGATTCCCCTCCTAAGCCCTCGGCTCTTGTGCTCTGTAGATGCGAAATCCTTGTGGTGTTCTTCGCGACCTAGCATTTTGCTCTCGAAGCTCTTTGATTCCTTCGTCCCCTGTGTTATTTGATGTGTTTTCTCTGTATGAAGTTGTATTTATGGATGAAGTTTCGTGCATAGCCTTGGGTCCTTTTTATAGATGCATGGAGAGATCACTTGCGAGTTCGGTAGGATTAGGAGACCAATTGGCCGCCCCAAACGTCGCATGCCCGTGTCATCCCACACAGTCGGGTCGTCGATCGAAATTGGCTTCTCGGGGTCTTCATGAAAGTTGTATCCCATTCTCTTAGCTTTCCATATCCAATTGAATTACCTCAATATCAATTTTGTAGAGAACGTTATGGCCAAAATACTAAACCCTACTAGTCTTAAAACTATTAGCACGTTTTGACGTTTTTGAAGGAAATTCCTTTTTGTTTGACCGTCCATGCTTCTTTCCTTCATATATTTGCTCGTACCTTAGCTATTGACCTATACGTTTGAATGTCATATCTCTTTTTGTCCAATTTAGCTCCATTTTCTCGTAAAGGAAACCAACAAAGGAAACCAAGTAAGACACATTAAATATGCGTGCAATTAAACCCTCAAATGCACGTAAATTTTACATTCATTAAAATCCTCCAAACTTAAACCATTGCTCATCCTCGAGCAAATTAAGGAAAATAATATCAAGGGGTAAAAAGAACACACAAGAACACTATGAACATTAAATAGCATTTGACTCCATACTTAAGAAAACCATGTAATTCCTCATCAAGAAATCATTATTCATAAACTCGGCATAATCAATACTCTCTTGGGTACTCGACATCGCGACTCACAAGTAGATAGTGTATTACTCGACTCTCGAGAAGTGTGTGGATAGTGTTTACGCTCAAATTCAATTCAATGAAAGTAAAACTACCATAGGCTTGCAAATCGTCTAACATCTTGACCACTTTTGTGTGCACCATCTAAGAATCAAAAATGACTTCTCATTTGGTTGTAATGTAGGCTCTTTGGTAAGGGTAGGGAAAATCTGGGTTAAGTGACTTGACTTGAGTAAATAGAATTTACGCGCACAAACTTGCAATTCACCAACCCAATTTCAAAGATAATACTTATTTTTTTTTTCAACTCGACTCCACCCTTATTTCTCCTTTTTCATTCTTTAGGCCCTTTTACCTATTTTTCATTTTCTTTAGCCTCAAGCTCTCATTTTGCACAATTTTCAGAATTTTTCTTTTGTTTTGCTCGATTTTCTCTATTTCCGGATATTTTCTTTCTTTTTCGAGCTTCATGTATTTTTTTCATTTACCTAGATCTTTGCTCATCCCTCTTTCTTTTGCCAACTTCTTCTCTTTTTTTTTTTCAAAAATTTTCACCACATCTCCCTCAAACTTATTCATTTTCTATAAGCTCAAGAAATTTTAGGGATAAAAACATATAAATTTTAAAGATCAATGTGGCTCAAAATAAAAGTTTTGGCTCAAAATTGGCTAACTAGGGAATCATGAGTTCATAGGTAGGCTTATTAGGCTAAGTGGGCTAAAACAAAGATGACCTTAAATCATTTTCAAAAAGTTGCACACACATGGCTTCAATGAAGATACGAGCAAGTTCTAGAGTTATATCAATCATGAATGACACACTCAAGAAACAAATAGTCCGCATAATATAAAGCGCATTTAAGGCACAAAAGCTCACAAGCTTATTTTTCGCGACTGCTCAATACCCAATTTTCTTAATAAATGCCAAACAAATAAATAACTTTCCTCCTAACAATTTATCACATTAATCCCACAAGTATGTTATCTCATTCCATAAAATATTCATAGTAAAATCATACGGAAGTTGGGCATAAACACGGATTAAAACCACACACAAAAGCAATTAAACGTGCTAACGTGGTAAACGTGCTAAAAATAATAACACAAAAATCGAAAAAAATTAAACTAAAAATCAATTTTTTTTTTCAAAATACTAATGCAAAGTGCTCTACATGCATGCCTAAATGCAATGCAAAATGCAATAAAGTACTAAATTACGCATTCTTGACAACCCCCAAACTTAAAATATGCTTCATGAACATATGAGGAAATTATCAAAAGAAAGAGGAATGCGTAAAGAGTACTTACCTGGATAGTTTTGGTGTAGCCGGAGCTCGTCCGTCAAATTTGAAACTAGAGGAGCGGATCGCACGGTCGTGTCATGTGCGTCCACATGCCCATGTGCGTCTGTCTTTTTTTCATTTTCCCCCTTTTTTGTTTTTTTTCATTTTCATTTTCATTTTTTTGTTTTTTTCCTTTATTTTTTTACCCCGGAGTTTATCGCGACGTTTCTTGGGTTGCCTCCCACAAAGCACTAAGTTTTTCATCTTGACCAGGACTCAAATTTCTAAGATCGGTTTCGTTGAACCGTGTTGGTTGACAATCATGCTAGTCTTTGAAACTGTTAGCTGCGTTTTGACGTTTTGAAGGAAATTCCTTTTTGTTTGACCGTCCATATTTCTTTCCTTCATATCTTTGCTCGTACCTTAGCAATTGACCTATACTTTGGAACGTGATATCTCTTTTTATCCAATTTTGCTCCATTTCTGTATAATTCACAAGAGTGCGTAGTATCACGCCCAACAATGGAAACCAAGTAAAATACACTAAATATGCATGCAAATGCATTGAATATATATCATTTTAAACCCTAAAATGCATGTATGTATTTTACACTCATCAATGGAAACCTCTTAGAGTCGGATCATCGGGCTATAGGTTGGTTGGAACATCTTATAGCATCAACCCCCAAGGACCCGGGACAGGTATGGGTACCTAAAAATTCATTTACTTGATTGCAGGTTCAAGGAATAGCTAAGTGCCAAGGAACCTGGTACATGGATAGTGGTTGTTCCAAACATATGACAGAAACTAGAAAAATCATCAAAATTCAAGGAGATTAAAGGTGCAAAAGTCATGTTTGGAGAAAATGAATCTCGGGGAAATCAAAGGCACAGGATCTATCAAGAAGAATGGATTGGAGATCACATATGTTAAAGGTCTCAATTTCAACCATTAAGCATCACCAACTATGTGACAAAGGCTACAATTTTGTATTCAACATGGGAGTATTCCAAGGAACAAAATAGAAAAACATGTACGTAGTGGATTGGTCAACTGCTACACCAAGCACATGTCTACTAGCAAAGAGTACAAATCGAATCCAGGTTGGATATGGCACAAGAAGCTGAGTCACCCGAACTTCAAGACAATCAACAAACTAGCAAGAAGTCATCTTGTGGAAGGATTGCCTAACTCAAAATAAGAAAGAAAGTATATGTGATGCATGTCGATGGGAAAGCAAATCAAATCATCATTCAAGGATAAGCCAAGTCCTTCTTCAACAAGGATATGCATCATTACGTATTGATTTATTTGGCCCTGTCAAACCAAATAGCATTAGTGGAAAAAAATACAACTTAGTAGTGGTCGATGATTATTCAGATATACATGGATAATTTTCATGTGTAAAAAGAAGGAGATATTGCAAAAGTTAACTCAAATGATGAGAAGAGTTCAAAATAAAAAGAGCCAAACCATTATAAAAATAAGGTATGACAGAGGAACTGAATTTGTCAATGGAATAATAACTCAAATTTTGTGTTGAAAATGGTATTACTCATGAGTTATCAATCGCAAGAACTCCATAGCGAGAATGGAGTAGCTGAAAGAAGGAACATAACTCTCAAGGAAGTCATGATGACTATGTTAGTCAAGTCGGATTGCCTAAGAGATTTTGGGTTGTGCAATAAATAAATCATGTTATACCCAAAATAGATGCATGATTAATAGACAATTAACCAAGACACCCTATGAGATTTGGATAGGGAGGAAGCCAAATATTGGATATTTTAAGATATTTAGATGTAAGTGATTCATCCACAACATTGGCAAGAACAATTTGAAGGCTTTTGATACTAAAGTGATAAAGGTATCTTTTGGGATACTCACCGAGAGCAAAGCCTAAAGAGTCTTTGAACAAGAGGATTATGGTTACTGAAGAGTCTATTCATGTGGTTTTTGATGAACCAAATGTGAATGGAGATGACATTGATGAGTAAGTCGAAAAGCAAAATCAGCCAACCATGCGAGAAGAGTCCCTATATTGATGCGGATAAAGAGCCCTCAACCCCGATGATGATGAGATAGCAGAATCTCAAAGACAATCTGGAAGGTCTCAACGGCAAAATGAATGATGATGAAAGAGCTGATCAAGATAACTTAGTCAGAGACGGCTAAACCCAACTAACTTACTCCAACCTGATGTGAGATGGTTGAGAGACAATACACTTGAGTTAATCATTGGAGATGTCGGAGATGGCATAAGAACCAAATCCAAAGCACAACATGAAGCTATGTTCACTTGTTTCATTCCTCAAATAGAGCCTAAAGATGTGTCTCAAACCTTAGAAGACACACACTGGATTCAAAGCTATGCAAGAAGAGTCAATCAATTTGAAAGAAATAAAGTATGGGAATTAATTTAAAGACCTACTCACTAAAATGTAATTGGCACAAAGTGGGTATTCAAAATAAGATGAATGAAAAAGGATATGTTGTCGAAACAAAGCAAGATTGGTAGCCAAAGGGTATTGCCAAGAGAAATGTATAGATTTTGATGAAATCTTTGGTCCTCGTTGCAAGATTGGAAGCTATAAGGATGTTTTTGCTTATCTTTGCACATAAAAATTTTATTGTATACAAATGGATGTAAAAATACATTTTTGAATGGATTGTTAGAGGAAGAAGTCTATGTTGAACAACCTCTAGGGTTTGAGCATAAAGCTATTGGAGATAAGGTCTACAAGCTCAAGAAAACATAATATGGATCAAACAAGCACCAAGAGCATGGTATGATACATTGTCTCTGTTTCTAATTGACAATGGATTCACCAATGGATACCTCGTCCAAATATATGTGGATGACATCATTTTTCGATCCACAAATAAAGAGCCATGTAACAAGTTCTATAACCTCATGCAAGGCAAGTTTGAAATGAGCATGATGGGAGAGTCGACTTTTTCCTAGCCTTCAATTCAAGCAAATGAAGGATGAACTTTCATAAGTCAAACCAAGTATACAAGAGATTTAATGAAGAAAATTTGGCATGGAAGAAACATCATCGTGAAGACTCCTATGAACACATCACAAGATGGATATGGATGAAGATGGCAAAGTTGTTGATCAAATAACATATAGAGCTCTCACTGGATCTTTGCTTTATTTAACAAAGTAGGCCGACACCACCTTTGATGTAGGTGTATATGCTAGATTTCAATCTGCACCAAAATAGAGTCACATGATTGCATCTAAGATAATCCTAAGGTACTTGAAGGGATGCCAAGAAGTTGGCTTATGGTATCCAAAGGAATGAGGATTCAAGCTAGTAGGATATTCAGACTCGGTATCTTTGGATGTAGAGTTGACAAAAAGAGTACATCGTACTTGTCGATGCTTGAAATTGATTAGTTTCTTGGTTCAACAAGAAAAAGATTCATTAGCAACATCCACAAACCGAAGCAGAGTAGATAGTCATGCGGGCGACTATTGTGCCCATGTCCTATGGATGAGACAAAGAACTAAGAGACAATGATGTTGAAGAAAAAGAGATTTCGATTATGTGTAACAACAATAGTGCTATTGCAATCACTCAAAATCCAGTGTTACACTCAAGAACAAAGCACATTGATGTTAGATATCATTTCATAAGAGACCGTGTTGAAAATAAAGACATCACCTTAGAATACATCTCAAATGATAAGTAGTTAGTGACATATTCACTAAACCTCTTTGTGAATCAAGGTTTGAAGAGCTCAAGAATGAGCTAGGATTAATTGAGCCGAGTTAGGACACTCGGAAGACTCAATCAATGAGTCAAAGAAGTGAAAAAGGAAAATAATCAAGTTTCACATTTTAGCCAAGTGAAAACAACCAAGATGGAAAATCAACAGTATCGAGTTAATGACAAATGAGTGACCTAATATGAAAAGAGAAGCGAGTCAAGTCACTTTTGGAAGATAGTGAATTATTTATGAGAAAAGTAACAAAACGATGTCGTTTTTGACGAGGAATATTTTTTAGAATGATGTCATCTTAATTATGGTGTAAGAAAAACGTTGCCGCTTAAGCCCATGATTGGATATAAATGATGCTGCATTTAATGTGTGGAAATTAATGCGGTTTTCAAGAATAAATCCCGATCGATCTTAATCAAGTTTTTCAAATTCTCGAAACCATCCTTTCACGTCCAATATAAGCGAAAACACTTTTCTCTCTCCTCACAAAAACTCTCTCGTCTTCAACCATCAAGAAATACTCATTTGTTCATGGCAAGGCCATCAAGATCACTGCGGACCTTGTTGAACATCGTAAGTTGCCCACCGAAGGGCTAAAAGAAATTGTTAAAAAGACGTGAACTTGGTTGCGGCTTGGAAGGAGATAGCCAAGCCTCGAGTCACCGCGAAGGTTGTCTATACAGACCAAGAAGGAGTTGATCAAGGACAATTACCACAAATCGATGAACATTGTGTCCAAGTGTGTGGACATAAAGTTTGAAGCTCCAACCACTATCTCGGACTAAGCGGAGGTAATGGTTGCGAATAATGGAAGAAAAGAAAATTAGTCAGGCTAAGTTTGTCTTCAACCGTATATGCGAAACATCATCAATAAGTCCTTCAAGGATGATGGGACTTTCGGATGCTCATTGGGGTATGGTCCGTGATTGGCCATCCGATGGAAGCAAAGGGGATTGCCACTGCGTCATGGAAAGCCATTCCATGCAAACAAGAAAGTGTTCAAGGCAAACCTCTCGAGCTCAAGGAAGGCACATGCCAGAAAGCCGACACTAGTAAGAGGTGAGTCACCGCCCTACTAAAAACACATCTGCGACCGCTCCAGCTCTCTCTTTCCCAAGCCTATTCAAAAGAAGAGAGTTGCGGCGCTAAGCCCGCACCTAACCCTACAGCCCAAGTCCAAAAAGGCTCATGCCCCTGCGCAGCCGAGCCACAAGCACTTGCCCCAAAGCCGATCGATCCGTAAGCCCCCGCCCGCAACCGAGATCGAGAAGGAATCATTAGTCCCTTCGCCGATTGAAGAAATAGCACCTGCAGTGCCTCGAAATCAACTACGTCAAAGTAGAAAAATGTTGAAGCAAAGGCTTTTACGTTTGAAGAGCCTAAGAATGTGGAGCTAAAAATTCCCCTGTTTCCAATAAAACAAAGAAGGTTGTTCGAAAAGTCGGAGCCGGAGAAGCCGATTCGTCACTACTCGGCCAAGAAGCCTCAAGAAACTAACGATGCTTAAGAAGAGCAATCGCAAGAGAAGAATGGTGGAGATGTAGCCACCATGGATGCCCAAAAGACTGATGGTGTCGATCGCCAGAATGTAGAAGACCCACTCATCGTGAGACAAATGGGAGAAGGAAATAATTTGAGACAACAAGACTTTTTGAAGAAAGAGTTGTCTCATCTGCTCGATCGATGACAATGTAATCGAGGAGGAGCAAGCTCCACTAACCAAGATTTTGGAAGATGGAGATGATGATGTGATTATGTACTCTCTAGTCTACCCTTGGATATTCAGCAAATATTAAGGGATTGGATAAATTGGAAGTCGAGTTACTCCCTACAATAATTTCAAAGAACCAAAGTTTATTAATGAAGAAGATGAACTCCTAAGCTTCTTAGAAATGCCTCTATCCACTATGCCATTAACGAAGAATTCGCATGGATGCCCTTCCCCGCCATCAAGGAAAATGAGAAAGAAAAGGCATTGGAGAAAGCCGAGCCGCTGAAAAATCAAAGATGTGCATGTTCATTGAAGGTCATGAACATCACATGGAATCAATTGACAAAGAATGAGAGGAGATGCACCTAGTCAGCAGGCTTGAGAAGGTCGAGTTCCAACAGGCCATTAAGGAATCAAAAGCCATGCACGAGCAACAATTACAAGAAAGTCGAGGAGAGCTTCCCAACTCTCACCTCGATTTGATCCTCAGGTGTGGGCACAAAAGATTGCGATCGACATTATCGCATCACATCCCCGTGCAATCTTAAAATGGCTCTCGGGAACGAGCGATGAAGATAGGGAAGGAGATGTAGTGGGCACCCTAGCCAAGCCGAACCCCAAAGAAGGTGTTCGGGATATACCGCCAAACGTCCGACTACTCAAAAGGACAACAAGCCAAGTCTTAAGAGCGCAGAGTAATCCCACAACCATTAACTTAGCTGGTGCGCCAAATTGAGAGGAAAGCTCTCTCCACCACGGCTAGGTCGGAGGACACTATGGGAGACCCAACTATAGAATTTGGAGGCGAAGATGAGAAATCAATGGATAAGTAGAGTGAAGTTGACGAAGCTCGGACGGTTGAGACTGCTCCAAATAAAACTTCCTCCAAATGAAAACCGATGACGATCGCTGATGCAAAACAAGGAAAAGAATGGGAAGGATGCCATGGGAGTTAAGACTCATGGCCATGAAAGTGCAATACTAGGAGTTGATACTCCGAAGGATGCCACCAAGACCCCAAGGTAGCCGATTCTACCGGAAGGGATAATTGTCCAATGCCCTACAACGGTTGAGACTGGCTGGGGTAATGAAGGCCTAAAGGAGGTTGAGACTTCCTTAGGTTAAGAGGCTGAGCAAGAGTACATTCCTCAATTGGAGAGAGCTGGTAAGAAGAAGAGATCGAGCCCTTCATGATTCCTGAACACATTGATACAACATCCCCGAATCCGACAATGTAGCCTAGTCCACACCTATTGAAGACCGCCAAGATAAGGTTGATGATGCTCACGACTCACGAGTATTGTCGCGATGAAAAGCGGCTACGATGAGATTCATCTTCGATGATGAACCAATCCCTATGGCTATCGCTTTGAGTCTCCAACAATTATTCCAAATCACAAACCGATGACGCCGATAAAACAAATGAGGATAGGTCAACTCAAAAGGAATCACACACGGATGCAGTGAAGCTGTAACACAAACAGAGATCACCAATCCGAGCATGCTAACATAGTTGCTCAAGCGGAGACTCATTCACTCAACAACAAAGAGCTACCACAATTGCGTTAACTCACCGGAAGTTGGGTCACCAAGGTGAATAGAATCAAGCACTACGAAAGGAGAAGGGAAATGCTCTACAACGTGGACCTACGGGAATCTGTCTTGCTCCGAGGACATGTTTGAAGAAATTTTACACTTTGAAGCTTAACTACCACCTCTAAATGCCGAGTCTGCCGAGAACAAGCAAAAACACTCATGCATGAGGAGCCCAAAGTTCTAGTTGATTCCATGGTGCCTATAGGTTTTGACTTGATGATATTTGGCCTCGAAGAAGAGTCATCTTCTATAGTCAATTCTCAAAGGCATTCAAGGATATTTGTGCGGAAGATGGAATGTCATCTAGCATCATTAGACCTCAAGCCGACAACCGTGATGCAAACATCGCCGGGGATATTCGAGGAGTTGTCCAACTATCTGGGAATGGGCGGACAAACTCTTATATGTGATTAGTGCAAGTCCGCTACTTCAAATCACTCTTTGTAGAGCTTCTAGTATGGATTGCGGATAATGTACAATTTCAAAGAGAGGCGGAAGAAGTTTATGGTAAGAATTGAAGATTCCCACAAGTCGGACATGGAGTTGCTCAGCCGCAACATCGTGAGCGAGATTGCATGCCTGGAGACCAACATGAACCGTGGTTCGATCTCTTTAGGCCAAATGAAATTAATGGCAAAATGAGTCAAAGGCTTCCCGGTCGACTTCGAGCACTTACTCCAAAGCGGATGACAAGAAAAACTCTACAACAACCGATTGGACTTCATTCTTAGTGGATTATTCCCTGGCTCGACCCTATTTTTTGGTGATGATGCCAAAAAGGTGAAAGATGAGGCCTTGAAGGAACTAAAGGAAGGGAAATGGAGTTATAAGGTGGAGAAGAAGGGACAAATAGCTAAGGGTCAAAGAAGCTCAAAGAACCCCCTTTGAAGGTCATGTTCACAAATACCTCGGAAGGAGAGATAACAACTTCAATTCTCAAAAGTTTTGCCGAAAGAGTTGTCAATAGAATCGAAAGTCGAGATGGCACCGAAAGAGTCAAGGAAAGCCATCGGCCGAATTGGAAAAGGTGGTCGAGAAGCATTCTCGTGCATTCAAAACATAAGGACGTAATATGATGGTCCTCCAACCGAAAGGATTTTGCTGCGATCAAGCCCCGAAAAAACATTGCTATGTCGATGTTGGGTCCGAGCCCGATCACTAGAGGAATTTCAAACTCTATAGGTAGAAGGCTACTTCCAAGATATGACCCTACATGAGCCTGGGATATGTACTTTGGGAGATCGGGTTTCAATGTGTGTAACCTCGCCGGTTGAAGTGACAGAGTTCCAGCAAATCACTCACCGAAAATCAAAATCTCCAATACAAGACACTCCCGGAGGATGAGGAGTTGAGTCGGGAAGGGGAAGGGGAAGGGGAAAGGGAAGATCAAGTGGAAGTGGAAGAGGCGAGGCTATCGATCGCGCCAAAACCTCGAGACATAAAGTACATTAATCCACGTAAGAAGGGATTAAACTATCGGTGGATATGATCATCTTGCTAACTTGGAAGTTGCACGCAAGAATGCAAGCCGTGAGAAGGCAAGAAGCCGAGAATGAAAGGACAATGTGAGAATAGGTGGAAAGACAATGCGGGGATGACCTGCGCAAAGCGTGCCTACGAAAAGAAAAAGAAAAGGATGAGAACAAGGAGAAGGAGGAAGAGGAAAGGAAAATGAGAAGAGCTCGGGAGGAAAGGTAGAGAATTGAAGATGAAGAGAGAAGAAGGAAGCGACCAAGGCGTTGAAGACAGCTGCAACCCTTTCGTGTATTTTACTTTGTTGTAATTACATAGCTGTAAGTTTTCCTTGAAATATTGCTCTGAGATACTCCCTGTAATATATTCTGATAACAATTGTAACTTAGTTTTGATACATGTTGTAATGCAATACTTGTATAAGCTCTGATACTTGTTGTAAACAGCTTTGTAAAGGACAAGAATGCTATGATCAATAAAATTGATTATTCAAAGCATACATTCTTTGTTACTGCACTGCTTGTATTTGCTGTTTATTTTATTTAAAATTTGGCATCATCAAAAAGGGGGAAATTGTTAGGAAATTTAATTGTTAGATTTTGATGATACCATGTAAAACTTAAAATACAAAGTTGACACCCATTTTTTCCTTGTATTTTCTATGTTGTAATAGATAGAATTGAAAGAGTCAATGGAGTCGCTACATCGAAGAATGCAAGAAGTCAATCAAGGCAAGAATGAAGACCCGGATGAGTGTCAACTCGAGTAGAGTCAAGATAGAAGACTATGAATCGATCAAGGTAACTTAGCCGAGAAAACAGTGAAGGATGTTGAAGTGTCACCAAGATAATAAAAACCAAGACTATCAATTGAATTGGATTGAGTCATGTTCAAATCATTAAGAGCGGACTCAAGTCAAAGGGTAAAGGCAAATTGTCTAGTCAAGTCGATCGAGATAAATCCATTTCCCGAAGTCAAGGTTTATTGCTTAATTTAGTAATACCTCCATGCTTCCAGTGTCTTAAAGTGCTCATCCCGTAAGCGTGCAAAAGGAGTAAACCAATGGAAAGCACAAGCGTGTGTTAGCTCTAAAAAGTCGAGAATTCAATAAATACGAAGAAGAGTCTCCATCACATGCTGCAAATCAAGACAAGACAAGACAAACCAATGATCAAGAATGTGTCATTTGAAAATAGCCAATCTCTTCAACGGGCAAATTTTCAAATGGTCACTATAAAAGGCCGAGGAGCATTTACGAAAGGGTTACGACATACACAAGCAATAAGCAACTAAGAACGAATCAAGCAAGCATAACATGGAATATTCTCTAAGTTTTCAAAGAAAATTCCTCAAGCCTAACATCGAAGTAATTCACCCAACACTTATTGTGAAGGAAAATTTACCTCAACCAGCTTGAAGAGGAACAAGTTTCAAGAACAAAAGGGTCTACTCTCCAAGTTTGAAGTAGTTGTAGTGAGGATCAAGTTCAAACCGAAGCGTCAAGTTTGTTGGAGGTCAGAACAAATCCAAAGATTTGAATGGAGTCAAGAGCAAGCGCACTAAAGCGACAAAATTGGCCCACCCACGGGCCACCCCGCATATAGGGTTGGTTTGGGACTTATTTTTAAGGCCCAAAAAAATAGGCCTAAATAGCCCGATCCAATAGGCCCGTCGGGCGCCGTGTTCGGGCGAAAATAGCCGTATTTTTCGGGCCGCCCGAGCCCAATAAAATTTAGTTAAAAGTTTTGCATGGAATATTCTTCCTTGGTCCAATACTCCAACTTTTACAACTCATCATGAGGTCACTAGGCCAACCCATCGGCAACAAACATCAGTTGATGCGATATTGATGGGTTTGGAAACTTTTTCATTTGTTTGCTTTTTTATCATTGTAGTTTAGTGGTTTTAAATTTTTTTCGAGAAAGTGTTTTTAACTTTTTTATTTAATGTAGATGGTGCCTGTGCGATCTCGTACATGATTACCGTTAATTAATATACATTTTTATTTTTTAATAGTTTTTTTAAATATTAAATTTGGGCTGGTTTGGCCCGATGGCCCGTGGTTGGGTTGGGATGGGCTAGGAAAATCAAGGCCCAGCCCGCCCAATTTTCGAAATGGCACGTTGGGCTGGGGTCGAACTAGCCCGCCCGACCATTGCCACTCTAAAGGTCGCTGTCTTTTGAAGAAGTTTGGAGTCGTAAGAGGCTTTTCACTATGTGATCAAGGTTGTTTCAGATCAAGAACCGCTTTGTAAACTACCCCATCTTCGAACCACTATAAATTACTTGTGTCATTTTACTTTCAAAGATTTACTTTCTTGTATATTTTCATATCTCACGATAAGTTATATTGCTATCCAACTAATAATATCAAGTGATAAATCAAATATTAAAAATGTGCTTGAAAATTTAACAAAGGGTGTTAGGTCTTCCATTTTGTTAAAAACTAAATCATCAAGTTACATTTAGCAACCTATATTTGTCTAAGATCCCAGATCTGAAAGCAGATCGGAGATCCGTAAGGCTTCTTCCTCTCATGTTCCCTCATCCGATGAATCTTTGAAAACCAAATCGGGATATATGGATGTTGCAAGTAGTTCCCAAACACTTGTAGATGAGGATCCGAGTTTGGGCCTAATTTCGGATGGGCTCCCTTTCCCAACCATCAAAAAGCACCCGCATCGGTCGCCAACAGTGTTTGATGAAAGGTCCAAGAAAGCTCTTGCATAAGCAAAAGCTCCTTGGGTGGGGCTCTTTCTTTAAAACCAACGCCCGATACCGGATACCCGGGAAATAAGCGTTGATGGCGCTCTGCAAAACATGGAAGGTCCATTTCGACTATGTTCCCGACATTCATGGATGGATGGTGTTCAAGTTCAAGATCGTGACTTGGTGATTCGAGGAGGCCCTTACTCGGTCTATGGTTGCCTTCTTCTCGTTGAGCCACTCCCAAAGTTCTTCAACTTTGGGGATGACAAAATTCGATATGTTCCAAGATGGATAAATTTTCCCTATCCGCCTTGGGAGTTTTGGAATGAAAAGGTAATAGAAAGAATTTCATCTTTAGTGGGTACCCCAATAACCATATATCATTTTACCCACACGAAGGGCAAGATGGAATATACATGTGTATTTGTTGAGGTGGATGTTTCGTATGAGCTAACCAGATCTCGTGAACATCATTGCTAGAGGCTACTCATATGACCAACCGATCATCTATGAGAATGAACCAAAATTCTCGCTCTAAATGCAATCGCATTGGACATTTCTTCGCTAATCGCTTCTACCCAAAGACTTAAAGAACAAACCGTCCGCCAAAAGAGCCCAAGAATAAAGAGCAGCCTAAGGAGCCCAAGAAAAATTAATATGTCCCCTCGCTCCAAGTATATTTGTACCGATTAAATCTGCGACCCACACATTAGATAAATTGACAATCAATGATGCGTCCCTCAACTTCTAAGGCGCAAGGAACCAACTTTCGATTCTTTGCACTCGTGAAAGCAAGTGTCATTGCTTACTAAAGCACTAGTCTTGATAAGGACTCGGGTGAGGAGGTTCCAACTATCCACATTGATCGTACTCCTTCGAAGTATCTCCTCGCCTCGCAGGATACCGAATCCGCATCTTGTGGAAAGATCCACGATTCGTAAGCCCTCTAGATATTCAAACTTCGATTCGATGACACCGATATGGATCTCCCTTTATAACGGTTGGTCGGAAAAGTTATGTTGTGAAGCAAAGGGGCTATGCTCCTTCTTTGAAATTGAAGGACCAAATCCTTCATAGGACAACTACGTGGGCGGACCTCAAGAAGGGGGCCGACCTTGGTTTTAAATAAAGATTGACTCATGGAATGTAAGGGGATTTAATTATCCCCTTACTCAAGATGAGGTTTGTCACCTCATTCGTGATCATGCATTAGATGTACTAGGCATATTGGAAACAAAAGCTAAGCACCAAACCCTTTCTAAATTTGTGGACACTCGTTTGAAAGGTTGGTCACACTATAATAATTTGACTCGCCGCTAATAGGAACGATTGCAATCTTTTGGAATCCTAATCGTGTTTCTCTTGATATTATTGAGTTCCACCCTCAAGTAATCCATGCTTTCATTACTTGCAAGATTAGTGGTAACAGGTTCCTTGCTAGTTTTGTATATGGTTTTCATTCAAAAGTAGATGACTTCCGCTTTGGGCGAATCTTATGTATACAAGGACTTTAATTTCAGACCCTTGGCTTTTGATCGGTGATTTCAAATCTGTCCTTAAGTTGGATGAAAAGAGGAACGGCAAGTGTGGTCTTCCCACACGGAATTAAAGACTTTGTGAAATGTTGTTTCGAGTAGGGCATATCGGACCGTCGCTTTATGGGGATTTTCTATACTTGGACAAATATGATAGTTTGGTCCAAGCTTGATCGCGTTATGGTTGATCATAATTGGATACTCGTTGATTCAACTCAAGGTTCGAATTTCTGCCAAATGGGTTCATCGAGACCACTCACCATTATGTTGTGTCTTTATTTGACACCCAATCTTCGCAAGACACCTCGCGGTTCTTTAATATGCTTGCAGAGCATCGTGACTTTCATCAAGTGGTACAAGATGGTCGCAATCCCACCTTCGTGGGACGGCTCAATTTATTCTTTGCCACCAACTTAAGGGATCAAGGATAGTCTTAAGGCACTCAATGAAAATCACTTCTCCCATATTTCCTCTCATGCTAAGCATGCCAAGGAAAAAATTAAAGGAAATGCAAAAATTAATTCATGATTTCCGCATGATCCGGAGATTAGATCTCAATTGTTGGAGTTGAGGAAAAGCTCTCTCTTTCTCAAAGAAAAACAGAAAACTCTTCTACCAAGAAAAGGCAAAATGCAATTACTTTATTTAGAGTGATAAATGCACCAGATTTTTCACTCTATTGTCAAGAAGAATGCCAAGAAAAAATTTATTGCATCTATTGTTCGCGAAGATGGTAGTCTAACGGTCTCTCGGACCAAGTCACATTGGAATTCATCGATTTCTACAAACACCTCCTTGGCACAAAGCAGAATATTCAACCGCCAGATCCGAGATTATTGGGAATGGGTCATCGCTTGATGAAACACAAACCACGGTTCTCATTAAGCCCATAACAAACTCGAGAGATATTGGATACCCTTCGGGACATAGGGAATGATCGCTCTCAATAGGTCCCAAGGGGTGTGAGTAAGGTTTAGAAGGGGGTTGAATAAACCTTACCAACTTATCGATTTTAGTCCTTTTAAAATATTACGAGTTAATTACACTAAGTCCTTGAGGGACAACTAAGTTAGTTAATCAAATGAGTTAGCCACTCAACAGACTCGAAAGAGCCGTTGATAGAATAACTCACTATTTAGACTAAACCTTAACTCGGTTGTGATAAGATTTTCAGCTAAGACTTAACACCCTTGAATTTGATTTAACTTTATTTTAACAAATTGGTTTTAGCACTTTGTTATTTATCGCTTGATAGCAAATTATCGCAGATATGAAATGATATGCGTAAATAAAATGCTAAAATGTAAGTGACGAATAATTTTTATAGAGGTTCAAGATGGGGTAATTCTTCTACTCCTCTCTTCTCCAACTCCTGGAGGAATCCACTAAGTAATGATCAATTCACAAAGTGGTTATCACCCGATACAAGTCTTTGTCACACACCGACTTGCTCCTTTGGGACTCGATCCGAAATGCATTGATCACACAAATAGCTTCTCGTCCCGACTCAGCTTCTTCACAGGGTCATGTTGCCTTGCTACTTCAGTTTACTTTCTCAAACTTCTTGGATTTGATCACGAAGCCCTCCAATAACTTGAGATTGGTTCGACCTTGAACCTTCCTACAATCCTCCTTGGAAAGTAGACCCTTTTGATTTTTCAAAAGTTTCTCTTCAACAGCTTTGAAGTCGTCTTTCCTTCACAACTTAGTGTTGGATCGATTTCTTTCGAGATTTAGGCTTGAGGATTTTGCTTGAATAACTTGAGAATATTTTGCAGTTACGATAAAATGTTGCTTGTAATCTCGTGTGCAAGGTTCGGTAACCTTTTCTCAAAGTGATTCCTCGCCTTTTATAGTGACTTTTCAAAAATCGCCGTTGAAGAGATAAAGCCGATTTTCAAAAATCACTTGTGTTCGCCGGCTTGTCTTTTCTTGGTCTTCAATCTTGAGATGTAGACCTTTCCTCGTTTTAAATGAATGTCCACTTTTTAGAATCGACACGAGGAGTAGTGATTCATATTGGTTTATTCCTTTTGCACGCTTCTCGGGGATCGAGCACTTTAAGACATGGTAGCATGGAAGTATTACTTATTTAAGTAATGTTCTTGACTTTTGTGCAACGAATTCTTTTCGCTTAACTCCTATTTGCACCGCCTTTTCTCCAGGTGACTTGAATCGCTCCAATGATTGAAAGACTCATTTGTCACTTCAACTTGACTTGGCTTCTTGGTTTGACTTACGACTCTTCTCACCCACAAATGTCTCACAAATGATACTCCTTCCTTCGAGTCCTTGGTCTTCTTTCTTGGCCATACTCGCTGTTCCTCAATGAGTCTTCACTTCACATCTTCGATTGACTTCTTGTATTTCCAGCATAGCGACTTGACTCAATATACAGATATATCTATTACAATAAGAATTACAGGGAAAAATGGGGTGCCAACTTTCTAGTCTAAGTTTTACATGGCATTCATCAAAATCTAAACAAGAAATTTCCTAACAATTTCCCCTTTTGATGATGCCAAAACTTAAAACATACAAACAAATGCAAATAACAAAGATACATACAGACAAATGCAAAGAATAAAGATCGTATGCGTAGAATCAATTTTTTTATTGATCATAACATTCTTGTCCTTTACACACTATTTACAATGTGTATCGAGCAATCGAGCATATACTTATCTACGCAAAATCGAGCATATGCTTGGATTTGATCACGAAACCCTCCAATAACTTAAGACCGGTTCGACCTCGAACCTTTCTACAATCCTCATTGGAATGTAGACCTCTTTTGATTCTTCAAAAGTTTCCTCTTCAACAGCTTTGAAGTTGTCTTTCCTTCACACTTGGTGTTCGATCGATTTCTTTCAAATTTAGGCTTGATGATTTACTTGAATAACTTGAGAATATATTGTAGGTTATAGTTCAAATAATTTCTTGATAGTTCGTAGTTCGTACCTTTTCTCAATGAGATTCGTCACTTTTATAGTGAACTTTCAAAAATATGCCCGTTGAAGAGATAGCCGATTTTCAAAAGTCACTTGTGTTCGTTAGCTTGTCTTGTTGCAATCCTTGATGTTGACATTTCCTCGTATTAAATGAATGTTCAGACTTTTTCGTAGTCTAACACGAGGTGCGATGCTTCCCATTGGTTTATTCTTTTTGCACGCTTCGGGGGATCAACACTTTCGGACATGGAAGCATGGAAGTATTACTTATTTAAGTAAGCTTCTCGACTTCAGGCAACGCAACGATTCTTTTCGATTGTCTTGACTTGACCGTAGTTCTTCTAACTTCCCCCAGGTGACTTCGAGTTAGCTTCCAATCAACTGATGACTCATCTCCACTTCAACTTGAGACTTGGCTTCTTGAGTTGACTTGACCGACACTTCACACACCAGATCCCGCTTGATACTCCTTCATCGAGTTCTTGACTTTTCCTCATTTCCATACTCGCTTATTTCACAAATGAGTCTTCATTTCCGTCTCCGGTTGACTTCTTGTATATTTAGGCATAGCCGACTTGACTCACTAAACAAATTCCTATCTATTACAATGCAAATTACAAGGAAAATGGGATGCCAACTTTCCAATCTAAGTTTTACATGGCATTCATCAAAATCTAAACAATAAATTTTCCCAACAATTTGCCCCTTTTTGATGATGCCAAAACTTAAAACATACATACAAAATGTAAGCATCAAAGATACATACGACAATGTAGTAACAGAGAATGTATGCGTAGAATCAATCTTTTTATGGATCATAACATTCTTGTCCTTTACACTATTTACAATGTGTATCATAGCAAACATAGCGATATATCTACGCAAATATAGAAATTACACAATTTTTATTCATCGTCATGTAAGACTTAAATACATATGTATTTGCAAAAAGAAAATACATGAAGGGGTGGACAACAACACTTTATCGCCTTCGTTGCTTCTTCTTTCTTCTTCTTGCTGCCCTCTGCCCTCTCTTTCTCTTTCTTTTCTTTTCATCTTCACCGCTTTCTTCTTCTCGTATGCGCTCTTTGCAAAGATTGTCTCTTCTCTTTCTTTCTTGTCTTTCTTCCCACAAATTGAGTTTGTCTTCTATTTTCTTCTTCAATTCTCTTAACATACTCAAGATTTTTCCTCTCCACTTCCGCATTTGCTATGGCATCATATCCACCCCAATAGATCCCTCCTTTTCTTTTCCTCGATCTATGTATTCAATGTTTTTGGGTAGAGATTTAGTCCAAACCTCTTCCTCCACTACTTCTTCCTCTTCCTCTGGGTGTATATTGTACGGAGCCTTCATTTTGCCACCGACTTGCCGCTTGTAGTCCGGCCGACCGCTTGTAGTCTCCGCTCATTTATCGCTTTGTTCGCACAAACTTAAGGCCTTTTTCCCAAGATAAGTCCCGTGCTTGGGCTATGGACATGTTCTCGAAATATTATTCAGATTCGAGCGTTTTATTTTCATCAACTCGATCTCGCTCATTTCCGACGCCTAAAATGGCATCTCGTGTCTTTTCTTCCTAGGAATGCCTCCGTATTGTTTCAATATATCCATCACACGGGCATCCATTTTTCCTTCGACCTCCTTCATCCCTCGCTTCTACGATTTTTCTCTTCTCGGACATAGGTACAACAGAGTGTTGGAGCGCGAGTTATCGAAGTTTGCTTTATGTCATGGTATGACAAGGCCTTGTTGAGGGGTTTCAGCAAACATTAGAGTCATATCTTTTGAACCTTCCCCTCAACTCGCTTTCCTTTTTCTTTCTTCTTTCTTCAATTGTTTTCTTCTTCTTCAAAAGTTGTACCCTTCTCTTTCTCATCCACTCGATCCTTTAAACATCTTTAGGTATTCCTCTTCCCCCTTTTTGGCATCATCAAAGGAGAGAGGAACCCCGGGAACATGCCAAAGAAGCATGAAATCTAGGCGGCCGATAGCCGAGTTTTGCTTGGAGTCTGTTGTGGAGTATATCAGTCTTAAATTCGAGCGGGTGGCTTTGGATTCACCGCCACCAACTTCATTTCAGCCATGAGAAGGCTGAATTCATATTTTCCTCTACGCGCAGTTAAGTTCTTTCCCCGTGAAATTCTCGCAGCAGCTCTATTTCAGATTTTATGGGAGGCATGCATTTTGTCAATATTGTACGCTGTTGTTGACACCATTCCCCGATTCTAACCACTATTCTCGCGCAGATCGGCCGTCATATTGGCATCCCCGTTGTCCAAACCGCATATCCAATGTGGCCTGGTGCCGTTTCTACCTTCTCAATCTCTCGCAAAGATTGTCTTGAAGACCTTTCGCACTTCGATTTGTCACTTCGGTCTCGGTGGCGGCCAAAGATCAAAATCAAAGTCTTCTCGGGGCGATAGTATCTGTGGGAATAATCGGGTCAGGTCCGACGTTGAAGCGTCCGCCGCTTCTCGAAATAAGCTTTCTTCATCAAGTTCAGAGCACCAATAGAGAAAGGGAATGTTTCTTCAAATGCATCATCACGGACATATGGTATATATTCCTCCGTTACTCATGCCTGTGATGTGCCCGGTTGAGTGGAGTCTGCTGCGCTTTGGGAGCCTACGCAGACGACTCGGTTTCACCGGGCCGTGGTGAGTGGTTTGGCCACTGATCGAGCCTCGGCTATCTTAACAGCTTCTTTGGCCTCGAGATTCTCGCTAAATGAATTTGCTTGTTCTCACCGCACCATCATCATCGGATGATGACGAGTTTTGAAGGCTTGGCTCATCATGAAAATGGAATGTTTGACGAGTAGCCTTGAGGTCCGCTTGCTCGCACTTGGTAGAGCGTCTTCAAGTCTTTTTGATGTGCGGTTGGAGTAGACTACCTTCATCCGCGGATCCCGAGGAAGGTTGTATCGGATCATCCTGGTAGTCATGAAGAGCACCGATTTTTACCTCTGAATCAACAATTATGGTCCGAGGAATGCTCTTATCTCCTTGATTTTTACCTAGGGAAGTCTCAACCACCCTTAGGCCTTCATTACCTCCAAAGAGCCTCAACTGCAATGGCCTTGTACAATCCCTTCGACAGCACAATTGTCTTAGGGTCTTCAGAATGGCATCCACAGAGTCTCAACTCCGTGGATTGCACTTTCGCGCCCGCAGTGTTAACTCCCTGGGTAGATCCATCTCAGTGCCTCGACCGCATCAGCGTCCTCGGCACTGCAGAGCGATTGGTACTTCACCGAGACAATCTTAATCGTCCAAGCTTCACAAGGACAACTTGTTGTGTTTCCTTTTCTTTTTCCTTCTCCACTTCGCCTCCTAGATTCATGGTGGAGTCATCTGCAAGATCCTCCGACCTGGTGTAGTGGAGGGAGTTTCCCCTCCGGCGCACCACCGAGTGACTTAAGTTGGGGTCACTCGCTCCGGACACTCGGTTGTTCCCTTTGAGTGTTCACCGTGGGGAAGATGGTACGACACCTTCAACAGGGGTTGGCTCAACTTGGGTCCCCAAGTTCCCGCCATCGCCAATTCCTTAAATCCGCCTTCTTCGAGTGAATCGGGAAGTGGTTGCGGCAATAATGGCAATCACTTTGTACCACTCCCAACAGATCAATTTCACCGGGATTTGGAAGACTCTCATGGTCCTTCCATCACTTTTTTCTTATGCATCGGTGGGGATTCCCGCATGGCTTGCTACATGTCCAACCTTTCTTGTGCAAAGAATAGGGTCCATGTCCTCATCATTATCTCGAGAGTATGCCAAGATGAGGATGAGTATGGTCACCGGTTTCGATTAGAGGACAAATGTTGGCTTTCTCACGAGCCTCTCGCTTCCCCGAGCCGCTTCTTGCTCGCTCGATTTTCTTCCGAATTTGCGGCGTATTAATACGATTATCCTCATCCAGGGCTTGCAAAGATCGTGTCAACTTCAAGAAACCTCAAGAGTTCCATTTCTCCATGCTCTTAGACGATTTTGGATGTCTGGGTACAGTGGGGAGCATATGATTACATCATCATCTTCATCCTCTCCTGTTGCCCTTCCTTTTCGGAATGGAGGGTAGCAAACTCGCCGCTCTTCACCTCGCAGCGTCATCACAGTGGACATATAGTCCTATCGACAGGGGAGATATAGTCCTGTCTCACCGCTTGTTCCTCGCTTGTTCTCCCACATTGGGTCTTCAACTTGCCTCTGCTGATCGCTTTCACTGATTTCGTGGTTTCACCAAGCACTTCGAGACTCGCACCTCTTCCGCAGCTCGATTTTCTCCACTGAGTTGCGACTCGATCGTCTTCTCAAGCTCCGAGAGCTTGGTGAGTCTTCTCCTTTTCTTAGTTTTTACCAGAGGAATGTCTGGTTTTACTTCCTCCGGTTTCTCGAAAGTAAAGGCATTTGGAGTTGATTTAGAGGCAACGCCTTTCTCGCCTTGGCGCTCTCTTCTTCTTCATTTCTCGGAGAAGGTATTAAGGATTCCTTCTCCACCGCGGGCCGTAGGGGCGGAGACACGGCTGCAAGGGCGGTGACGGCAGTGCGGTTTTCTTCTTTTTGTTGGGGCAACCTTCTTCTTTCCAGCTACATGGGCAAACTTTTCTTCTTCGGAGGGAGGCAACAAATGTTTCATCAGTGGTCACCGATTCCCCACTGTTGGTGTCCGCCCGCTTGGCGTATGCTCTCTTCTCGGGCTCCGCATAAGTTGGCTCGAAACATCTTATTGTTAACATGGAATGATTTTCCTTGTTGAAGGGGAACACCCTTCACTTCCATCAAGTGGCCAATGGCTGAGCCATAGCCCAGCCTGATCCTCCAAAGGATCCATCCTCTTTGAAAGACTTGTTGCCAATGTTCGCAAAGTCTCGGCGTAGATGAATTCAGCCCAGGTTAGTCTTCTTCTCTTCCATGATTGCAGCCATGACGATCAATTTGGTTTTGGATAGCCGATTGAAGCTTCCAAACTTTATATCCACATATTTTGCGGCGATATCCATTAACTTGTGATAATCGCCTTCAAGCCTTCTTGTCACCGTGTATACCACTTTGCAAAGACATTCTGCAGTCCGCCACTTCTTTCCATGCAGCAGCCAAATTTACATCAACCTCAAATATCTTCGCACACCTTCCGATGATAGCAAACAATGCTCCGCTAGATCTTCAAGCAGATGATTGTAAGATCCTTCCCGTGAACAGAGGGATTTGATGCCCTCGTCATGAACTTCGCGTTCACGAGAACTGTGCTACTTATTCAACATATGTCATCTCAAACTCCATCGTGAGAAAAGGTTTCGACCGATTTCTCAATTTTATTAGCAATCTTCTTCACAAGGGTTTCATCGAACCCTGTTTAATCATCCCTTCAAATCCACCGTTGAACCGTGTGGATTTGCTTGCCTAGCTTAGTGAAATCATAGGTTGATGCCATTTTTATGAATTTTTACCGATCGAAACTTGATGAACTTGCTTTGAAGACAGGTAGGGTTTTGAGAGAAAAGATGCTTGCTTTCTTACTTTGGAGAGATGAACAATTTTTGAAGTGAGAGAGAGAAAACTAAACGATTGAGTATATAAGGGGTATAAAAGGACGTGTTTTCGGTTTTTGAAATATTGATCAAGATCAATCGCTCAGTTTAGCACGCTCATTTGCATTTAATTGCTCGCATTTAATGCGGCAAAGATTTATATCCAATCATATGCTTATCTTGTGCGACTTTTGATCGTACCGTCATTATTACGCTGATGTCATCCTTAAAAACATCCCGCTCATTAAAAACGATCGTGTTTTTGTCACTTAGCTCATAAATGACTCAGCTTTACTCATTAACCGACTCAGCTCTTCTTCTCTTTATTCATATAGTGACTCACCGGCAAACTAACTCGATCTGGTGACTTTCCGATCGGCTAGTTCACTTGGTCGATTCAAGAAATCGCTTAATTTTCATCTTTTCAAGTGTCATCTCTTCTCCTCGAGTCTTCCGAGTGTCAACTCAGCTCAATTAACCTTATCTCATGCTTGAGTTCTTCAAATCTTGATTTACATAATGGCTTTGTGGATATGTCGCCTAACTCGTTTATCGCTTGAGATGTAGTCCAAAGTGATGTCTTTTTTTCAACATGATCTCTTATGAAATGATATCTCGACATCAATGTGCTTTGTTCTTGAATGCAACATAGGATTCTCGAGTGATTGCAATAGCACTTGTGTTATCACACATAATTGGAATTTCTTTTTCTTCAATTTCATAATCTCTCGCTTGTTGTCTTATCCATAAGACTTGGGCACAACAAAATTGCCCAGCAAATGACTATGTACTGTTTATTTCTGGATGTGGCTATTGAGTTGTGCTTTTGCTAAACCAGAAACCAATCTGTTTCCAAGCATTTGACATGAACCTGAAGTACTTTTTTCTGTCAACTCTACATCCAAAGATAGTCGAGTCCGAGTAGCCAATCGGCTTGAATCCACCTTCCTTTAGATACCATAAGCCGAATTCCTCGGCATCCCTTCAAATATCTTAGGATTCTCCTAGTCATATCATATGGCTCTCTTTTGGTGCAGATTGAAATCTTGCACATACACCTACCGCAAAGGTGATGTCCGCCTACTTCTTGTTAGATAGAGTAGTGATCCAATAAGTCTTTGTATATCCGGTTTGATCCACATGCTTACCATCTCGCATCCATATTCATCTTGACGATGTATTCATTGTAATTTTCACAAGACTTCTCTCCCATACCAAATTTTTTCATTAAATCCCTAGTGTACTTTGTTTGACTTATGAAGGTTCCATCCTTCACTTTTAACTTGAAGTCCTAAGAAGAATGTCGCTCTCCCATCATGCTCATCTCAAATTTGCCTTGCATGAGGTTTGAGAATTTATCGCATGACTCTTTGTTTGTGGATCCAAAAATAATGTCATCCACATATATTTGAACAAGCAAGATACTCTCTCCATCTTGAATTACAAGTGTGTTCTCTGTCCACTTTGCCTTTGGTAAATCCATTATCTCATCGAAATTGAGATAATGTATCATACCATGCTCTAGGTGCCTATTTCAATCCATATAGAGCTTTCTTGAGCTTGTACACCTTATCTCTAAGAGTCTTCTGCTCAAAACCTGGAGGTTCCTCAACATAGACTTCTTCTTCTAATAATCCATTTAAGAATGCACTTTTCAAATCCATTTGATATACAATGAAGTTCTTGTGAGCAAGATTGGCAATAAACATCCTTATTACTTCTAATCTTTCAACAGAGCAAATATTTCATCAAAATCTATTCATTCTTCTTGGCAATACCCTTTGGCTACCAATCTTGCTTTGTTACTTACCACGTAACCTTCCTCATTCATTTTGTTTCAAAACCCATTTTGTGCCAATAACATTTTGATGGGTTGGTCTTTGCACTAATTCCCAAACCTTGTTCCTTTCAAATTGATTCACTCTTCTTGCATGGCTTGAATCCAATGTGTGTCATCCAATGCTTGGGACACATCTTTTGGCTCTATTTGGGAAATAAAACTAATGAACATTGCTTCTTGTTGAGCTATGGATCCTGGTTCTTACACCATCTCTTACATTTCCAATAACTAGCTCGTGGATGGTCTCTCGCCATCTCACATCAAAGTTGGAGTAAATCGGATGGGTTCATCCCCTTTGCAACGTGTTGTCTTGAGCAGCTCTCTTCTCATCATTTAGCCGCAGATTCTCCACTGTCTTTGAGATTCAAAAAATCTCATTTTCATCCTGATTAATTGCTCCAGCTTCTGCTTCAACATAAGGACTCTTCTGCATAGTTGGCTGATTCAGCTTATCAGCTAACTCTTCAATATCTTCTCCATTTACATTTGGTTCATCAAAAACCACATGGATAGACTCTTCTGTGACCATAGTCCTCTTGTTCAAGACTCTGAGGCTTTGCTTTTAATCGAGTATCCCAAGAAGATAGCTTCATCAGCTTTCGCATCAAAAGCCTTTAGATTGTCTTTTCCATTGTTGTGAATGAAGCATTTACATCCAAATATTCTAAAATACCCAACATTTGGCTTTCTCCCTGTCCATATTTCATAGGGAGTCTTTGTCGTGATCTATTGATCACGCATCTATTTTGAGTATAGCATTCAATATTGATGGCTTCAACCCAAAATCTTTTTGTCAATCCAATTTTCCATTCTAACATGGTTCTTGCAGCCTTCCATGAGAGTTCGCTTTCTTCTTTCTCGCTTACTCCATTCTCACAAGGAGTCCTTGTCAGAGATAATTCAAGATCAATATCTTTTTCAACACAATATTGAGTTATAATTCCATTGACAAATTCAGTTCCTCTATCGATCTTATCTTTATAATGGTTTGACTCTTCTCATTTTGAACTCTTTTTCATCGCTTGAGGTAACTTCGCAAAGTTTCCTTCTTTTTGCACATGGAGATTGCCCATGTATATCTTGAATAATCATCCACCACTACTAGAGTGTATTTCTTTCCACTTATCTTTGGTGCTCAATCGGACCAAATAAGTCCATATGCAAAGATGGAATATCCTTGTTGAAGATGGATGAGCTTCTCTTTGAATGATGATTTGATTTGCTTTCCCATCCGCATGCATCACAAACACTTTCCTTCTTGTACACCGAGTCAAGTCGCGGTCCTTCTACAAGTTTACTCCTTGCAAGCTTGTTAATTGTCTTGAAATTCGGTGACTCGACTTCTTATGCCACAACCAACTTGATTCGACCGTACTTTTGCTAGCGGACAAGTGCTTGGTGTGGCAATCGACCAATCTACCACATACATATTCTTTTGTCGGATCCTTACAACACTACTTCATTTGATTCATGTCTTTGATTTGGCACACTCTCATATCAATCCAACATTGAATCCCTTGTCGCAAAGTTGGTCGATGCTTAACAGTTGAAGTTGAGGCCTTCAACATATGCAACATCCGTGATTTCTAATCTATTTTTCTTGATGGATCCAAAGGCTCTCTTATTTCCCCCCCGAGCTTCATTTCCCCCAAATATGACATTTGCACCTCTAATCTCCTTGAATTTTGACAGATTTTTGTTGTTCCCTGTCATGTCCGAATGCGGAACAGCCACTATCCATGTACTAGGTTCCTTGGCACTCACTGTTCCCGAACCCGCAATCAAGGAAATCGCTTTTTAGGTACCCATACTTGCCTCGCGTCCGAGGGGTTAGTCTTTGAAGATGATCCAACCAACCTATAGCCAAATGATTTGACTTTAAGAGGTTTCCATCTATCTCGTGCCATAATCATAATTTACTTTGGCAAATTTCTTGGGGTCTTTAGGTTCAAACATCTGTCTTTTTTCTCAGTATGCTGTGTGTGTTTTAGCAATTGCCTTTCTTCTTTGGGTAATTGTGATATTTTTGAGTGTACTATTTGGGTGCATATGTGTGCTTTGATGATAGCTCTTTTGTCTTTGGAATGACCTTTCTTTGAGTTCTAGGCCTTTGCCATTTTGGCATATATTCCATAGGTCTTTGATGATATTTCACATTATTCCAATCGACCAAGGCTTGGGTAGTTTCTACCATTTCCATCATTTGTATTCTTTTAATAAAACTTCCTCGGGATTCTCGTAGCTCTGCTTTCTTCTTCACAGAGTACTTCCTGCTTGGAGTTTGCTTGAGGCACTCTGCCGGATTTCTTCTCGCTTGTCCTCTCAAAGATACTCAATCGGGCCGTTTTTCTTTTCCTTTATATCCAAGGCCGCTTTGTTTGTGATTGTGCTTTGGAGAGAATGTGGGTGCAACATTTGGTGTCTTGGGTTTTGAGATGCTTCATTACTTGAAGATCCTTTTTCCAAGATCACTCAGGGATTTTGACTGTGCACAAAGGAGTTGAATCCTATGCATGTCTTGTCTCCACACTCTTTTTGGCTCATAATAAGGTCATCCAATGATTAGATGCCTTAGTGAATGAGGCAATCACATTTTTGAGATCATTTTCTCTTTTTCTATAGCATTATCTCTTTATTAGTTTAGCATTCTCGGCCTTCTTTGTGTCTTTATTCTCATCATCTATGTGACTTAGAGTACTCAGTCATTAGTCGGAGTTTTGGCTTTTGAGTCAGGTTGTTTTTTCTCATTTAATAGTGTGTGTGAGAACTTAATGTGCTCAAAGTCTTTCATCATTTTGCCTAATGAATCATAAAGATCAGTGGGTGATGAAGTGTGTGTGTCACAATCACTATCACTAGAATTTTAGTGAGATGAGTTAGAGTGTACCTCATCTTCTTGGTCCTTTGATCTTGTTCTTTAGCCATTAGACAAATCATTGCTTCTTCTTCGAATCACCCGAGTAGTCAACTTCACTACTCTTTGAGTCCGCTTCCTTTGACTTGGTTGTCTCGGCAGTCTGCAACCAACATAGCCTTTTTCTTTTCTTGTCTTCTTTCACATCAAGACTCTTTCTTTCTTCTTCATTCTGTTTTTATTGACTATAGGATATGGACAAATAATAGCAAAATGTCCTGGTTCTATGCAATTCCAACACAGGTTTTCAACTTTTTGGTCACTCTCTCATTCCTTGTTTTGTCACTCTTTGATATTCAACCTTTTGATACTCACTCTCTTTGGTGGCCTATCTTCCTTGACTTGGATGGAGTCGAATGTCTTCTAGAGGATTCACCTTTATTTCTTTTGTAGTTCTTGTTGAAGAACTTGTTGAATCTTTTAACCATTGGAGAAATCTCCTCCTGGTCGATGATTTCTTTGGTCTCGCTCTCTTTCCATCCTTGACTATAAGTCACTTTGTTATGGGTACAACAGCCTCTCTTGATCTTTTCTTCTCACTCAAATTCATAAGCTTTGAGGTCCGAGAATAGTTCACGCTGGATGTTTTTGATAGGTCCATCGAGTGCCTTAGAGCCATGGTTTTCATTTCCCACTCGGTTGGGAGGCTCCTTAGTATCTTCATACACATTTCCTTTTGTGTGTATTCATTTCCCAAATCTTTGAGCTCATTTGTAATTTCAAAGGAATCTAGTATCCAAATGATCCATTGTCCCACCTCGCAAGCATTTTAAAGTTTTCAAATTTTTGAACAACAACAGATAATTTGTTTTCCTTAATTTGCTCGATCCTTCGCAAATTAAAGTTAGTTTATCCTGATTTATTTTGTTGTTTTGCATGATTTGACTTTATTGAACATTGCTTTGTCCGCAGTCTTGTAGAGAATATCCTTGGCCACATTATCCAAGTTGTATCTCTTTCTGTCATCATTGGTCCATTCAAATCCTTGGTTTTTCAACTAGGGCTAGTCTTGCTTCGACCACGCTTTCCTCTCCTTCAAGCAGCGGCTCTCTCTGCGCATTGTGTTCACTTTCAATATTTGCGGTGGCACATCCTCTATCACTAGCGACATTTCATCATATAAAGCGAGATAGATTAGCTTTGCATATGAATTTTCCATCATCACATTCCTCAATAGTGAACATGGGAATGCGAGTCAAATTTGCTTCCATGATTATAATTTTGCTTTGCTTTAAAAAAAATGGCTTTTGAAAGAACAAGTGTTAAAAATTTCTTTGAATGATTGGAGATCTAGTTCAAGAACCGGTGCGGAAGGCTCAATGAACCAACCGCTCCGATACCACTTGTAGGTCCCAAGGGGTGTGAGTAAGGTTTAGAAGGGGGATTGAATAAACCTTACCAACTTTTCGATTTTAGTCCTTTTAAAATAATAAAGAGTTAATTCACAGCTAAGTCCTTGAGGACATCTAAGTTAGTTAACCAAAGAGTTAGCCACTCAACAGACTTCGATTGAGTCCGTTTATAGAATAACTCACTATTTAGTCTAACCCTTAACTTGGTTGTAATGAGATTTTCAAATAAGAAGACTTAACACCCTTAAATTTTGTTAAAGTTTGTTTTAACACTTGGTTTTAGCACTATGTAAATTATCAATTGATAGCAAATTATCGTAGATATAAAACGATATACGTAAGTAAAATGCTTTGAAATGTAAATGACACAATAATTTTTATAGAGGTTCAAGATGGGGTAATTCTTCTACTCCTCTCTTCTCCAACTCCCCGGAGGAATCCACTAAGTATTGATCGAGTACAAAGTGGTTATCGGTCTAGATACAAGTCTTGATCACACAAACACTTGATCCTTTGGGACTCGGTCTGAGATGCCTTGGTCACACAAATGGCTTCTCGTTTGACTCGGCCTTTCTTCACAGGGCGCTTGCCTTGCTACTTCAACTCACTTGCTCAAGCTTCTTGGATTTGATCACGAAGCCCTCCAATAACTTGAGACTGGTTCGACCTTGAACCTTTCTACAATTCTCCTTGAATGTAGACCTCTTTTGATTCTTCAAAAGTTTCCTCTTCAATAGTTTGAAGTTGTCTTTCCTTCATAGCTTGGTGTTGGATCGATTTCCTTCAAATTTAGGCTTGAGGATTTGCTTGAATAACTTGAGAATATATTGCAGTTACGCTTCAAATAATTGCTTGATAGTTCGTGGTTCGTAACCTTCTCTCAATGAGATTCTCGGCCTTTTTATAGTGAACTTTCAAAAATCACGCCTGTTGAAGAGATAGGCGATTTTCAAAAGTCACTTGTGTTCGTTGGCTTGTCTTGTTGCGGTCCTTGATGTTGACATTTCCTCATATTAAATGAATGTTCAGCTTTTCGTAGTCCGACACGAGGTGCGAGTGCTTTCCATTGGTTTATTCTTTTTACACGATCCTGGATCAACACTTTCGGACATGGCGGCATGGAAGTACTACTTATTTAAGTAAGCTTCTTGACTCCGTGCAACGGATTCTTTTTCATTGTCTTGACTTGATCATAGCTTCTTCTAACTTCCCCCAGGTGACTTCGAGTTAGCTTCCAATCAATGGATGACTCATCCGTCACTTCAACTTGAGACATGGCTTCTTGTGTTGACTTGACGACATTTCACACAACAGTATCCCACCGATACTCCTTCAATCGAGTTCTTGACTTTTCCTCCTTGCCATACTCAAATGTTTCAAAGCGAGTCTTCATTTCGATCTCCAGTTGACATCTTGTATATCCAAGCATAGGTGACTTGACTCAAACTTGTACAACCCTATCTATTACAAAGAAAATTACAAGGAAAATGGGGTGCCAACTTTCCAATCTAAGTTTTACATGGCATTCATCAAAATCTAAACAATAAATTTTCCCAACATGTAGATCATTTTCGCAAAGACACACTCGGGTTTGGCTACTTCTTTCCATGCATCGCCCAAGTCCACATCGCTTCATATATCTCCGCATACCTTCCGACGGAAAAACAGTGATTTCGCAAGGTCCTTAGCAGATGATTAATATGTCCTTGCGGTGGACGGAGGACTTAATCCCTTCGCTTCCACCTCGGTGTTAACATAGAATTGGACAACTTCTTCAACGTATGTCATCGATATTCCATTGAGAGGAAGGGTTTTAGTCCGGATTTCGATTTTATCTGCAATCTTCTTCACAAGGGTTTCATCGTAACCCCTGTTTTATCATCCCTTCAAAATCCACAGTTGATCCTATGTGGATTTGCTTTGCAGAGCTTTGTGAAATCATGTCTTTGGTGCCATTTTAGTGAGTTTTACCGAGCGAAACTTGATAAACTTGCTTTGATGAATAGGTAGGGTTTTTGAGAGGAAAAAAAGCTTTTGTATACTTGAAGATGAACAGTTTTTAAGTGTGAGATAGAAACTTGAAGAAATGAGTATATAAGGGTTATGAAAGGACGTGTTTTCGGTTTTTGAATTTTGATCAAGATCAACCGCTCAGTTTTAGCACGTCACATTGCATTCAATTGCTCGCATTTAATACGGCAACATTTATATCCAATCATATGCTTATTTGTGCAACTTTTAATCAGACTCGCATAATTACGCCGACGTCATCCTTAAAAACATTCCCGCTCATTAAAAACGATTGCGTTTTTGTCACTTAGCTTATAAATGATTCAAATTTTATTTCACAAGTGACTCAACTCTTCTTCTCTCCTTTCGTATAATGACTCGGCTCTCACCTAACTCGATCATGACTAACTTCCGATACGGTGATTCATGAGACTTGTTCTATTTTCATCTTTTCTCATTGAGTCTTCTCGAGTGTCAACTCACCAATTAACCTCGCTCATGCTTAAGCTCTTCAAATCTTGATTCACATAGGGGTTTGGTGAATATGTCGCCTAACTGTTTATCGCTTGAGATGTATTCCAAGGTGATGTCTTTCTTTTCAACATGATCTCTTATAAAATGATATATGACATCAATGTGCTTTGTTCTTGAATGCAACACAGATTCTCGAGTGATTGCAATAGCACTTGTTTATCACAAATAATTGGAATCTCTATTTCTTCAATTTTATAATATCTTAGTTGTTGTCTCATCCATAAGACTTGGGCACAACAAACCGCCCGCAGACTATGTACTGCTCACCAGCTGTGGATGTGGCTATTGAGTTTTGCTTCTTGCTAAACTAGAAACCAATCTGTTTCAAGCATTTGACAAGTTCTGAAGTACTCTTCCTGTCAACTCTACATCCAAAGATAGTCGAGTCCGAGTAACCAATAAGCTTGAATCCACCTTCCTTTGGATACCATAAGCCAACTTCTTGGCTTATCTTTAAATATCTTAGGATTCTCTTAGCCTGCAGTCATATGGCTCTCATTTGGCGCAGATTGAAATCTTGCACATACGCCACCGCAAATGTGATGTCCGCTCGCTTGCTGTTAGATAGAGCAGTGATCCAATAAGTGCTATGTATCTTGTTTGATCCACAGGCTTGCCATCCGCATCAATGTCTATCTTGATCGATGTGTTCATTGGTATTTTCACGAAGACTTCTCTTCCATACCAAATTTCTTCATTAATTCTCTTCGTGTACTTTGTTCGACTTATGAAAGTTCCATCCTTCACTGTTTAACTTGAAGTCCTAAGAAGAATGTCGCCTCTCCCATCATGCTCATTTCAAATTTGCCTTGCATGAGGTTTGAGAATTATCACACGACTCTTTGTTTGTGGATCCAAAAATGATATCATCCACATATATTTGAACAAGCAAGATACTCTCCCCATCTTGAATTCTCAAGATTGTTCTATCCACTTTGCCTTTGGTGAATCCATTATCTATCATAAATTGAGATAATGTATCATACCATGCTCTAGGTGCTTGTTTCAATCCATATAGAACTTTCTTGAGCTTGTACACCTTATCTCCAATGGTCTTCCGCTCAAAGCCTTGAGGTTGTTCAACATGGACTTCTTCTTCCAACAATCCATTTAAAAATGCACTTTTCACATCCATTTGATATACAATGAAGTTTTTGTGTGCAACATAGGCAAGAAACATCCTTATTGCTTCTAGTCTTGCAACAGAGCAAATGTTTCATCAAAATCTATTCCTTCTTATTGGCAATACCCTTTGACTACCAATCTTGTTTTGTTTCTTACCACAGTAACCTTCTTCATTCATCTTATTTCAAAACCCATTTTGTGCCAATGACATTTTGATGGGTTAGTCTTTGCACCAATTCCCATACTTTGTTCCTTTCAAATTGATTCACTCTTTCTTGCATGGATTGAATCCAATGTGTGTCATCCAATGCTTGTGACACATCGTTTGGCTCTATTTGGGAAATAAAACAAGTGAACATTGCTACTTGTTGAGCTCGATCTGGTTCTTACACCATCTCTTACATCTCCAATGACTAGCTCGTGGATGGTCTATTAGCCATCTCATATCGGGTTGGAGTAAATCATTGGTTCGATGCGTCTTACATTGTGTTGTCTTGAGCGGCTCTTTCATTATCATTCAAATTGCGATTTTCCACGGTGTCTTTGAGACTCAGCCATCTCATCTTCATCGTGATTAATTGCTCCAACTTCACTTCAACATAGGGACTCTTCTACATAGTCAGTGATTCAAATTTTATCAACTAACTCTTCAATATCTTCTCCATTCACATTAGGTTCATCAAAAACCACTTGGATAGACTCTTTTGTGACCATAGTCCTCTTGTTCAAAGACTCTATAGGCTTTGCTTTCAGTATCCCAAGAAGACACCTTCATCGACTTTAGCATCAAAGGCCTTTAGATTATACTTGCCATTATTGTGAATAAAGCATTTACATCCAAATATTCTAAAGTACCCAACATTTGATTTCTCCTATCCATATTTCATAGGAGTCTTTGCCACTTGCTCTATTAATCATGCATCTATTTTGAGTATATAGCATGCGAAGATTGATGGCTTCACCCAAAAGTTTTTAAAATCCGGCTAACATGGTCCTTGCAACTTCCTTGAGAGTTCTACGCTTCTTCTTTCTCGCTACTCCATTCTCGTTTGTGGAGTCCTTGCTGCAGATAACTCATGAGCAATGCCATTTTCAACACAATACTAAGTTATTATCCTATTGACAAACTCGCCTTCCTCAATCGGACCTTATCTTTATAATGGTTTGGCTCTTCTCATTTTGAACTCTTCTCAACATTGAGAGGTAACTTCGCACGGTTTCCTTCTTTTTGCACATGAAGATTGTCCATGTATATCTTGAATAATCATCCACTACCACTAAAGTGTATTTCTTTCTACTTATATTAGCTGGCTCAACTGGACCAAATAAATCTATATGCAACGGATGCAATATCCTTGTTGAAGATGGACTAGACTTCTCTTTGAATGATGATTTGATCTGCTTTCCCATCCGGCATGGATCACAAACACTTTCCTTCTTGTACACCGAGTCTAGCAAATCCTTCTACAAGATGAATCCTTGCAAGCTTGTTAATTGTCTTGAAGTTCGGATGACTCAGATTTTTGTGCCACAAACCAACTTGATTCGGGCTGTATTTTGCTAATGCAAGTCTTGGTGTGGCAATTGACCAATCTACTACATACATGTTCTTCTCGTATGGATCCTTGCAACATTATTTAATTTAATTCAGTGTCTTTAGTGTGGCACACTCCCATATCAATCCAACATTATAGACCTTGTCACGTAGTTGGTCGATGCTTAACATGTTGAAGTTGAGACCTTCAACATATGCAACATCTGTGATTTCTAATCCATTTTTCTTGATGGATCCAAAGCCTCTTATTTCCCCGAGCTTCATTTCTCCAAATATGACTTTTGCGCCTCTAATCTCCTTGAATTTTGACAGATTTTTCTTGTTTCTGTCATGTGTCCGAATAAACCACTATCCATGTACCAGGTTCCTTGGCACTCGGATGTTCCTTGAACCCGCAATCAAGGAAATTAGTTTTTAGGTACCCCTACTTGCCTGGTCCCGAGGGGTTAGTGTTGTAAGATGATCCAACCAACCTATAGCCAAATGATCGACTCTAAGAGGTTGCCATCGATCGTGCCATAATCATAGCTCACTTTCATTGGCAAATTGCTTGGGGGCTTTAGGTTCATACAATCTCTTTTTTGTCCGTATGCCTATGTGTGTGTTTTAGCAATTGGCTTCTTTGGGTAATTGTGATATTTACGAGTGTAGTGCCTGGTGCATATGTGTCTTGATGATAGCTCTTTTGCCTTTGGAATGACCTTTCGAGTTCTAGGCCTTTGCCATTTAAGCTTATATTCATAGGTTTTTGCCGATACTTCACATTATTCAATCACTTGGCTTGGTAGTTTCTACCATTCCCATCATATGTGTTTCTTTGATAAAACTTCTGGGGTTTTTGTAGCTCTCTTTACTCTTCACAGAGTACTTCCTATTTGGAATTTGCTTTGAGGAACTCTCTGTATTTCTTCTCACTGTCCCTCTCAAAGATACTCAATCAAGCTATTTTTCTTTTCCTTTATATCCAAAGCCACCAAACAGTGATTGTGCTTTGGAGTGAATAAAGGTGCAACATTTTGTGTCTTGGATTTTTTAGATGCTTCATTACTTGAAGATCATTTTTCCAAAATCACTCGGGAGTTGGACTATGGACAAAGGAATTGAATCCTATGTCCTTTTATCTCCACACGTCATCCAATGATTTAGATGCCTTTGTAAATGATGCAATCACATTTTTGAGATCATTTTCCCTCTTTTCTATTCTTTGATATCTCTCGCTATTAGTTTAGCATTCTCGCTTGACCCTTTGTTCTCATGAGCTATGTGACTTAGAGTACTCGGCTCCTTAGTGAGCCGTGAGTTTTGGCTTTTTTGAGCTGGGCTGTTTTCTCGTTTAATAGTGTGTGTGAGGATTTAATGTGCTCAAAGTCTTTCATCATTTTGCCTAATGAATCATAAAGATTAGTAAGTGATGAAGTGTGTGTGTCACAATCACTATCACTAGAATCTGAGTGAGATGAGTTGGAGTGTACCTCATCTTCTTGGTCGAGTTGATCTTGTTCTTTATCCATTAGGCAAATCATTGCTTCTTCTTCGAATCACTTGAGTAGTCGCTTCACTACTCTCTCGAGTCTGCTTCTTTTTTTTGACTTAGCTTGTCTCGGCCTCTCGCAGACAACATAGCCCTTTTCATTTCTTGTCTTCTTTCTCTCAAGACTTTTCTTTCTTCTTCATTCCAAAGTATTTATTGACTACATGATATGGACAATCAATAGCAAAGTGTCCTGGTTGTCTACGAGTTCAAAGACAGTTCTCAACTCTTTGATCACTCTTTTTTCCGTTCTTGGGTTATCGGCTCTACGATATTAAACATTTTGATGCTCGGCTCTCTTGGGTGGCCTATCTTCCCTTGACTTGGAGGGAGTCAATGACTCCCCGGAGGATTCACCTTTGTTTCTTTTGTAGTTCTTGTTGAAGAACTTGTTGAATCTTTTAACCATAAGGGCAATCTCTTCCTGGTCAATGGCTTCCTCGACTTGACTCTCTTCCCATCCTTGACTATAAGTGCACTTGTTTTGGGTACATCTGTCTCCTCTTGATCCTTTCTTCTCACTCAAATTCATAAGCCTTGAGGTCCGAGAATAGCTCATGATTGGATGTTTTTGATAGGTCCATCGAGTGCCTTGGAGCCATAGTCTTCATTTCTCATTCACTTGAGGCTCTTAGATCTTCATACACATCTCCTTTTGTGTGTATTCTTTTCCAAGTGTTGAGAGCTCATTTGTGATTTCAAAGAATCTAGCATCCAAATGACCCATTGTCTCACCTGCAAGCCTTTTAAAGTTTTCAAACTTTTGTACAACAACTCGATAATTTGTTTTCTTTAATTTGCTCGATCCTTCACAAATTAAAGTTAGTTTATCCCAGATTTCTTTTGTTGTTGTGCATGATTTGACTTTATTGAACATTGCTTTGTCCGTAGTCTTGTAGAGAATATCATTGGCCACATTGTCCAAGTTGTATCTCTTTCATCATCATTGGTCCATTCAAATCCTTGGTTTTTTAACTAAGGTTGGTCTTGCTTCACCACAACTTCTTCTCCTTCACCGCAATGCTCTCCTTGCATTGTGTTCACTTTCAATATTTGTAGAGGTCCATCCTCTATCACTAGCCACATTTCGCCATGTAAAGCGGATAGATGAGCCTCGCATACAAATTTTCCACTCATCAAACTCCTCAATAGTGAACATAGGAATGCATATCAAATTTGCTTCCATGATAATAACTTTGAATAAGAATAGCCTTTGAAAAAGCAAGTGTTAAAAATTTCTTTGAAAGATTGAGATCTAGTTCAAGAACTGGTGCGGAAGGTTCAATGAACCAACCTGGCCTCGATACCACTTGTAGTCCCAAGGGGTGTGAGTAAGGTTTAGAAGGGGGGTTGAATAAACTTTACCAACTTTTCGATTTTAGCCCTTTTAAAATATTATAGAGTTAATTACACACTAAGTCCTTGAGGGATAGCTAAGTTAGTTAATCGTGAGAGTTAGCCACTCAATGTTTCAAAAGAGTCATGATAGAATAACTCAAATTTGCTTAGACTAAACCTTAACTTGGCCGTGATAAGATTTTCAATAAGACTTAACACCCTTGAATTTGATTTAACTTTATTTTAACGCTTGGTTTTAGTACTTTGTTATTTATCGGTTGATAGCAAATTATCAAGATATGAAATGATATACGTAAATAAAATGCTTTGAAATGTAAATGACACAATAATTTTTATAGAGGTTCAAGATGGGGTAATTCTTCTACTCCTCTCTTCTCCAACTCCCGGAGGAATCCACTAAGTATTGATCGTAGTACAAAGTGGTTATCACCCGGATACAAGTCTTGATCACACACCGACTTGCTCCTTTGGGATCGATCAGAGATGTATTGATCACGCACTGGCTTCTCGTCAACTCGCCTTCTTCACAGTGGTTGCCATGCTACTTCTTACTTTTTCTCAAGCTTCTTGGATTTGATCACGAAGCCCTCCAATAACTTGAGATTGGTTCGACCTTGAACCTTCCTACAATCCTCCTTGAAAGTAGACCCTTTTGATTCTTCAAAAGTTTCCTCTTCAATAGTTTGAAGTCGTCTTTCCTTCACACTTAGTGTTGGATCGATTTCCTTCGAGATTTAGGCTTGAGGATTTTGCTTGAATAACTTGAGAATATTTTGCGAGTTACAAATAAAAATGTTGCTTGTAATCTCGGTGTGCAAGGTTTAGGTAACCTTTTCTCAAAGTGATTCCTCAGCCTTTTATATTGACTTTTCAAAAATCACCCGCTGAAAAGATAGCCGATTTTCAAAAATCAATTGTGTTCGTTGGCTTGTCTTTTCTTGGTCTTCAATCTTGAGATGTAGACCTTTCCTCGAATTAAATGAATGTCCGACTTTTTCGGACCGACACGAGGAGAAGTGCTTCCCATTGGTTTATTCCTTTTGCACGCTTCCTGGGATCGAGCACTTTAAGACATGGCGGCATGGAAGTATTACTTATTTAAGTAATGTTCTGACTTTTGTGCAACGGATTCTTTTCGATTAACTCCTATTTGCAAATGCTTTTCCCAGGTGACTTGAGTCTGCTCCAATGATTGAAAGACTCATTTGTCACTTCAACTTGTCTTGGCTTCTTGGTTTGACTTAACTCGACACTTCTCACAGCTTGTCTCATAGCCGATACTCCTTCGCCGAGTCATTGGTCTTCTTTCTTGGCCATACTCGCTTGTTCCTCAAATGAGTCTTCACTTTACATCTTCAATTGACTTCTTGTATTTCCAGGCATAGGTGACTTGACTCGGCTTATACAACCCTATCTATTACAATAAGAATTATAAGGAAAATGGGGTGCCAACTTTCTAGTCTAAGTTTTACATGGAATTCATCAAAATCTAAATGAAAATTTCCCAACACTCTCCGAGATCCGACGGATTTCCGCCGCTTTTAAGAAGAGTTGGTCTATTGTTGGTGAACAAGTTTGTGAAACTATACGGAATTCTTTTCATCCAGGCGTTTGCTTAAGCAATGGAACCACATTATTATTGCTCTCATTCCGGGTCCACCAATCCTCTAAGGTTGGTGACTTGAGAACGATCTCTTGTTGCAAAGTAATTTACAAAGTCATTTCCAAGATACCGCAACTGAATGAATGACGGCGGTCCTTGACCCCCTTATTGATGGAGCTCAAGCTACTTTTGTTAAAGGCGCAACATGGTGGAACATATCCATATTAAGCGGAGCTACATAGACAATATAATCGCAAGCGGATCGCCCCCTTGATGCACTATTAAAATTGCCCTGCGTAAGGCCTTTGATTCAATCTCAAGGACTTCTTATGTGATGTTCTTATTGTCCGGGCTTCTCTCATATCTTTGTATCTTGGATAATGGAATGTGTGTCAACCACTTCATATTCCTTATCCATCAATGGTGGCACTTACGGGCTTTTCAAAGGGCAAAGATAATTGAGGCAGGGGGACCCTCTTTCCCCTTACCTCTTCGTCATTTGTCTTGAATATTTGTCGCATTTGATCAATAAGAAAATCATCAATACAGACTTCAACTTCCACCCAAAATGTGGCCCATTGAACATCTCCCATCTCGCCTTCGTGGATGATTTGATGCTTCTTTCACGAGGGACAAGACATCAATTCAATTTCTTATGGACTATTTGAAATACTTTGGGCTAAAATCGGGGTTACACATGAAAGGATCTTAAATCGAACATCTATATGGTAGAAATCGGTGAACGTGAAGTCAAGAAATTTTGGATTTCTCCCAACTTGTTCGGGAACAATGCCAGTGTGATACCTTGGTGTCCCACTTGCTGCAAAAAGATTGAAAATTGTTTACTTTGAGCCATTCATTGACAAAATCCGCTACATTAATGGCTAGAGTGGCCCAACTCTATCTTATCTTTGCGAACGGAGTCTGGTTCGCTCGGTCTTTCAAGGAGTGGCAAGCTTTTGGATTTCCATTTTCCCCTTCCCCGAGCGAGGTTTGGAAAAATGTTATCCAACTGTTGTAACTTTCTTTGGGCGAAAGTAAGAAAGCTTGTGTGGCCTGGAAAATATGTTGCTTGCCAAAGCATGAGGGTGGCTTGGTCTCCATGACATCAAATCATGGAACCAAGCTCTTTTGGCCAAAACCTTGAGGAACATTCATGCCAACAAGCAAACTCTTTGGTTTCAATGTATCTACCACTATTACTTAGGAACAGATCGATATGGGATCGGATCAGCATCGGTTGAACTCTTCTCTTATTAAAACATCCTACGTATCCGAGACCGACTCATTGACACATGTGGCTCCCAACCATTAGTTGAGCGGCGTAGATCAATATCGAGCACCGGATCGCCATCTAAGTGCACCCGTCCCTATGAAACATTTCGCCTAAAAGGCAATAATGTTTGTTGGAAAAGTGTTATATGGGGTCCTTCTAACCCCCCCAAACACTCTTTCATTGTGTGGCTTTGCATACTTGGGCGACTTAAAACCAAAAACGCCTGCTTTATGGATATTGAAAATGATACATGTGTGTTCTGTGGAAAACAACAAGAATCAATTTATCATCTCTATTTTGAATGCACATTTTGTAAACAAGTTTGGGACACTACTCGGCAATGGATTGGCATCCATAAACAAAGGAGTATACTCAGGGGCGCACTCAAATGGCTTATAAAAGAAGCAAATAGACAGATAGCAAATCGAAAAGCAAGAAGACAAAGTGTTGGCTTCAACATTTTACCAAATGGAATGCTAGGAATAGGTTGATATTCGAGGATGAGACATCGTAGGTTGATAGGATCGCATAAAGATCGAACACGTATATAAAACATTTTTTGCTTTATACCCCCATGTTCGAGTCGGTTCGAGAGGCATGCACTTGATGGGCGCTAGGTTTACTTATCTTACGTTCCTTATTGATATGTAATATGAACTTGATTTAGGAGAAATTGCTATGGTTCCAATTTCTCTCTCAGTATAACATGCGCACGCCTGATCTAGTGTGCTTTTGATCATTATAATTCACATTTACCGATTAAAAAATAGCTTAGTCGAAATCTGTTGAGCGGGTAACTTAACTTAGTCAAGATAGCCAACCTAGCCGTCCCCCAAGGACTTAGCTAATTTGAGTCAACTCATTTGAAATTCTTAAAAGTCTAAAAAGTGAAAAGTTGGTAAGATTTATTTAACCCCCTCTTTAAACCTTACACCACACCCTCGGGACCTACAAAAATAAGATCGTAGATTTATTCTATAAAAATCCAAATCTTTTTATTGAAAAAAACAAAGTCTCATTTTTTTTATTTTGTTGAGTTACTTACTACTTGATTTAACTAGTAAATATATCATTTATAATTAGAATCATATTATTTTATGGTGTATGTTAATAACACCTATTTTCACTTCTTTAACGATTATCGATTTCTTTCAACTTTTAACGTGTTACATTGATCGGTTGGATTTCTTTTCTTAACGACTAGCTATTAATTTTCTTGTAGTAAAAGATTCATTTATATATTTTGTAATTTTCGAAATTAATATTTATATATTTTAAAATAATTTTATAATTTGATTAATCGCTTGCTTGATATTTTTGACTTGTACCATTTATCTTAATTTTATTAGTACCTTAGATGATAAGTGACTGTGGAATTGATAAGTGATTGTGAGATTGAGGAAAATTGCAATTTTGGTCCCATAACTTTGAGGGGTGTCAAAACTAGTCCCACTCGATTTTACTTTTTCAAAAACACCCTGTAATTTACAAATTATATCAGAACTAGTCCCACTCAATTTTACTTTTTCAAAAACACCTGTAATTTACAAATTGTATCAATTTGAGGACAAATCCCACCGCCAATTGGAATTTTCACTGAATTCATCACGTGATAAACACGTGACCTGAAATTTTGGGGATTTCTCACACTCTTTGACACGGTAGAAATAAAATGACAGCGTGGAAAGATATTTGGGGGAAGAAAAACGATAATTTGCTTGAGTGGGACTAGTTTTGACACCCCCAAAGTTATGGGACCAAAATTGTAATTTTCCCCGAGATTGATAAGTGATTGTGGGACTTGATACTTAATACAAATTATTACCAATTTAGACAAAATGGAAGCCTCAAATTGTTTATAATTTCTTAAAATCCCACTCAAGCAAACATTCTTTAAAAACTCCCCAACACCCATACCTCTTCTATTTCTCACAAGATACCCACTAAAAGTAAGCTTAACCCCATACCTTTGATCCACTCTTGTCTCCCATTCAACCTACATTTTACAAGACATAAAACAAAAATCCTCTCATTTCACCTTGTATGGTTTCGGCCATATGCTCTTGAGGGGAGGAGTTGATTTCATTTTTTTCATATATCCAACACTTCAACTAAACTCTCCCAACTCTCTCAATTCTTCCAACAGTTTTCTTCTCCTAACACTTAGACAAAAACACAAGAATTTTCCCTAAACTTCAAACCATTGTAGCAAGGTAAGGGAAATTTGTTCTTTCATCTTCATCTTGTCTTCTTGAGACATTTAAGCCTATCCCCTTTCTCTACTAACTTAGTGAATTTTTCCCTTTTGAGGTACACTTAGAAGCTCACATCTTGAAGAACTTAAGGAAAACAAGAAGTTGGTGAATAGCTTGAAGATGATTTTCAAGTCATTTCCGAAATAAGACAACAAGGTAAAAATTGTGGTTTAGTACTACCTTTTACTTTCCTTTTGATTTCAAATATTAACACCAAAAATGGTTTTACTTGTGGAAATAGAGGTTGACCTTGGATGCTTGAATCAAGGTTGTTAAGATGCTAAGAAAATACTCAATTTTAGATGCAACTTGCAAAACTACACAAGGTAAGTGTGGATTTCTTGACCTTTGTTCTAATCGGTTCTTTCTTATCTCAAATCCTTCAAATCCTAACTCCAAAATCTTGAAAATTTCGGACCTAGGGGCTGCCTCGACGTCTTTAGAACGATGAAGTTGGAAGCAAGAAGAAGGAATTCAATTTTAAGGACACAATATGAAGATTGTTAAGGTGGGTGAAAAATCTTTCATAAAAACGCAAGTTGTCACGCCCCAGACGGACGCGACGACGATCCACAACTTAAACAAAATAAACCAAACAAGTCCTAGACAAATAATAATACATAACCCCAAGTGAAACAGAGTCAAGTAGCGAAAAAATAAAATACAAGTACGATTACAACTTAAAGTCTAACAAATATCCGAATACAACCCAACAATATCCAAATTAAACTTATAGTCAAAACTAATCAACATAGAGTCCAACAAGAGAAACAAGTACACGCCGCATCACAAGCTTAAGTGTCAAAGGGTCCTACGCCTTAATTACATCCGGAATGGAAAAAGAAAACTGAATAAAAGGAAGTCCAACATCGTTGAAGCATAAGAAACAAGTCCAACAACAACAATAAAAAGAAGCAAGTTTGTAGGTCCCAAGGGTGTGAGTAAGGTTTAGAAAGGGGGTTGAATAAATCTTACCAAATTTTCGATTTTAGTCCTTTTAAAATTACAACGAGTTGACTCAAACAGCTTGTGTGCTTGAGAGACAACTAAGTTGGTTATTCAAATAAAGTTAGTCACTCACCAACGGACTTGGTAGAGTTTTGATAGAATAACTCGATGTTTAACCTAAACTTAAATTGGTTGGTTTGGTTTTATCAAAAAAGACTTAACACTTTTAGATTAGATTTTAGCTTGTTTTAACACTTAATGTTTAGCATTTGGTTATTAAACAGTTGGATAGCAAATATGATTCTAACAAAGAGATATGATATAAGTATGCAAGAAAGTAAATGTGCTAAAAGTAAATGACATAAATGTTTTTATAGAGGTTCAAGATGGGGTAATTCTTCTAATCCTCTATTCTCCAACTCCCGAGGAATCCACTAAGTAATGATCGGTTTACAAATTAATGAATATCTGAGACAACCTTGATCACACAACCGGCTTCTCTTGCTACTCACCTTCTTCACAGGCGCTTGTCTTGCTACTTGACTCACTTCTCAAGTTCTTGGATTTGATCACGCAAGCCCTCTAACAAACTTAATCTTGGTTCGACCTTGAACCTTCCTACAACCCTCCTTGGAAAGTAGACCACTTTTGATTCTTCAAAAGTTTCCTCTTCAACAGATTTGAAGTTGTCTTTCCTTCACATCTTGTGTTGGATCGATATTCTTCGAGTTTCCAGGCTTGAGGATTTGCTTGAATATTTCAGTTAATTTCTTAAATATTGTTTGCTTGTTCGTGGTTCGTAACCTTTATCAATAAATTCCTCGATCTTTTATAGTGCACTTTTGAAATTTTGCTGTTGAAGAGATAGGCTAATTTCAAAAGTCACTTTTGTTAGTTGGATTGTCTTATCGGCATCCTTGATGTTGACATTTCCTCATATTAAATGTCTTGCAAAGATTGCACATTATCCGACACAAGGTGCATGTTTCCCATCGCTCATTCCTTTTGCACTAATCTGGGACTAACACTTTACACTGGATGCCTTGACATGTTACAATTAAGAGTAACATTCTTGACTTTAATCAACGGATCTAAGTCGATTGTATTGACTAGATCATTGCCTTTCCCAGGTGACTTGAGTCGAACTTCCACCATCGTGGATGACTCAACTGTCACTTCAACTTTGAGACTTGGCTTCTTGAGATAACTTGATCGACACTTCTTACAAACTGCTCTCACCGACACTTCTTCGATCGAGTCCTCGACTTCCTTCTTGGTCATACTCGACACACATAGAGTCTTCCATCCAAATCCATGATTGACTTCTTGTATTCCTTGGCATAGCCGACTTGACTTACTTTTCCAAATTTCTATCTATTACAATACAAATTACAAGGAAAATGGGGTGCCAACTTCCTAGTTTAAGTTTTACATTGTATCATCAAAATCTCTCAATAAATTTCCTAACAAAGTCCAACAAAGTGAGCACGAAATCGAAATCGATCCGTGGCGCTTTCGGCATCTTCAATGTACTCCTCATCTAGCCGTCCACTATGGTTAGAAATGGGGTGTCAATATTTGTTTTTGTCCCAAAATTGATGATAATAGATGAATAATATCAATCTCCAAAATAAATAGTGATTTCCTTGATCACATATAAGGCTCATGATCACGTATTCTAAATCAAATTCTTAATTCTATAAGATATAAGTCTCTAAAATAAATAGTCTCTTAAAATTCTAAGGTAACTAATAAATGCACAAATAATAATAATGATCAATCAAGTGATCATTAATGTGAAATAGAATTAATAGATGATCATGATCACAAGTAATAAATAAAATGAAATTAAATACGGAAAATATTTATTATTAATATTTACCCGTCAACGTGACGCTGATAAAATAGTCAAAATAGTACATAGATGATAAGTGAAATAAATACATGCTCGAATAAAAATCGAGGGCTTCACATCCTTCCTTCCTTAAAAGAATTTGGTCCCCAAATTCTCTTGAATAGCTCTAGATATTGATTCCTCATGTCTTCTTCCATTTCCCACGTTATCTTCATCTCGTTTGTGGTTTTGCCACACCACTTTAACCATTGGAATCTCTCTCTTACGCAACTAATGTATCCGCTTGGGTCAATAATCCGGATTGACTTCTCGATGTAGGATAAATTCTCCATCGGCGGAGGAGTATCACGAGTGATGATATGCTCGGGATCCGTTGATACTTCTTCGATCTGAGACGTGGAATACGTCATGTATTTTTGCATTTGTGTTGGTAACTCGAGCCTCGGTAGGCTAACCTCCCGATCCTCTATAAAATCTTGTAAAGTCTAACATATCTCGACTTAACTTGCCTCCTTTCTTCGATTGATCAATCCTTTCCGTGGTAAGAGTCTAAGAAATACTTCATCTCCGACTTCAAAGTCAAAGTCCTTTCTTCTCTTGTCCGCGTAACTCTTTTTGCGGCTATGAGTCGTGCGGATCCACTCTATGATCAGTTTGACCTTCTCCATGGCCTCCTGAACTAGGTCAACCTTTGGAATTGAGGGTGACTTTTGTTTCCCTTTTGGAGCCCATTGGTCATCAATCTCCCAATGTAGTGGGGATCTACACTTTTGCCCATATAGTGCCTCGTAGGTGCCATCCAATCGTGGCACGATAGTGTTATTATAAGCGAACTTGGCTAACGAAGAAGTGCGAATCCCAACTTCCCGGGAAATCCAACGTGGAGGCTCGCATATCTTCCAGGGTTTGAATCGTTCGCTCGATCGTCCCATCGGTTTGTGGGTGTCTTTGTTGTCTTCCGAAACTTAGCGAGGTACCCAATTGTTCGTGCAAGCACTTCCAAAATCTGGAGACAAACCTCGGATCTGCATGCGATACTATGTCGATTGTCACTCCATGCGGTTGAATGATCTCTGGATATAAATTTGTGCGATTTTATGCAAGTTGTCAATCTTCTTGATGGGTAAGAAGTGTGCGATTTCGTGAATCGGTCTCGACACCAATATAAAGCATCATGGACTCCTCTCGTCCTGGGTACGTCTATCACGAAGTCCATCGCTATATATCACCTTTTCCACTGGGAATCCTCAACGGCTGAATCGGATGGTCGTTGGTGTTCTCGCTTTTACTCGTTGACAAGTTAAACATCTCGCAACGAACTCGCTACCTGGTTCTTCATGTTTACCCACCAATAATTCCATTTCAAGTCCTTATACATCTTGTTCTCCAGGATGTATAGTGTACTTCGAGCGGTGTGCCTCGACAGATTCTATTTCTCATTTGCTCATCATTCGGTACACAAACTCAATTTTGGAATCGATAATCCAATCTTGGTACCAAAATTCAGTATCTCTCCCTTAAGTATCTTCTCTTTTCTTCCAAAGATCTACATCTGTTTTTACAGTGCGCCTTGATCTCGCTCAAATAGATCGGGTTTAACCGAAATGTTAGCACAAGAAATTTGAGTATTGGTTCTCGTCGGATTCCAAATGCTCGAGTTCTTCTAATGATTTCCACTCTCGAATCATTAGTCTAGCAAAACTCATATTTCTCGCTCAAGGCATCGGCTAGTATGTTAGCTTTCCCGGATGGTATTGAATATCAAAGTGATAGTCCTCAATTAAATCCATCCATCTTCGTTGCCTCAAATTGAGATCTTTCTCGGAGGATAGATACTTTAGGATCTTGTGATCTGTGAAAATCGTGAACGTGGCTCCGTAGAGATAGTGCATCCATTTCTTTAATGCGAATACTATCGCCAATTCCAAGTCATGTGTCGGGTAATTGGCCTCATACAGTTTTGAGTTTCCGTGATGCATAAGCAATGACATTCCCTTCTTGCATGAGTCTGCTCCCAATCCTTCTTTTGACGCATCACTATAAACGACAACCTGTTCCCTTTGGAAGGGCTAAGATCGGTGATGTAGTAAGTCGTTTCTTCAGCTTCTTGAAAACTAGCCTCGCACTTGTCGCTCCACTCAAACTTGACTTGCTTCCTCGGTTAGTCGAGTGAGTGATCCAAATATCTTGAATAAATATTTGATAAATCTTTAATAATATCCTCGCCAATCCTAAGAAACCCCGATCTCTCATACTAATCGGGGTTATTTCCACCAACCACCGTTTGTACCTTCGATGGATCTACTACGATCCCATTGTCGGATACTATGTGTCCCAAGACTTAGAGTACACGAGTATGTCATCAATGAATATCACTACAAACCGATCCAAATAGGGTCGAAAGACTCGATGCATCGATCCATAAACGCTACAAAGTGCGTTCGTCGACCAAAGGCATCACTACAAACTCGTAGTGTCCATATCTGTCCGGAATGCGGTTTTATAGACGCTTCTTTATGAATCTTGATTGGTAATATCCTTGTCAAATCAAACTTTGAGTACACCGTCGCTCCTTAAAGTTGATCAAATAGTTCGCCTCGTCCCTGGAGAGGATATTTGTTCTCGATGGTCACACTATTAAAACCTGCGATAATCTATACACGGTTTTAATGTGCCATCCTTCTTCTTGGCAAATAGTACCGATGCTCCCCATGGAGACATACTCGGCCGGATAAATCCTACATCCATCAACTTCGCAATTGAGTCTTCAATTCTTGCAACTCAATATAAGCCATTCTATACGGTGTTCTAGCAATCGGGGTGGTTCTTGGTAATACCTCGATGGTGAACTCGACTTCCCTATCCGGAGGGACAAAGTGGCGAGTTCTTGTGGAAATACATCTATGTATTCCGATATTATAGGCACTTGGTGAATTTGTGTCTCAACCTTGGGTTTGTTAATTACAAACGATAAGTACCCTTGTGCCCCTCTAGCGATTACCTTCCTCGCTTTCATTGCTTTGAAATGATTGGGGTAATATTAACTCGTGCCCTTCCGCAAATTTCCACTACGGGATTTCCGGGTTCGCATAGCTTAATGGACTTGCGATGGCGGTGCATCATCCGTGCATGGTGTGTAGATAACTAGTTCATTCCCAATATCACGTTGTATTTGGATATAGGTAATAAGATCGGATCAAATAGGGAAATTTATCTCATCAATCTTAACTTCGCATGCATTATAGATAATATATGTTATTTGGCTTGCGCCTTAGGCATTAATACTTCTAGACATATAGGTATATGTTCCATGTATGCATGCGGCTTGTGTACAAAATACGGTCGACAAATGAATGTGATGATTCAGGGTCAAACAAGATTTTAGCATAGTGGTTAGATACTAGAAGCGTGCCTTCCACCACGTTTGTTGCCTTGAGCCTCATGCCCGACTAGTGCAAATGCTCGAGCGGGCATTCTTGCCCGATTACCCTGACATTACCCGCCTTCGTGGTTGCACCTGTTTGTTTTCGTCTTCATATTTTGGGCAATCCTTCACCGATGTTGATTACTACCACAAATAATCAATCAACTTTCTTGTTTGCTCCAACAGATTATTGGCGGTATGTCCCGATTTACGCAATGTGCGACGCCCGTCTCCGCTTTCCCTTGAATCGTCTTTTCCTTTATCTCGCTCCGCAATCGGTCATTTTCGAACTTGGCAGTCGCTGGATGGTTGTCCCACAATTTGCCCTTTTTAGGCCGTTTGATGGCCTGCTTACTGATCTGTCCCAATGCGGTTCGATCCCCGACTCAATGTGGAGAGTTGTCTTCACTGCGCGGCCGAATATGTGTCCAGATTCAATCGAAATAAGATGTTTCTCGAAGTTCCGCTTCAATCCCCTTGCGAACTTGTACAGGCTTTATCCTCCTCTCAGATCGATCGTCCCCCAGAGCGTACTTGGAAAATCTATGGAATTCGACTCATATTGGGCCACCGACAGTTCCATGTCTTAGCCTGTGGAATTCATCCCGACGTGCCTCCTTTACTACTTGAGGGATATACTATTCATTAAACTCAACCAAGAAATTCTCCCAAGTTCGCTACCCCGCCTGGTCCCATTTCCTTCAACAGATCTCCTCCAATCCCTAGTCGCCGACTCCATTCAAAATACAACAAGTGTGTTCCTTCTCGTCAGAGTATTGAAGAGCGTTAAAGATGTTCTCCGGTTTCTCAACCCAATCTTCCGATTTCAAATCGCCCGCTCTCCCAAGAAAGCCGGCGGTCAAACCGCAGAAAGCGTTCTAGAACTCGATCATTCGCCTCTCGGGGGTTCAGGCGCACGTTGATTGGGCTCGCTTGCGCCTCATGAAAACCAAGATCTGTTGCGGGGCCTTTGCGCTTAAATTCTCTCCTGCCGGTTGGTGGAGAAGGTGGTGGTAATTCCGCGAAGGTACCCATTCCTTAGGTACATCGGCGTTCTCACGGGAACTCGGCAGGTGTTTCGCGTCCTCAATGTTCTGCCATCCTATCCTCGGTTAAAACACAACTAAGGTTGGTCAAATGAATAAAAATGGAAGGATAGAGAAGAATAAATAAAGCTAGTCAAAAGTCAACTAAGTCAAGACAAGTATATCTATGGAATCTCCAAGTATAAAATTCTTAACTCCGTCTAACATCAATAATATGGTTCTATGCCATTTTGAAATCGATTTCACATTTAATTAGTCAAGTCGAGATACTACTCAACACTGCATCGAGGGTCCTATCCTCCGGGCCGCTCGGGGTAAGTTTCTATCTTACTAGTCGATCACTCGGTACCACTCTAATCATCACGCCCCGGTGACACGATGACGATCCACAACTTAAATAGAAATAAACCAAACAATTCTAGACAAATAATAATATATAACCCCAAGTGAAACGAGTCAATTAGCAAATAAAAATAAAATACAACTACGGATTACAACTTAAAGTCTAACAAATATCCGAATACAACCCAACAATATCCAAATTAAACTTACAAAAATCAAAACTAATCAACATAGTGTTCAACAAGAGAAACAAGTACGCATCACATCACAATCTTAAGTGTCAAAGGGTCCTACACCCTTTAGTTATAGTCCGAATGGAAAAAGAAAATTGAATTAAAGGAAGTCCAACAACAAAGAAGCATAAAAACAAGTCCAACAATAATAATAAAAAGAAGCAAGTCCAATAGGCGAGCACGGGAAATCGATCAGTGGTAGGTTCGCATCTTCAATGTACTCCTCATCTAGACGTCCACTATAGTTAGAAATGGGGTATCCATATTTTTTTGGTCCCAAAAATTGATGATAATAGATGAATAATATCAATCTCCAAAATAAGATAGTGATTTTCTTGATAACTTATAAGTCTCATGATCACTTATTCTAAATTAAATTCTTAATTTTATAAGGTATAATTCTCTAAAATAAATAGTCTCTTACAATTCTAAGGTGACTAATAAATGCACAAATAATAATAATGATCAATCAAGTGATCATTAATGTGAAATACAATTAATAAATGATCATGATCACAAGTAATAAATAAAATAAAATTAAATATGGAATATATTTATTATTAATATATACCCATCAAAGTGACGCGTAAAATAGTCAAAATAGTACATAGACGATAAGTGAAATAAATGCATGCTCGAATAAAAATCGAGGGCTTCACACAAGTATTTTGCAAAAATGGCATGCAATATTTAAAAAGTACATGAGATTGTAATAATATATATTGCATTTGTATTTTAAGTATCTATGTCCAAAATTTTTCAAAGTATGCTTGTTGTCAAAATTTGCAAAAATAGGTGCATGCATGTACAAATCTATGAATTTCTTGATGAATTCTTAAATGATATGTTAATGCATGCCTATGTACTTGAAATTTTATGTTTTATTTGCTTCATATTCTGTAAAACATAAAAATATATAAAAAATTACACTATTGGACCTTATATGCAAAATTGGCAAATTGGAGGACTAAATTGCAAGATTTTAAAAGTTTAAGGGCTAAAAATGAGATTTTTCAAACTGTGCAAGGACTTTTCTATAAAATTCAAAACATTTAACTTGTGTTTACTGAAAACTCTATTTTGAATAAATTTCAAAAATCAAAGTATTTTGAGTAAAGAAAACCAATTTTTAAGATTTCTAGGACTAAAGTGTAAATACCAAACTCAAGGGCCAAAAATAAAATTTTCAGGATTAATACAACCCATGTACCGAAAAATTATTTAATATTATATTGATAATATTTTGAATCCATGGTTCAAATTGCATAGCAACTAGACCCTAATAAATCTTAAGGGCCAAAAAAACTCAAAATTGGACTAGAAATGGAATTCTCAAACGTTAAGGGACGTAAACTAACACTTTTTCAAAATTATTTTTGTTACAATAATCCTCTATTACAAGTAATATTTTAAAATTAGAATCACATCAAAATCCCTTTCGGTTTGTGATATCCGATATTTTAACAAAAAGGGGACCAAATCGGAATTTCTCAAAATATCGGACCCAAAATCTTTGAAAAACTGATTCTTTGAGCAATTTGGGGAATTTAGAATCGCCTTACATTTTTCCATGAAAAATTGAAGTTTTATTTAAACAATTCTGACCATGAATGGTTTATGATGTGTGTAGTAATTTTCCCAAATTTAGATTGTTTTTTAAAGAAATGAATATTGATTTGAACATACATGATGATGTTAAATAAATATTTTTATCGTAACTTTGATGATTTCATTTAACTGAGTTTTTCACAAAAATAATGTCTCCAAATGTTGTCCAAATACTCCAAATCGATTCAAATAATTTTTACTAATTTTTTGGAGTATTTTTTAAAGTTTATTTTTGACAAAAATCGGACAACACTTCTATTTCAAGCCAACCAACACCCTATAGGGCAACCCGCACTGAAAGTTTGTCGAAACAGAGAATAACTTGTTTCTTTAAAATGAGAAGGTCAATCGGTTAACCTGAGGGCGATCGGTGTGGTCAACTTGATCCAACCTAGAGGTGACCGGTGTCCGAAAGTTGGATTTTTGCACAAAATATTTTTGTCTCACATTTTAGGAGGCCAACCGGTCTAATGGGTAGGGTGACCGGTCTCAAGATCAACTCGCGGATATTTTCACGAAACCTTTAGCCGCCAAGTCTCTTACTTCAATTCGAGCTTGTTTAGGAATAATGCATATCGAATAAGGTCTATGATTATATTTTGTACGTTTTCAAAATGTAGGGGTGAAAAATCTCATTTTTAACTCAAAATTTGGAGAGAAATCGATCGTCGTATATAGTCGATCGTCGACAAGACTGACCGGTCGAGCTTGTGGTCAACCTGGCGACCAAGGTCATTTTAGCAATAAAATTATTTTTGTCCAATCTTTCCATTTTATACGTCCATTTCTCCTATTTTCGCACCCCTTCGCCCATTTCACACACATTCATTCAAAATAATTTTTTCTTGCAAATTATACTTTATTGGAGTTGTGTAATGCGTATATCTTCCATCTTATTCATCTTCTCCGATAAATTGGTAAGTTTAATTTTCTCTTTAATCTCAATTGGGTTGAACACTTGAGAATGTGTTTTTCCTTGTTGAATTGGTAAATTTTTGCATAATTGTGTTGGAAATTATGCATGTTCATGAACCGAGATTGTAGAATTGTGATTGGTGTTGAATTTTTGGCATGATTACATTTACGAATGTTATATACAACTTGATTTTATCATATGCACACCAAGTGTTCGATAAAATATTTCGAAAAATTCTCCTTTACATGAATCTCTTGCTTTCAAATGTCTTTTATGTTTATAGAGATCATATTCTATCAATCAAATGAGCTTCTACAAACTTTGTTCTCAAATTTTCCCTTAAAATTTGGAATTTTAAGCTTTTATTCAAAAGCATGATAATTCGATTCAATGCGCACTTTGATATGTATTTATGATTATTTTATCGTGCTAATAATCTTTTTGATGATTCTAAAGGAGGAGAAAATGGAATAAGCTCATAAGCTTATGTTTAGATCAAAGAAGCTAGAAAAAGCTCGCGCAAAAAGCTATACCATGGATGAAAAAGTAAAAAGTTGAGGACAAAACTTAGTCCAATGGATGCATAATGAACTTTTACATATGACTAATGAATTCTTTTTGGCAAGGGAGCTTTTAAGCTCTTGAATTTTAAACTATAATTGTAAAAGTTGAGCTTTTAGCTTTTAGTTGTTTGCTTATATGCCTATTTTTTTATTAGCATGTTGATAGGGGAACTTTTATAAAATATTTGAAAAATCTTTGCTCCTACCCTTATGATTCTTAATCATGAAAAGTGTCGCCCTAAAATGGTTAGTTTTTTTTTTTTACCGAAAACTTGTTTCGTTTTTAAAATCGGCCTCCTAGAATTATTTTGGTTTGTAATCATCAAAAAGGGGAGTTTGTTAGATAAATGTTTTTACCGTAATTTTGATAATTTCATTTAACTCGAGTTTTTCACCAAAACAATGTCTCCAAATGTTGTCAAAATACTCCAAATCAATTTAAATAATTTTTGCTTTTTTCTTAGAGTATTTCTTGAAGTTTATTTTTGACAAAAATCGGACAACACTACGTTTCGAGGCCAACCGATCCCCCATATAGGGAAGCCCATCCATGTAAGTTTGTCGAAACAAAGAACAACCTTGTTCTTTGAAAATGGGGAGGTCAACCGACGACCTGAGAGGGCGACCGGTGTCCGAAAGTTGGAGTTTTGCACAAAATGTTTTTGTCGATAGTTTGACAAATTTCAAACTTTTGATATAGATTTTATGGACACATCGGACTGGAGATTTTATTGGATGGTGGACAATCTTTGATCGATCACATACAAAAGTTAAACTCCGACAATCGAGTTAGCGATTCAAATTTTCTTTGTTTACTTTGAGATAAGATAGAGATTCAAATTAAACAAACTGTAAAGATGTATTAATTCTAATCTTTTACTCGCTATATTAATTTTGTTGGCGATTTTTTTAGTACAAGATCCGGGAACGCTGAGACGGTGGGACTTAATCCCAAGTCAACTATCTAGGTTACAATTGTTCAATTAACCGAGCTACAACCAATTCTCAATTTTGTTCCGAGATTTCATATATGAGTAGTATTGGATTTTAACAAACCAATGTAATATTGTTGGAAATTTGGTTTTGAGAAAGTGGCGTCGTCCCGACTTCACCAAATTTTCGGTGGCTAAGAATTTAATTTTGGAGGAATTAAATTGTATATTATTGATCTACTTTTTCGAGTAGATGTTCGTAGTATTTTTATTTCTCAAAACCGAATTTCGGTGAGTGAGAAATTAATACACGAGTTGGCCACAAAATGGGTATTATGAAAAGGAGTTGAAAGGATTTTTCTTCATCCCACATAGCTTAGAAAGCTAAGTTTATTCTAGTTTATAAACTAGAAGATGTTATTAGTTGGATATACAATAACATAAGTGGATGATCACAAGTGGACCACACGCGCGCGGCCCGCCGCCCGCCCGCCCGCTCGTCCTGGGCGTGGGCTTGTGTTCTGGGCTGGGCGGCCGGCCCTTTGGGCCGGGTCCCGATCCCACAACACTTTTGTCACTCGAAAATGGGCTTGGCCCAAATTCGTGGATCGTTGGGTGTTAGTCGCCGGATGAACCTCGACATTGCGGTGTCCGTTTCATAGTTGACTAATGGAGTATGTAACTCCTTAGATACCTGGGGTTGTAACCCCCGATTGTGGTCATCAATGTGTTTGTAACACCTGGGAGTTACAAAGGAGGTTAATGCCCATTACCTTGCCATGATTAATTCCCCTGCAGGTGGAGTTTTTGCTATCTATAAATAGTCGGTTCCATTGCGATTTCGCATACGTAAAATCGCATACATTCAAAGATTTTTCAAAGGTGTCGTCGAAAGTGTCGTAACATTTCTTATCACATTTGCAACAACATTTCACTCTGCATTTGAGTCCAAAGAACGTTCTCGCTCCTTCGAGTTCGACAGTGCCTTTGTGTTCCGGGGTGCTACTGCACACAGGGGCGTAAAGCCGTTTTATCTTTGGGGATATTACGTCAAACCGTGAGCACTAGCCGGGGCGTATTTGTCTTGGGATAGAGTTCTACTCGACTCGGCTTTTTCCGATTTTAATAGTCGATTTCTATTTCCTTGTAATTTTCCATTTTCTCGTTTGTAAAGCCATTGTTGAAGGCTCCGTTGTAATCACTTTGTAAATAAAGCATATTTTAAAAAACACAAGACAAATATCGATCTTCATGATGGCGAGCACAAGCGGGACCACGATCATCCCTCCCGCTCAGCCGAAAAACCCGAGAAGTTCATGGGTTTCGACTTTAACAGTGGCCGCAAAAATGTTGTTTTACCTCACCACCGAGCTTGGCGAAATATCGGATCGAGGACGCTCCAGTGGTGGTGAAAATGAGACTAATTTGAAAAATGCGATGCGTTTGATGCATGGGGCCAGGGTGATTTCTGTGCGGAACTATGTCCTTAACGGGCTTAGTGATGCACTTTACAAATGTATCTTGTGCGGTGAAATCCTCCAAAGAGTTGTGGGAATCTTTGGAGAAGAAATACAAAACCGAGGATGCTTGCACAAAGAAATTTGTGGTCGGTAAGTTCTTGGATTTTGTGATGGTTGATTCTAAAACCGTGATGGAACAAGTGCAAACGTTCCAGTTGATCCTACATGAAATCTCTGCCGATGGGATGGCCTTGCCGGAGGCATTCCAGGTGGCCGCGTTGATTGAGAAATTACCTCCTAGTTGGAGGGACTTTAAAAATTATCTCAAGCATAAGTGAAAGGAGATGGGACTAGAGGATCTCGATTGTCAAACTCGGGATTGAGGAAGACAATAGGAGGATTGACTCTAAGTCCGGCTTGACCAATGGAGTCGAAAGCGAATTTGCCGGAGCATGGCTCGTCAAGCACCAAGAAAAGACCTAAGAATAAAGGCAAGAAACCGGCAAGTGGAAAGTTCCAAGGGGATTGCTTCAATTGTGGCAAACCGGGGCATATGACAAAGGACTGTCGTCAGCCGAAGAAAAAGAAAACAAAACAACAGTCCAATGTTAATGTGGTAGAGCAAAGGGAACTAACCGACGTTGATATGTCGGCGGTGGTGTTTGAAGCCAATTTGGTTGATAACTCGAAACAATGGTTTGTGGATACCGGTCTTTACTTGCCATGTTTGCTCTAAAAGGGATGCATATTCTTACAATGTCCCGTTGACCGGAAGAAAGCTCCACATGGGGAATCACGCCTCTTCGATGTTGTTGGCGTTGAACGGTGGTCTTTTACTTCGGGAAAGGAGTTGAAGTCAAGGATGTCTTTGCATGTCCTTACATCCGAAAAAATGCGGTTTCGGGTTCATTCTTTGTTAACCATGGGTTTAGACTAGTTTTTGAATCAAAAGTTTGTATTGAGCAAGTTTGGACAGTTCCTTGGTAGGGTTATCTAGACAAGGGATTGTTCAAAATGAATGTAATGATTGTACGTCGTTTAGGCGATGTTGAAATGAATAAGAATGAATCTTCTTCTTTACATTCTTGAGTGCTCGATTTGTGGCATGTTAGATTAGGACATGTAAATCAATGCTATAAAAAGATTGGTAAATTTGGAATTAATAAATTTGCCGTAAGTAAACTCACAAAGAAAATGTGAAGTTTGTATTGAAGCCAAAATGGCTAAGTTAACGTTTCATACGGTGGAAATGAGCACTTCACCTTTAGAATTGATACACACCGATGTGTGCGATCCAAGTTTGTGCAAACTAAAGGTGGTAAAAAGTATTTCATCACGTTTATTGATGATTGCACAAGATTTTGCTACTTATATTTGTTAAGAAGCAAAAATGAAGCCTTGAGGCGTTCAAAAATTATAAAAATGAAGTTGAAAATTAACTTGGCAAAATGGGATTAAGATAATTCGGAGTGATAGAGGTGGCGAATATGTTGCACCGTTTGAAGAGTTATGTACCCGATCGGAATAATTCATCAAACAACGGCTCCATATTCACCACGATCTAATGGTGTTCTTTGAACGCCAAAACCGGACTCTTAAAGAGATGATGAATGTCATGTTGATTAGTTCCTTGGATTATCACGAAATATGTGGGGAGGTTATGTTAACGGCGAACCACATATTGAATAAAACCCCACTTAAAGGGAAAGATAAGACTCTTACGAATTGTGGAAAAATCGTAAGCCTTCTTATAAATACCTTAAAGTGTGGGGTGTTTGCTAAGGTTGCGATACTCCGAACCAAAGCAAGTGAAAATCGGCCCTAAAACGGTCGATTGTGTTTTTATTGGTTATGCACTTAACAAGAGTGCATATCGCTTTATGGTACATAAGTCGAAAAAATCCGGAAATGACAATTGGTACCATAATTGAGTCAAGGAATGCTATATTCTTTGAGAATGTTTATCCTTGTAAAGAAAGGATAAATGGAAGTCTAAAGAAAAGATCAGATTCGGATGTTCTTTGGAGATGTGACTTACGGTGTTATCACATCCGAACAAATGTGCAGATGTTACTGCGATGTTCTTTGAAGGTCTTCTTGGATGTTATAACATCCGAACGACATCCGTACAACATCCGCCGCCGATTGTGAGCAGAATGAGTTCAACACCGAGTGGTGAAGAACTAAGACGGAAAGAGGCGAAAGGTGGTTAAGTCCTTTGGACCTTGACTTTCTAACATTGATGTTAGAAGGTGAGCCGAACTTCGATTAAGGAGGCTCTAAGTAGTCCGATGTTCGCTCGGCAAGAAGCAATCAATAGTGAAATCGAGTCCATTCCGCAAAACCATACGTGGGAGTTGTTGATCTCCTGTCGGTCATAAGCCTTTAGGATGTAAGTGGATCCTAAAGAAGAAATATAAAGCGAGATGGAACTATTGATAAGTATAAAGACGGCTTGTAGCCAAAGGCTTTAAACAAAAAGAAGGGTATGACTTCTTTGACACTTATTCTCCGATAACGAGGATTGCGTCTATTCGGTGCTTCTCGCGATTGCCGCTTTGCACAATCTAGAGATTCATCGATGGATGTCAAAACGGCGTTTTCAATACGAGATAGATCTTTGAAATCTATATGGAACAACCTGAAGGGTTTGTTGCACCCGTCAAAGAAAAGAAGGTGTGCAAGTTGATAAGATCCTTGTATGGACTCAAACAAGCTCCAAAATAATGGCATCTTAAGTTTGATAACACGATGTTGTCAAACGGGTATAAAATCAACGAATGTGATAAATGTGTATATGTCAAAGGGACATCGGAAGCATTTGTCATAGTTTGTCTATACGTGAGACGATTTGTTAATCATGGGCGTGAGTCATGATGTTATCATGGACACGAAAAGAATGTTAAAGAGAAACTTTGACATGAAGGATATGGAAACTATTGGTGTGATCCTGGAGATAAAAATTAGCAAAACTCATGATGGAATTATCGTGTCACAATCCCACTATGTGGAGAAAGTGCTCAAGAAATTCAATGCTTTTGACGATTCACCGTCAAAGACGCCCATTGATTTAAGTGTAAATCTGGTTGCTAATGAAGCGGGAACCAGTGGCTCGGATGGAATACTCACGTATTATAGGCAGATCGATGTACATTACAAATTGTACACGCCCGACTTGGCCTACCCTCAGAAATATGTTGAGTAGTTCACGAGCAATCCAAGCCACGAGCATTGGAAAGCGTTAACCAAGGTGTTAAAGTACTTGAAGTATACCTTGAGTATGGACTATACTACTCGAGATATCCTATTTGACTTGAAGGGTATAGCGATGCTAGTTGGATTTCGATTCGAAGATTCTTATTCCACTAGTGGATACATGTTCACCATCGGAGGTGGTGCGGTATCGTGGAAGTCCACGAAACAAACGTGTATAGCTCGGTCCACCATGGAATCGAGTTTATAGCTTTGGATAAAGCCGGTGAAGAAGCGGAGTGGCTTCAAACTTTTTGGAAGATATTCCATGTTGGAGGAAGCCTGCGCCTTCGTGACAATTCACCGTGATAGCCAAGCGGCTATAGGAAGGGCACATAGCAATATGTATAACGGTAAGTCTAGACATATTCGTCGGAGACATAATACCGTTAGACAATTGATCTCAAGTGGTGTGATGTCAATTGACTACGTAAAGTCAAAAGACACCTTTGGCGCATCCTTTGACGAAAGGATTAAATCGAGATCAATTGTGTAAATTGCTAGGGGGAATGGGCTTAAAGTCCACAAAGTGAAAATAACCATCATAGTGGTAACCCAACCATGATGACGGAGATCCCAAGAACTTGGTTCAATGGGAAAACTAAGCTATGAAGGTTGAGTTGTGACACTTGGAAACAATGTTTCAACCCATCCCTGAGAGCAATGCCAAGTGTTGAACACCTGTAAGTTGTGGTGAGGCTAAGTCATTTGACTTTTAATGATTCCTACACCTCGTTGAGGTAGAGTATGGCAGATACTCGGATAGAGATCACCTATATAAGTGCGAAGTGAGGGCCGCTTCAAGGTAACACTTATGAATCCAAAGTGGTGTCCATGGCCGTAAACCGACACAAACGTGAGAACAGGAGGGGTTGAGACCTTCTTTGTGTTAATGTTATTGTCTCGGTATACACCGTGGAGGAATAGTTCAAGGCATTACGTCCACTAGACACCAATGTACCCGATAGTATTGATTATGGAAGGTTCAAAGCCACAAGCTACCTATCCCGATGCGGCATTGTCTCTTGAGGATCATGTGTCCGCATTCATGCATGCATTAATTTCCACTCATGTGGGGGATTGTTGGAAATTTGGGTTTGAGAAAGTGGGCGTCATCCCGACTTGACCAAATTTTCGGTGGCTAAGAATTTAATTTTGGAGGAATTAAATTGTATATTATTGATCTACTTTCCGGGAGTAGATGTTCGTAGTATTTTTATTTCTCAAACCGAATTTCGGTGAGTGGGAAATTAATACACGGTTGGCCACAAAAATGGGTATTATGAAAAGGGAGTTGAAAGGATTTTTCTTCATCCCACATAGCTTAGAAAGCTAAGTTTATCCTAGTTTATAAACTAGAAGATGTTATTAGTTGGATATACTATAACATAAGTGGATGATCACAAGTGGACCACACGCGCGCACGACGCCGCCCGCCGCCCTCCCGGCCCCGGCCTGCGTGGGCGTGGGCTTGGGCTTGGGCTTGGGCTTGACATTGCAGTCCGATTCATATTGACTAACGGAGTATGTAACTCCTAAGATAGTGGGGTTGTAACCCCGTTGTGGTCATCAATGTGTTTGTAACACCTGGGAGTTACAAAGGAGGTTAATGCCCATTACCTTACCATGATTAATTCCTGCAGTGGAGTTTTTGCTTTGCCTATAAATAGTTGGTTCCGGAGTTTTTGCTTTGCCTATAAATAGTTGGTTCCATTGCGATTTCGCATACGTAAAAATCGCATACATTCAACATTTTTCAAAGGTGTCGTCGAAAGTGTCGTAACATTTCGTATCACATTTTCAACAACATTTCACTCTGATTCGAGTCCAAAAAGCAGTTCGCTCGCTCCTTCGAGTTTGACAGTGCCTTTGTGTCTAGGGTGCTCTGCATACGAGGGGCGTAAAGCCGTTTTATCTTTGGGGACATTACGTCAAACCGTAAGCACTATCCGGGGCGTATTTGTCTTGCGGATAGAGTTCTACTCGACTCGGCTTTTTCCATTGTAATAGTCGATTTCTATTTCCTTGTAATTTTCCATTTTCCGTTTGTAAAGCCATTGTTGAAGGCTCACGTTGTAATCACTTTGTAAACAAAGCATATTTCAACAAATATGTTATTTTTCTTATTAAATATATATCTTTTTTGGAAAAGGACACAAATATATGAGATATAAACACTAATATTCTCATCGATCTAATGCACAAATTATGATCAACAATGAGAGCTTCCCAAACCGAATTCGCTAGAGAAAACCCAAAAAACAAATATTTGTTAGGCGAAGAATTAAATTCTCCATCAAATTATTGGTTAGATTTTTCTTCTTTGAATTAAATTCTACACCAAATTATTAGTTAAGTTTTTATTCTTTTTATTTTTTGATTGCTTTTGTTTTCTCACTTTTGTATGTGCTTCCTCTTATGGCAACATGTATATATGCACATTAAATTTCTCTTATTTTTTTGGCTTCAATTTTGATATAAATGATTAAATGTTCATGTAGAACAGGCTGTGGTGCATTTGTTAACATAACGGCCCACTCATACCCCTCGTCGAAGACAATATGTGTGGAGATTGGATAAGACTTAAAATACTTGTTATTTTCAAGCATTTATATGCATCATAGAATGAATTATTGAATTAAGGCTTTTCAAAAATAAAATAAACGAAATGAAATATTCGTGAATAGGACCATTAGTTCGAGTTGGTCATGTTAATTATCTGTTTTAAATAAGAGACACTTTTGAGGGTTTTTTGAACAGGAAAGATAAAATTTGTGCCTAAAGTTAAAAAAAAAAAATGTGTATCGTGGAGTAATAGATTCTTTAATTTCTTATCCTTTACTTTCCCCCTGAATAAAGAGAAAAACACTACAAAAAAAAAAAAACTTTTTACCAACATAATGATGTCGGTTAAAACATTGTTTCCCCAAACCAAGAACGGCCGGAATCTTAGGGTAGGCCCAACTAATATTAATATAAAAAAAAGTCATTCGATTTTTGCACATTTTTCCATAATAAAAATAGTTTTAACCATATTTTCTTAGTCATTTTTGAGTTCAAATTAATTTCCATTTTGTCTTTTTCTTTTCCTTTCTAGGACCGATGCATGACTCGATACCAAAAAATGCACCACGTCAATTTTCCTCAAATATAACCAAGTACCTTATCGGAGAATACAAGAAGGGTAAGTGCGAGTCGTATGACCATGTTAAAATGGTTAAAAAAATATTTTCAAAAAATATGACTATTTTTTATTTTTATAAAACATAAATGGACAATTGTCCATTACCACATGTAAAAATTAATAACAATATATCAAATTCAAAATAAGTAGAAATTTTGATTAAGTCATTGTATTAATTCATTCACATCTTAATATTAAAAAATAAACGACAAAATACAATTATATCAATATATCAAAAGGACAAATAGAGACACAAGAGAATAATGCAAAAATTCAACTTAAAGTTTATGGCGGAGCTTAAAAAATGTACAATTTTTTTAAAAAATGGGCAAAATGATCAAGACTCATATTTTTCAAGATTCACAAATGAAAGCAAGAAAGAAGAATGCAAGATAATTGAAGATTTTTTTTCTATTTTTCTATTTTTTATTTATTTTAAGATTAAAAAAAGAAAAGATCAAAATACCCCTACTTTTTTTTTCAAAATTTGAGGAGGGTCCATTGCCCCCCTTGACCCTCACATACCTTCGTCCCTGCCCCAAACGACGCCGATCAGCTATCGACAAATTACCAACAATCTTTATATATATCAACAGAAATATTATAGGTATCAAATACCAACAATTTTATATTTCATCGGTAAATAGCTACCTACAAGAATTTCACATACAATTTTTTTGTTTGTCGAAATTATCGCTGCTTTAGTTCCGAAATTTAATTTCGTATTATTTACCTACAAATTTTTATAATGGGTAAACTATTTATTTTAGTGAAAAATGCGCGAAAAGAAAAATCAAAGGATCTATTATTGATTAATAATAGGAACAAAATAAAAATACAACGATGTGATGGTTGATGGCCATGGTTTCAACCTAGCACATGGTGCACACATGCAAAATGGTGTTTGATTCAAAACTTAAAATACTAGATGTGTTAGATATGTTAGGAATATGAAATTATCCAATGAATTTTTGATTGATTGTTGACCAATATATAGGCGGAAGGAATGTAATGGATGGTTGAAATTATACTCCATGTGCTCCATGTGTATGGTAGGGGAACATGGTGGTGGTCAAGTGACATTAATTTTTCACTTCTACAAAACAAATTCAATTAATTGCATTTATCTTATCTTACACCTAGAGAATTCTATTGCTCTTTTAGGTTTATCTTATTTGATTGCCACTAATTTTTTTGCTTATAGAAAATTAGGATTTATAATTTCATATTTCTATTTTCTAGAGGGATAGAATGGATTATGGATTTTATTATCATTCATGGAAATTAAATATGAACTCTTCTAACAAATTATCGTGTATCGTATTGTATTTGTTAACTGAATTTATGAACCGTATTTATTAGGGTACTAATGTTGTATAAGTTAAAATCATACACATCATGACATAACCCAATTATGAAAGGAGGGGGGAAAAAAGGCCAAAAAAAAAAAAAGAATGGAAATGTGGAGAATTTGTCTCCACAAAATGGGATTGAGAAAGTCCAATTTGTATTCATCACAATAAAGAAGAGCAATTAATTTGGTTCATATATAGGTGTTGTACAAGCTCTCCCTAGAGCCTAACATAATGTTTGGAGCGTGTGTTTTAAATTTGGATTATTCTTTTAGTTAGAATTATATTGAATTTTTCAGATGGTGAGTAACTTTAATATGATAAATGTTGGAAATTTGGGTTTGAGAAAGTGGGTGTCGTCCCGACTTTCACCAAATTTTCTAGGTGGCTAAGAATTTAATTTTGGAGGAATTAAATTGTATATTATTTGATCTACTTTCCGAGTAGATGTTCATAGTATTTTTATTTCTCAAAACCGAATTTCGGTGAGTGAGAAATTAATACACGTTGGCCACAAAAATGGGTATTATGAAAAGGGAGTTGAAAGGATTTTTCTTCATCTCACATAGCTTAGAAAGCTAAGTTTATCCTAGTTTATAAACTAAAGATGTTATTAGTTGGATATACTATAACATGTAAGTGGATGATCACAAGTGGACCACACGCGCGTCGCGCGCCCCCCGCCCCCGGCCTGGGCTTGGTCCTGTGCAGGCGGCGGCCCCTATTGGGCCCGGTCCAGTGATTGTTGGGTGTTGGGCAGCCGGATGAACCTCGGACATCAGCGGTGTCAGTTAATTCATAGTTGACTAACGGAGTATGTAACTCCTTAGATAGTGGGGTTGTAACCCCCAAATTGTGGTCATCAATGTGTTTGTAACACCTGGGAGTTACAAAGGAGGTTAATGCCCATTACCTTGCCATGATTAATTCCCCTGCAGGTGGAGTTTTTCTTTGTCATAAATAGTTTGGTTCCATTGCAGATTTCGCATACGTAAAATCGCATACATTCAAAGATTTTTCAAAGGTGTCGTCGAAAGTGTCGTAACATTTCGTATCACATTTTCAACAACATTTCACTTTGCATTCGAGTCCAAAGATTCGCTCCTTCGAGTTCGACAGTGCCTTTATGTCCTGGGGTGCTACACGCACACGAGGAGGACGTAAAGCCGTTTTATCTTTGGGGACATTACGTCAAACCGTGAGCACTAGCCGGGGCGTATTTGTCTTGCGGATAGAGTTCTACTCGACTCGGCTTTTTCCATTGTAATAGTCGATTTACTTTCCTTGTAATTTTCCATTTTGTGTTTGTAAAGCCATTGTTGAAGGCTCCTGTTGTAATCACTTTGTAAACAAAGCATATATTTCAACAATAAAATGATAGTTAATGCTATGTAACACAAAAATCTACTAAGATTAAATAGTATAAACGTAATTAAATATATAACATTGTTGTTTAGATGTATTTGATATAAATATATTTCAATTACCAATAAATTTGATTATTCAGATCAAACCAGTACGTAGATCAATTTGTTGTGCCTCTGATAGGGTGGTCTAGTGGTGTTGAGGGGGCTGGGGTTGATCAATACCAAAGGTCTCAAATTCGAATTTCTACCTCTACACCACTTGGTCAAACTTGTCCCACTATCTATATATCATGGTTTATCTTGTGTCTAATTCAAATCTTGTGTCTAATATATCTTGTGTCTAATTCAAAGTTGTTAGAAAGGAGGAAAAACATATATTTGTAAGCTTTTTCAATTTTTTGCTTCCTACCTCTCCTTTACACAAATGTTTTTCCAGCTAATTAGATAGATCATATGACAAAGTGGTTTAAGCAATACCTTTTTCTTGACGGTGGTTGGTTAGGAAAGCTAACAAAGAAAAAGGGGGACAATAAAAATGGATTTTTAATACAACATTACTTTTAAATTTAGTGTGATGTTACACATTGTTTTTGGAATATGTATATGAGGTCTTTGTCAATTACTTAATTAAAAGGACATTTACTAGTTTAAGTTCACAATTTTATTCACCCTCTGTCGACATCACACTTTTTAGTGCAAATGTCTCAATCATTTTCTACTATTTGTTAAGCATTTCCTTCTCAGACCTATTCTAGTTGGTGAATACTAGTTTTAAATTGTTTTGGCCTCAAAATGTGGCTGAATAATAACAAGAAACGAAAGAAAATGAAAAGTATCGAAAATTGTGTGTTAATTTGTTTGTTTTGTAATACAGTATAAAACGGAAGTTGCTTATGATTTATTGATGTATGTCAATGACATGATTTCTTTGGTTAATCTTCAATTTTCATTTTCATGTTTATTTAATATTTGTCCTTTTTTAACAATTTAATATCTATAATTCAAGATGAAAGGTCACACTCATATTATTCCAACCTTCGATTAAGCTCAATATATTAGTTGAGTTCTAAATGATTCGACTTCATTAAACTATCAATTCATGAACCCAAGGTCACTCAAAATGTTTAATTCATTAGTGTTAAATGTGATCAAACAAATATAGTTACATATTATCGTCTTGTTCACGTGCTTCCGTATAATATATATATATATATATATATATATATATATAGGTCATAAGAGAAATTCATCTATGTTGTTTGAGCGTTATACAACAAATTTCCTTCTTACCCATGGAGGGGAAAATTTTAAAGATATATATGTTGTCACAATGAACAAAAGGATAATATTTAATACAATATAAAGGCATTGTGTTATTTCTCTTAATGTTCACAAAGTTTCAATTGTGCTATTGTAACATAAGAGAAATTCATCTGTATCGTTCGAGCCATTATACAAAAAAATTTCTTGCTATCCATGGAGGGGAAAGATTTAAAGATATGTTATCACAATGAACAAAAGGAAAGCATTTGATCCAATATAAAGGCATTGTGTTACTTTTCTTATTGTTCACAAAGCTTCAATTGTGCTAACATTTGCACAAGACCCAACAAATTTGTAGTAGAAACTCATGAAAGTTAAAATTCATTCATACTTATCTCACTACTACAAAAAGGGTTATGAGAGACTAAGCTAATAGCGACGATGCAATGTGTTCGCTAATAAGAACTTCAAGCAACGAAAAGTCGTCCATAATCTAAGTTACAGAAAGGCAAAAAACACGGGTCGCTAATACTTTATGCTACAACGTGACAAAATTAAATAGTCACTAATAAAAAATAATAGCGACCACAAGTCATTTCAATTGCTTTGTTTTTTTTTAAAACCATCATTAGCAAATATGTGTTTTCATTATAAATTTTGGCACCAATCTAATTTTAGAGGGCCTATTATTTGTCATTCATGAGTAGCGATATATGACTGGAGTGGTCCGTCACATGTGTCCTCAGGGCCTCCCAGTCAGTGGCCGCTACAGTTTCCGTACAAAAGCATATATTTGTATGACTAGATGGACGGCTGGAGGAGTTAACCAATAAGCATGGTGATCAGTTGGTTGATTTAGTCACATATATGATGAGGGTGCTACTATCTCAATTTGCCATAGACGTGTGTCTGTCAGATTTCCCATCACCTATGTTACCACTGGCTTTTGGTGTTCTATCATCTTCCAATGATGTTTACCAAGATGGCGACGATGTGTAGAGCTTAGGTGATTAGGTTTTTATGTATTGATGATATTCTTTTTTGGAAAAAATTGTATATTTTCTAATTGATTTGTACAAGATATTGACTACTATCGTATGTAATTGTTGTTTTGTTTATAGATTCTACTATGTTTTATGGATTGTGAATTCAACATATTATATTGAATACAGTTAAAAGGACAATAAATGCAAAAACAAAACAAGTAAAATTAAAAAAATGTTTATCGTCGCTCATAATGAATGTCATATCGCATCAACCAAAAAGATCAAGAACTTACATGCAATTATGTCACCGCCAAAAATAAATGCCACGTCGACCAACCAAAAAATGACAAAATTCCATCTAATTTTAGTGACTACTTATTTGCGATGATATGTTGTCGCAAATATCTTATTAGCGACGACTTTTTTTTGGTTTTTAGCTAAAGCCACTATTTGTAGTAATATCTTCTTCAATCTACGTAATTTTTGTTAGGATAATAGTGTATGGTTTATGTTTAGGAAATGGCAAAAAGGTTTGAGTGTTTAGGCTTTAGTCAAGGCCTGAATTCAATTCTCTCCGCAAGACGAAAAATACCCCGTACACTAGTGCTAACTGCCCGGTGTCGTCCCAAAGATACAACAACTATTTCAGTTTCGAGTTTACAAGACTTGCAAACCCGAAACACAAATAACTACGTAAGTGTTTCGACTTTCAAGCTTAGAAGGAAGGAAATGTCAATATGCTCGTGATGCAAAATGACAGTTAATTATCCAAGATTTCGCTTTTATCAATCTGGGGCTTCGTAATATAGGCAAGCAAGTGCCCGTCACGGAAAATCACGCCTTTAGGCTCGAAAAGACACATTTGCACCGAATAGACGCACATGTTCATCGACGCACGACCAGCGCACGGGCGTCGCCAGGCCGTGCGTGGACTCGCAGCAGACTGGCAGACGCACGACGGCCGCACGGCCGTCGCCATGCCGTCGTGGTGGACTCAGCGCAGTACGGCAGTCGCACGACCCGACGACGACGGCCGTCGTCGTCCGCCGTGCTTGTTCCCGGTTGAAATCCATTTTAATTAATTAAATCCGTATAATTAATTATAAAAATTAATTAAACATCTATTTTTAAAGGTTTTTGTCCAAAAGAATAAGGGCCTTGAAGCCCAAGCCCAAGCCCAAGCACAGACTGGCGGTGGCGCGCGCCGCGTGCTTTGACCAAACCCACAAGTATGTAGGTCCCTAACCCTTTAAAAACTTGGGTGCCCCAAAGGCCCAAACCCATAAGTCCAACTTGGAACATCGCCAGCCGTGCGTCACATCCCCTTATTTACCTTGCGGCGGAATGAGGAGTCGGAGCCGTTGTCCTCGAGCGTAGTCGGCGTAAGCACAGAAGTTCGAGTTATCAAAAAAAAAAAAAAAAAAAGTGTGCAAACTTTTCACCTTTTTTCCTATGTGGGATGGAGCATTTCTCCTTTCCCACATTCTCCATTTTCCATAGTATTTATTTGTATTAAGTGGCTAACTTCTAGCTTTAATTTCTAATTCACCCGGAATCGGTTTTGAGAAATTCCAAATGCTATTCTCATCTACTCTCTTAGTAGAATTTTTACAAATAATTTAATTCCATTTTTCACTAATGGAAACCACTTAATTATTTGGTCAAAAAATCGGGTCAACACTCATTTCTCAAGACCAAATTCCAACAATTTTATAGTAGAAACATTTACAGTTTTTCTTCTTTCGATAAGCTAGCAGTCAATTAATATCTAAAAGTTTATTAATATAGTCAATTACATTATTGATGCTAGTGGAAATTCATAGGCAAGTGTACTAGCATCAAACTTCAATTCGACTAATATTCAACACCTCCAATTGCTTAGTGATCAATTCATCTCCAATGCATCTCATGTTTTTAAAAAGTAGAGGTAATTTTTTTATTTTCTTTTTGAAGGAAAATGTAGAGGTAATTGAATTGATTCGAAAAGTGAAAGTTTAACAACACTTTACCAACTTTCTTTGTCCCATTAAGAATTAGGGTAACCGAAATTGAGACATTTAATGCATTTCAACTAAGAAAAAATGTTGTGAGGAAGATTCAATACCAGCCAAATCTCTGGTAACAAACTTGGCCTACAAAATCTAGCTTTCACCTTTCAATGTGTGAAAAAAAAATGTTGAGTAAAAAGTTAACAAAGTAAAAGGCAACCCCACAAAGAAACCCTCTATCTTGTAGACATTAAAACTCACAACTACATGTCCCCTTGTAGGTCAAGGTATACTAACAATTAAAAGGATTGATAACTTTGTGGGCCTATTTTGTTTTTAAAGTTTTTCATTAGTTGATGGAACAAGGAAATAAAATTAGGATCTTTTTTTGGGGGTGGGCTGGGGGGTGGGGGAACAAGTGATTAATTATGCTTACTATTAGTACTAAAATCGTGATTAACTTAAAATTAACATCACTGTCTAATATAATTTTTTCGGATAATTACTAAAATACCCCTGAGATTTGTGCTAATTACAAAAAAAAAATGGAGATTTTTGAAAATTACAAAATCCCCATTGACTTCTGATTGTCTTGCAATTTTTCCCTTCACAAGCAAAGAAATATTTAAAACCTCCTGACATTTATTGAAATATTATAGTTATTCCCATAAATTTAAGACAAAATCAAACCTCAAGGGTTTCTTTGTAATGTTAAAAAATCTCTGAATTTTTTTGTAATTAGTTCAAACCTCAGGGGATGTTTTGTAGTTATCCCTAATTTTTTTCTAATGACCACTCTTTTCTAGTTACCAAGGGAAATATGATATTCGGTTGGAAAATTAGTTGGTTTTTCCTTTTACGAAATTCAGCAGGTCTCTTGTGAGACGGTGTGAGACCGTGATACTTTTAGTATGAAAATTGATACTTTTAGTGTACAAAGTGATACTTTGTCTAAATACACTAATTTAAGAATATTTTGATAAGTATCACTTTTTACACTAAAGTATCACTTAAAAGTATCACCGTACACAGTCTCACGGACTTTCACCGTCTCACATAAGTTTTTGCGTACAAAACAACTACGAAATTTTGGTATATTACACTGTTCTATATATTTATGATGAACAGTACCAAAAACAATATATGTAATAAAATGTGGAGTATTGATATCGATTTTCCTTTTTTGGATATATGTCCTTTCGGTAGATAGTGATAAAAAATAAAATGAGAAATTTACTATAGTTGCAAATTAATATCCGTGGGTTATCTAATGTATGCATATTAATTATTAATAATTTCTACGAGTACGGAGTACTAGAAAGTAAATATGAGATAAATTCATCGCCATCACAAGACATTGATATATACAAGAAAATATCCTAAATTAGAATTAATTTGGTCAAATCATTATTCAACCCAATATGCACATCAGCAGATATTGCTGATAATAACCCTTATATTAATTTATGAACAATAATTAATTATCCTAATATGACTAAGCAAATTACGATGCGTCAATTATGAAAAGTTTGCTATAACTTCTAAACATAAATAGAGTATTTATTTCAAATAATACTATAAAATATGTAGATATAAGTGTAACTAATCCATCATAATTGATTGATGCATGCCATGGCTTGTAAATTTTTGTAATTAGTGTGTAACTATATCATAATGTTTTTTAAGTTGCCTTTTTGTGTATGGGAGGTTAGGGTGGTTAGAAAAATGAATTTTGGGCAGGTTATTTTTATTGTACAAGCGTGACATCTAGTTATGATGGAAATTAAAGCATTTGGAAAACATATAATACTGCCACTAAAAAGTGCAATATTTAATTCATGCGCCAAATATTGAATTTAGAAAATGTCAAATTCATTTGGAAAAAAAAAAAGAAAATGTCAATTCTTTTTGCACATTTTATATGCTTTTCTCACTGTTATCAAACACAAAATAATAATTATAATTAGATGAAATAAATTTACTAGGAATATTTATCTTCCAGCTTATTGAATTATGATTATAAGATACTGTGGCATGGTATACTCGGGGGTTTGATGTATTTGATTCAATAATCAATTCCATTAATAATGAATTTTTTCGTAGACTTTGGATTCAAAACTAAGCATAACTAAATCATGAACGTCGTAATAAAGAACTTTTTTAAATGAAAAGAAAAATTTAAGTATAGTCTATCAATGAGAATATATAGATCCCACTCTAATTTTATGTATACAATATCTTCTAGGGGTTGTAACTATATATTATTATATAATCGATATTGAATATATTTCATCAATACATTATACACGTATATACATGTCAGGAAAAATTTCTGCTGATGATAGACAATGTATTCGCTCTGTTTTAATATAATAATTCTATTCTTACAGTATAAATTAAATCGAGCTCTCTAATCTTTTAACAAACTTATATAATGTAACAGTTTTTTGATAGTTCGATCAAGATATTGTTATATTATGTGTATATTATTGTTTAATCATTGTTTAAATAACTATTAGATTAATTTATTATTCTAATAAGACGAATAGTCAAATTGGCCTTAACTGCGGTAAGTGAGCTAACCAGTGGGCTTAGCTCAAATTTGCCACCACAAAGAATTGTGGGATGGAGGTCGGGGTTCAAATCCTCGCCCATCAAATTGTTTGTGGGGTGGAGGTCGGGTTCATATCCCTTCTCCATCAAATTGCTCCCCATATGCGGTAGTGAAGATTTGGTGGGAACTCATCTTGAATAGCATCCGTGTGGGTTCGATTCGGGAGAGATCGTTATTAGTAGATTGAGGGGGTCGAACATAATTGTTCTCTTTACCTGAGGATCTCGGTTGTACGTCGCCAGACCCCCCGCGAGAACACTCGGCCAGCGCGTGCACATCCGCGGTTTACCTTGGCGCAGCGAATGAGGAGCCGGAGTTGTTGTCCTCGAGGCGTAGTCGGCGTAAGCTTGGAAGGCGAGTTATAAAAAAAAAAAAAAAAAAAAAAAAAAAAAAGTAAGCAAGTCGCTATTTTCTTGGAGGATGGGAACAAAAAGATTGTCTATCTTTGAAAGTTTGACTCCTTGCTTTTTAAATTTGAAGAATTTTATTTGTTTGTATTTGCAGATTCAAATATTTCTATATACCATTCAGTCCGTAACCCAATCATTATTACTATTTGATTAGATCCGGGTATAATGAATGACTTTGGAGCCAAAAGCATAAATAATGGGACACTAGAACCCCGGGGGAAGGGCGTGCCGGCGGCGCGGCTTAAGTAGGGGTGTCAATTTCAAACCCGACACGCAAACCCGATACGAACCTAACACGAAATTAATGGGTATGGGTCCGAGCTTCATGGGTCCTGGGTCGAAAATGGGTCGAACCCGAATAACCCGCCAATTAAACAATTCGGGTTTGGGTCAACCTACTATGACCCATTTAACCCGTCTAACCCGTTTGTGAATTTGAAAAAAATAATTAATTGTAAGAAAAACAACAAACAAGACATGTCATTAAAACTTAAATGATAAAACCTCCTTAATTATGTATTTGTTATTATTATGCATGTCTTTTTGAATATTGTCCTTAAAATATGATTAGTATATTATGTTATTTCTTTTTGTATGTTGTGAATTGTGATATTTTTTATCGATGAATAGTATATGATAGTGATTGATTTTAAAAAAATAAATTTATTCGATTAAAACTATTAAATTTATATAAATATAATTTTATTAGACGATTCTGCGGGTCGGGTCCGGGTTACTGTGAAATAAGCGGTCGTCCGGGTTCAAGATTCGACACGAATAATTAAACAGTCGGTCCGGCCGGCCAAGCTTCGTTTACACGCCCAACCTCGCGAACCCGGACCCAACCCGAATTGACACCCCTAGGCTTAAGCCCCTCGGTCCGTCCTTCATTGCATTTTTCTCCGTATTTCTCGGAGTTTTCCCATATTTTGGACCGGATTCAGATTTCAGTACTTCTTCATTTTCACTCGGGGGCCAGAGCGTCACCGGCTGTTCGGTCTGTAGTTCCATTATTCCATTTTCATATTTGCTTGTGGGCTTCGATATTCTCCCTCTGGCTCCGGAGTTATGTTATGATGGTGAGGGAAAGAGCTTGAGTCGAATTCATGTCCGAGTGATGAGGTTCCCGAGGAGGAGTCCGGGAAAGATAATTTAGATGAGGCCCATTAGCCCAAGTATCGGCCCAGGCCTCCGCCTGGGTGTCGAGTAGTGTCCCGGGATAGTTAGTCGGAAAGTTTCCTCCCAGTTTCTTTGTAGATTGACGGAGCGGTGGGGGCTCCCTTCGGCGTTCTGTATATTGGCTTTGGAGCTATGTCTCGATCTAGTTTTCGAGCTACGGAGGCGGGAGGATTTGGGTGTCCTGTGAATATGTAATTTGTGTAGGAGTTGATCTCTTGAAGATGGTGATGTATTCTTAAGAGGAGCAGTTCCCTAAAAGGGGAGAGGTTCCCAGAGCGCGGGAGCCCATGACTGGAGTTTATTGCATGTGACGAGCCCTCGCGGGACTTAGCCTTTTTGGGAAGGCAACATATTTCCTATGAGTGGTTTTCGTGGGATTTGAGAGTTGAGGCATTGCAGGATCTTCCTGAGGGAGCCGACGGTACGGGAGGCGACGATAGAGAGAAGCCCAGCGATGCTGGTGCTGCGGAGGAGGACGGAGCCCCCTATGTCTGAGTAGTGACAGTCTATTCTGGTCTAGACAGCCTTTGCCTTCAGCCTACCCATCTAGGGCTTGCTTCATGTACTTGGATATTTTTTCTTGCTTATTCTCTTGAGATACTTCTTTGCCCCGAGGGGCCGGATGATGTTCCGTTAAATTGATGTTATACTTGTACTTGTGCTTTTTCTTATGCGTATTTGCTTTTTCATGCTTGACTTGTAGTATTTTCACATGATTTCTTGTTGGAGGAGACTTGTTTTCATACTTTGTGTGGAGATGGATCCTTCCCTTTGGGAGGAAGCTTTAGTTCTTCTGGAACGGACGGAGATGTTTGTAAGGAGGTTAGGGGCACCTTCCGTGGCCTGGAAGGGGCACCCTTCAGGAGCTCAAGGGCGCCCTCCCGTGGCCCTGAGGGGGCACCCTTCAGGAGCCCTGGGGTTCTTTTCCGGAGCCCTTATCTTCATAATTCTTCTGATCACACAGTCATTCCTTCAGCGCAGGTGTTAGCATTTTTCGCTCTCTTTTCGTTGCACATTTTTTTTATTTATGTTTACGAGACTCCCCGTGAGGAGCCCTTCCTCCCGAGCACTTTGGAGGAGGAAAAATTTTTGAGGACTCCTCCGTGAGGGAGCCTCTCCCTTCTGGGAGAGAAAATATTCTCTAGAGGACTTTATTTGCCTCACGAAACGCAAAGCTTCTCTAGAGGACTTTATTTACCTCACGAAGCGCGAAGCTTCTTTAGAGGATTTTATTTACCTCTCGAAGCGCGAAGCCTCTCTGGAGGATTTTATTTTCCACATGGAGCACCAAGCATCTCGGAGGACTTTATTTGCCCCGGGAGCATCGGGGGGAGTCTCCTTTCTCCCGGGAGTGTTGGGGGAGCCAACTGTGTAGCCACCTCTTATGTTGCGGGTAGGGGTAGTTCCTCCGGAACTGCCGCAGGAGGGTCTCTACTCTCGGGGTGTCGGGAGGGAGCGTACTGTATTAGTTGGTGAATAAATACATATATGTAATCCAGAGAATGGTGAAAACAAATTGCAACTTGTATTATTTGTTCGAAATGAATGCAATAAGGAAACTTGGCTCGCAGGCCAGAAAATACTTGTAATAAATGTTTTACGCCAAGTGGGCGTAAAGAGCTAGTGTTGAAAAGTAAATAAGCATGTAAAGGCCCCGAGAGGGGGGACAAAACTGATTCATAAGGGAGATGGCAAGTTCCGCAACTTCTAAGGTTGTGGGGCTTGACCAATGTCTTCTCTAAGGAGCTAGCTCGCCTCTCTTTGAGGTCTCTGGAGATCATGTTGATGGCTCCAACCATATATAAGTATTTTGTCTTTCTTTAGTGCGCGGCTCGGGGCAGCGTGGAGCTTGGGGGAGTCCGTCTTCTTCCTGCCCAGGATGCTCGTTCCATTTGCCTTGATCCATATAATTTTTCAAGTAGCCTCCATGGATCAGCTTTTCGATTTCCCTCTTTAGGTGGAAACAATCATCAGTAGTATGACCCTTCACGGTGAAAATGACAATACTGATTGGAATTGAGTTTTGCAGTGTTGTCTCTCATTTTCCTTGGAGGTTTTATGATTCCCTACCCCTGACAGCAATTAATATCTCAGCCACGGGCGCATTCAAGAAAGAGTAAATCTCGCCTCGTATTCCCTTCTTCCACCTTCTCTTTTGCCACCTCTTCTAAGATGGTGTTTGTCATCTTCTCTAACTTTCATCCTGTGGCTGGGCTCTGGCTTGGTAGATTCCTCCACTCGAATGTGTTTCTCTACTCAGCCTAACAACTCTTCCAGGATGGAGGGAGGCTTCCCGGCCAAGGACTCCTTCAAACGTCCCTGGAGGATGTTCTGTTGTAAGATTCCGACCAATGTCTCGTGCTGGATGTTGGCAACTTCATTGACAGCTTCCACGAATCATTTCATGAAGTCCCGCAGCGACTCTTCTTCCTTCTGCTTTACTTTAAAAAGATGAGCAATGGTCTTGGAACACTTTCGGTTGATGGAGAACTGTTGCGTAAAAGCTTCAGTGAGCTTTTCCATCCCAGATATTGATCCTACCGAGAGCTGGTTGAACCAAGTCAATGCCCACTTAGTCAAAGTGGTGAGGAACACCTTGCGGTAAGAGGCGCCCGCCATGTCGTAGAGATCCGCTTTTGCATAAAATTTATCTAAGTGCTCTTGGGAATCTCCAGTTCCATCATATTCCTGGGAGATTGGAGGTCTTTATTCCCGGGTAGTGGCTCAATAAGGATGGCAGGGGCTAATGGATTCTTCTTCATCAAGACGGTGGCCCGCGAGTTGGCTTGGATGTGTTGTATTGCTCGAGACTCTTCAGCTAGTGGCGGATCTTCGCGATTCTTGTCGCGCCCTTCATCTCTTCCTCCAGGACCTCCCAAGTTAGGGTCTTCAGTGGTGGGCAGAGCTCGGGGCAGTCTCCAATGGCTCCAGTCGCAGCCTAGTGTCTCTGACCATTGCGGGTGGCTTCATCAAGTAAGGCTTGGAGGGCTGCCTGGGTTAGACGAATTTTCTCAACAGATGGAGCCCCCTAAGGGGAAGAACACGACCTTCTTCCTTGCGGGGAAGGAGGCGGTGACCTTCTTCCTTGCGGGGGAGGAGACGCTTTTCCAGTGGGAATGAGGCTGGCCTCCCGTCTTCTTTTAGTGGTTGTTCCTCCTGCTGGTCTCTGACTCCGTGGACACAAACTTGGGATTCGACTTCGCGTTCTTGAGATCGGGTATACATCTTCGTGTGCTTTGGCTATTTCCCACAGACGGCGCCAAAATGATGCTACCTTTTAGGACACATCACTCTAAGTCAAGGATTCTGATGAAAGTCAAAGTCTTCTTCTTCCCAAGGGGAGAAGTCTTCCAAGACTTCTTCTCCGGGAGCTGGGAAATTCTTCAGTTCATAACTTGCCTGCACACATGCAAAAATTAGATGGTCCCCGAGGTTGTCCCAGTGAGGCCTCTCCGACGCTCAAGTCAGTAAGTGATCAGAAGAGAAATTAAGACAGTAAACGAATATTGAATTAATGCGTAAGCCTAATTATGAGAGAATGTACTTACAAATGAATATGAGAGACCTTTATATATCTGGGTGATGGGTCTCGTGGGACGTGAGACGTGGGCCATGTAGGAGAAACTGGCCCGTGGGCCGGTCTCGGACTCTTTTGGGTCTGGTTATTCCATTAATAGCCCATTGCATAATTAATATTATATCAATATATAAACCGAATTATATAATAATTATTAAATATCATTTTTGCCCCAAACAGTTATGTTTGTATTAATTTTTTTATTTGTTTTGTAAGTTTTAAAATTGCTCAAATTGAGTCTTATTTCACCAAATGTTGCAAAATCACCAGCAATTGACAACTGGGTTGCACATGATCCCCTAACATTTGGGAGTATTTGATTTTCGCTATTTTTGGTGACATGATAGATATTAATCTACATTAACCTTAAACTATAATTGTTGATCATGTAGATGTTGGAATTTGGTAGTGTGAAATTGGGTGTTGACCCGATTTTGACCAAATATTTAAGTGGTTTTCATTGGTGAAAAATAGAATTAAATTATTTGTAAAAATTCTACTAAGTGAGTAGATGATAATATCATTTGGAATTTCTCAAAATCAATTCCGGGTGAATGAGAAATTAATGCTAGAAGTTAGTCACTCAAAACTAGAAAATGGTATGAAAAATAGAAAATGTGGGGAAGGAGAAATGTTCCATCCCACATAGAGTAGTAAGTCAAAGTTTGCTCAATTTATAAATCCCAAGTTGGACAATTGGGTTTGGGCCCTTGGGGCACCAAAGTTTTTAAAAGGGTGAAGACCTACATGCTTGTGGGTTTGGTTCAAAACACACACGCGCGCCGCCGGCCGGCTCGACATGGTCCAGTCTGGCCCGATTCGGGTCGCGGGCCCTGGGCTTGAGCTTGGGCTTGGGCTTCAAGACCCTTATACTTTTTGGACCAAATTTATTTAAAACCCTTTAAAAATATTAATTAATTATTTTTAATTAATTAATTAAATCCAACTGGGGTGCTTGGGCGCGCAGCAGTGCGTGGAGCGCACCGCGCGCTGAGGCCTGCGTGAGGACAGTGAGCATAATTAGACGCGCGCAGAACTGATGCACCTGTTCTAGCAACCAGGTGCATTTTTTGGCTGTAGACATGTCTTTTCGAGCCAAAAGACATGTCATTTCCATCGGGCACTTTGATGCCTATATATACGATCCCCCTGCAAATGAAATCTGGTACGAAATTTAAGCCTAAAAATCGAGTCAATTGCATCAGCATATTGATATCCTTCTCTTCATAGCTTGAAAGCCGTAAACACTTAAGTTCTATGTAGTTTCGACTTTTGCAAGTGCTGCTAAGTCGAAACAGTAAAGTCATTGTATCTTAGGGACGATCGCTGGAACCGTAAGCACTACGTATACGGGGCGATATCGTCTTTCGGAGACTGTATTAAATGCAAGCATCGACTTAGCCTATATATCCAAACACTTAGCCATTTCTTGCAAACAGTAAACCTCCCAAACAACAGTAGATTAGTGTGTCATGTCACCAAGAAATGGCCGAAAATAAAAAAAAAAAAAATCATCTATTTTGAGGGATCACGTGCTAGTCACGTGTTAATTTGCGGTGGTTTTGCAATATTTCGGCAACGATGACTCAAAATAAGCAATTTTAATACTTACAAGACCAAATTAAAAATTTAAAAACGAACGAGACCAATTTTAATACTCCTCAAGTTACAGGACAAATCTTACAATTTTGCCTAAACGGAGCAAGATTAAACTTTTTTTTTATGTTAAACTAAATACTTTTAAATATATTCAAAATTGTAGGAAGTTTATAGGGGCCACCACCGTCACCACCCCTAGCTCCGTAACTAAAGAGAACTATTATACAGATAACCTAACAACATTAAGTGAAATTCACTAGCGTTTAGTACAAAAACTATGACCATGTGCATTGAGTTTCATTAAATCCTTATCAGTGTGCCAAATAATTTTTATCGAAATTAGTTAATTAAAAGAATTAAGCAATAATCCAAATTAATGAATTGAAATAACGAGTATTACATATTTCATCCATCTTAGAATTATAGACTTATGTTCTTAACTAGTCAGTTTCGTATTTTAAACTTATAGGTTTACATATGCTCTTAACTAGTCAATATCATATTTTAAAGTTTAATAAAAAAAAATTTGAGATGAGTCAAACGTAATTTTAAAGTTTAATAATTGACAATTGCAAATTTTACCTATTCAATTTATTTATTTAATGGCGCATTAATATGCCATGATTTACGAAAGTCAATTCTTTTCTGTCGGCAACACGAACAAACAAAAACCTATATTTTGGGGGGTTTGATGCTACTACGCGTGAGGTCTGTGCCCAACCCCTTGATTCATTTTATTTTAAGCCTTGACAATTAAATGTACACAAAATATGTAAAGTGCGTCGCTACAAATAATTTGACATTTGGGAGTATTTATAGTTTCTCTAGTAACATTTAGCAAGCTCATGCGTCTGGACTTATTAGATTAGTTATATCTAAACATTAGGCTCAAATTTTCGTTTTATCTCATCTCATTATTTTTTTTAAGAAAAAAGGGAAATTGTGTTCTCAAAAAAAACTTGATCATTCTCCCATTTCCAAACATGTGAATAAACTTTTATATTTATTCTCAAAAACAAAACTTTATATTTCATTCAAACAGACCAATAATGTTTGATGAACAAATTATTAATTGCTAAATACATTATTCTTAAACCGCTACAAGAAAATTTCAGTTTAGAATTACTGACATAAATGATTTTATCACTAAATTTTATATTAATTTACAAAATATCAACATAATAAAATGGTTGCTCCCAAAAAAGACCTCCTCTCGCCGATCACCTTCCAAGACGAACTCCTCCGCGAAACTCCGCACAAGGGGGGGGAGGGGGGCTCCGCGTCCCTCTCCGATGATTAAGTCGGTGACTTGGAAGAGAAGCAAAAGCAAGAGAGAGAGAGAGAGAGAGAGAGCAATATAACAATAAAAGAATGAGATTAGGTTAGAATGAACCTGGGCTTGGCCTTTTATACCTTAGCTAGATTAGGGTTTCAGAAAATCCAGGGATTCTCATACGATTTGGTGTCGTAGTCACCATTAGATTAGGATCGAATCTCTTAAAAACCCTAATTTTATGCCATTAAGGCCTCGATCCCCGAACCGATCCGAGGGATGTCGGGTCCATGTTTTAATATTTTAGCCCTCGAAATCTCAAAGGCACTCTGCGAGCCCCACTCCTTCTGTAGAGGCCGAACCCCACTCGACCTCTTTTCTCATATCACCGAGGTTCCTTTAGAACGCACTGCACCAAATATGCCCTTAAAGTACAATAGGTCATCTTTAAGCATCCGAGCTTAAGAGATCGGCCCAATACAACAAGCGTTATTAGTTCACCATATGTTCGGGCTTAGAAGGTCGGCCTAATAAGCTAAGCCTTTACGCAGATCGACCCACTACTACGGGCCTTACAGAATCAATTGTGCTCGGGACTTAAGAGGGTCGGCCCGATAATGATAACAGTTTCATCATTTCAAATGTTTATGTTTATGGGCTTAATAGGTCGACCCAATGCTCAAGAGCCTTATCGCCTCGGCTCAATGCTATAAGCCTTATCGCATCAACCAGATTTATCAAATGCTTAATGCTTAACAGATCGGCCCAACACTATGAGCCCTGTCAAGTCGGCCCAGACCATATTTTACCCTTATCATAAAAAATATTAATTTTCCCCAAATTGTACCGATAAAATTAATGTAGGGTATTTATCAAGTGTTTTAGATTATATAGGTAAAAATTTAGATACAACGGTTTTACCTATATTTTACAGTTATTTTAATAATTGTACTTACAGATTTTTATGTATGTACACTGATTTTTGTGAGACAAACTTAAATTAATCATAATTTAAAAAATATAATTATAATTCCAACCAAGACGCAATACTGCCCATAAAATAGCAGCACACCTTGGCATGATACCTAATTTATGGGTATGTGTTTGGCTGTTAGTGATAACATTATCTTAAACCATCCACCAAACACCTATCCAAATCCAATATTCCTCATTTTCCATATTTTGCTTCCCTCATTTTCCGTTTCAATGACCCGCGCCGAGACTCCCGGCGCAAGGGAAACTAATTTGCCACCCAAACACAAATTAATAACTATACCTGGACAAAAATATCACGAAATTCCAACCGTAAGGCTCTACGGCTCTACCTATGGTTTATTCTATGCTACACCTGAAGGAGTATACAGATGCATAATAATCATTGATTTATTATAAGGATGTAAAAATTCATACACTATCACATAATCCGACGTGTATTATATGCAAATCTACGATAGATACTAAACTAGTGTATTCCTCTATGAGTAGCATCTACAAGACCGGACATAATAATTGAAATCCTCTGTTGTATTTAGTGTTTCATTTTCTATTTTAATGGTATCAGTACATGTCCCGTGTATGTTATGACGTTATTTTCACACACCTGTCATATACACATTTCATAGGAGTATAAGATGAAACATAAAATAGAATAGGAGAACTTGATGACCTCTGAATTGTCTCTCGTTTTTTATTTTAAATATTTTTTTAATAACATGAATTAATTAAATATATAAAATGACGTTATTAATATTTATTATTATGTATTATTGTTATTAGAATAAAAATAAAATGAATACTTAAAATTTTATCATTGTGGCACGGCCCCACTATCCGAGGAGTAGAGCACTTGAAGGTGGGCCCATCCTAAAATTATAGGAATGGTTAAAATTTGGCTTTTTCTGGTGTGTTTATGACAATTTGGAAAAAAAAAGTATTTTGGGAAAAATTAGGAACTAGTGCAGATTAAAGAACGAGAATGTGTTTTGTTCGAAAAAATATAATATGAATGATGTTATATCGAAAATTATTTTACTGTGGTTAGTGAGATATATTTTTAAGTGTAAAAACATTTTATCAATGTTGTTATATTTAAAATTTACAATTACTTGGTTATTAAATCAATTTCGAAAAAACACATAAAAACATACGTTTGCTAAATGAATTGATACATAATATTATTTTATTTTAAAGTTAAGCACGCCCATTAAATATTTACACGTTACGGGTTTTATGGATGTAAACTCATTATGTCAAAACTATAACTATATATCACATTGATCTGAAATTAATTTCCTAAAATCCTATATGAGATAAGGAAAGTGGAACAAAATACGTATAGAATTACATAACATGTTATAAATTGTACAGCTAGAAAAACAACCATCTTTTTTTCCATTAAGTCCTAATTGGAAAAAAGAAAACAAATAAGAAAGTGACTGGAAATTTGATAATGAAGCAAAATACCACAAGGTTTTAGCTCAAGTGGTAATGTGGTATCACCAACCCTTTATAAGGGTATTGACCAGTGTTCGAACCATATATATTTCAGTTTCTTGAAATTTATCCCCTCCCCTCCAACCAATACTCACAACTTATTAAAAAAAATTGATAATTTTTTTAGAAGATTAAAAAAAATAGAAATAGTGAAAATAATATGTGTCACGTGCGTGACCGGCGCTGGGCACGTGATAGAACAGACACATTGGATAAAAATCATAGAGGTATCAGCAGTTCGTTACAACTTAAAATACAATAATTAAGTCGGAAAAATATATTTATATATTATATATATAATTTATATATATAACCTGTAAGCAATTAAGCCACGTAAGCCACATAGTATAAGTGAATCAGAATTACCTTAGCAGCGGATGAATCGATTCACTTGGATCTACGACTCGCCTACAAGCCCTCTTCGTTGATGTGTATAATCCACGTACGCCAACGCCCTTCTCGTATCACGAACTTCTTGTACTTCGAACGGGGTAGGCTAACGTCCTTCTCGCTCCAATGGATCTACCAGAGTATCCACCGAATAAACACACACCTTAGACCCTTGGAGATTTGGTGATGCTCCAAGAAGAAAACCGTAGAGAGAAATTTTAGGAGAAAGTTATTCTTCTTCTATGAGGGACGTCTTTTCTAAGTTATCTGGTAGTAGGGAGAGATATCAATATATAATCTCAATCCCTTATTTATGGTAGAGTCCTAATAAGAGAGGTTTCTAGATAAGCCTCATCCAAATAGGACTCCACAAATATGGATGCACTCTATTGCACCCAATATCTCCCACTCATACATATTTGACTCGACTCATTCAATCACATCCTCATGATTCTCATCTCGGGTCTCTTCTTTCATACAAGGAATAAAGTGTGCGACCGAGCGAGAAAGGAACTATTGAGGAGAGTTATATTAAGTCATCACCTTACTAACATAACTCGCAACTCCAAAAGGAACTCGCTATGTACCCCAAACTATGTGGTTGCACCAAATCAAGCATCTCCGATCCTCATATAATAAGTAGAGCATGCTTGACTCTCAACTATGTATCTATGCTCATGACTATGTCAAACGCATTTTTGACTTAGTCGGCCGGCTATGAGCCATAGTACAAAGATGCATTACCAACTTAGTTTTTTCTCACCATGTCAATCGGCTTGTCTTAACACTTTTCCTAGTCATGCTCCGAGACCGCATCACACATGGTCATTGGATACATGCTAAAGTAAGCGTCATTAAACTTACACCTCATGGCATACCCGAGTCCCAAAGGGTACTAAAAACACGATAAGGGCTCACACAAAGTGGCGAAACAGGATCCATTCATCACTCCACTTATGAGGTCGTCTCAAAGCACATGTAGTATGCATACATGCTATGATGGAGCTCCCACTCAATTTGGGCATGTCACACTCTAAACATCATACAAATCTTAGTCCAATCGCTGTTCAAGCGCCCGACCTGCGACTACTCGTTGTCACTCCCAAAGTGTCATACGATAGTTCACACATTCGACTATAAATGGCTTTTATGAAGTTTGGACATACTTCATAATCGATCAAGTGTGATCTCATCTTGCCTCATGCCAAGGCGACTATATTTAAACTTAAGCCTTCCACGTTGTTCCGAGCGTGAAGCGATCATTCGCATCCCCCGGTTGGTGCGAAAATGATCTACGAGTCTCATCCCGCTTTCTATCAAAGCGCCGAGCGATTGCCCGTGTGAGTGGGTCAATCTAAGCCTGGTGACATTCATATCTATCATTAGACACAAGACACTAACAAATAATGAGAAATAAAATTTCATTAATCAATAAAATGTTCATACAGCCCATAAACTCAAATCCTACAAAGTCCCATACTTCTAACATGCCTTTGGAACAAATCTCTACGCAGGCTTAGTAAAAGGGTCGGCGACCATATCGCTAGTAGGAATATGCCGAGAACAACTTGACCTTGCGCAATGCTCTCTCGTATAAAGTGATATCAGCGTGTCTATATGCTTAGTCCTCCCATGGTACTTGGGATCCTTAGCATACGCTAGTGCGGATGTGTTATCGCAATAGACAACAACTCGCATCATCAACGTCTTGCGCCGTAATGCGCAGACTCAAGAAATCTTCTCAACCAGATTAACTTCTTGGGCTGCCGACGTACAAGCAACATATTCAGCTTCCATGGTGGATAAATAGATACAAGGTCGCTTCTTGCTACACCAAGTGATAGCGGCGCCTCCTAATAAGAATGCATATCCCGATGTGGATTTGCGCTCATCTTTATCCGCCGATCCATCAAAGATCACTATAGCCAGCTTAGCTTCAAACTACCTCCATGGTAGCACAAAGCAAGATCACTTGTTCCTTTCAAATATCTAAGTATCCTTTTGACAAAGCCCAATGGTCGCGCCAGGATTACTTTGATATCTACTCACCATTCCAACTCGCAAAGCATAAGTCCTCCGAGTACACATCATTGCGTACATCAAACTCCCGACCGCACTTGCATATGGAACCTTAGCCATGCGTTCCTTTTCTTCTTCTTTTTTGGGCATAATTCTTTGCTAAGAACACAATTTTTGTCCATGGGTGTGTCAACGGGATTAGCATTTTCCATACGGAAACGCCCTAAGATCCTCTTGATATAAGTCTCTTGAGACAAACACAAGAGTTTTCTAGAACGGTCCCTGTGTATCTTAACACCAAGTATGTATTCGCTTTTTCCCATGTCCTTCATCTCAAAAGTAGAGGACAACCACTTCGAGTGGCGACAATCATCTCCATGTCATTTCCAAACAAATGTCATCCATCACATATAGTGAGAGTATCAAAAAAATCCTCCCACTTCTCTTGACATACACACAATGGTCTTCCTCGATCATCGTAAAGCCCATCTCGATGATAGCTCGATGAAATCGATGGTACCATTAATCCGGGCGATTGTTTCAACCCATAAATATAAACGTTTCAAGCGACATACTTTGCGCTCTTGCCCTATTTGTTGAAAACCCAAAGGTTGATCCATATAGATCTCCTCGTCCAGTTCTCCATTGAGAAATGCTGTCTTTACATCCATCCGAAATAATTCCGCATCTGGTGGCGACCAAAGCTAGAATAAGGCGAATGGAGGCAAATCTCACCACTGGGGAGAATGTCTCTTCATAGTCTACACCCTCTCTTTGGGTATAACCCTTCGCCACAAGTCGAGCCTTATACTTATCGATAGATCCATCTGCCTTGCGTTTGACCTTAAGAACCCACTTATTCCCAATAGTCTTTACGTCCGGATGGAAGATCGACCACTCCCAGACTTTGTTCTTAGCCATTGAGCTCAACTCTTCTTCCATAGCAGCTATCCACTCATTTGCATTTGGGGAAGTCACAGCTTCTTTATAAGTAGCTGGCTCATCAACATCCACAGAAGCACACATGAATGATTCCCCTTCGATCTCAAAACGCCGACGGGGTATTGTTCCACGTTTGCTCTGTCGTATCTGTGGATTTTCAGAGTCTTTCTCTAGTAGGTCACTCCCACTGAATTTGGGGTCGCATACATCATCCCCACACAATCGGATGAGGTTGTAAAACCTCACCTCGCCAGGGATCGTGCGCGCCCGGAGGATCTTGCAACTCGAATAGTTCAAGGTCCCCTTTGACTTCACCAATGGTTGGAAAATCCTCCTCAAGGAAATTCACATCACGGGACTCTATCTCTGTCATTCCTCCATTAGGGTGTTCACCATACATCACATAGCCCTTTGAGTGATCGCAATACCTTATAAAGATATGTTTTACCGCTCTTGGACCAAGCTTCTCATGCTTATGAGAAGTATTGTGAACAAACCTGCCGACCCCCAGGCGCAAACCTTCTAAGTTAGGCTTTCTATCATGCCATAACTCATAAGGTGTCGAAGGAATTGACTTAGAAGGCACACGTTTAATATGTAGGCAAAGATCAAAATTGCATCTCCCCAAAACGATATAGGAAGATTCGCTTGCGCCATCATCGATCCGCCATATCCAAGTGTGCGATTCCTTCTCTCTCGCAACACCATTTTGTTTGCGAGTGTAAGGAATCGTCAATTGTCTTATGATCCCTTTTTCCTCACACATTTGTCTAAACCGATCGGACAAATATTCTCGCCCCTCTATCAATGTCGGACGTAGGATTTTGAGGTTCCTCTCTTTTGGTTCTCAACCTCCGTCAAGAATCGCTTAAAACAATCAAGCGCTTCGACCGGTGAGACAAGAGATATCTTCGACCCATAGCGAATAATCATCAATGAAAGTGAGAAAATAGGATGCACCGTGTCGTGCCCTCACATTCATAGGTCCACATATGTCCGAGTGGACTAACTCAAGAGGATGAGTAGCCCTCTTTGCCTTACCAAAAGGCTTCCGACAGGCTTTTCCTCGCCAGGCATGATTCACACACACGAAGGTTGACTTTGCGAGTTGGCCCAACAGCCTTCTCGAGCTAACCTAGTCATCCTTTCTTGTCTTATGTGTCCCAATCTCGCATGCCATTTCACGAATCGAAATAATATCAACAAGAGAAGAAACATAAGAAACGCAATCATCGGATAATTCTAACATGAAAAACCCATTATTCATAAATCCTAAGCCATAAAGGTCTTTGCCAAAGTAAATAGACAAACTAGTGTGCTCAAACAAGAAAGAAAAACCATGTCCTAAAGTCTTTGGAATCAAAGTAAATTACATCGAATGCTAGGTGCATATTGCACATCACTAAGGAGTAGCTCACGCCCGATCTTGAGCTTGAGCCGGCACGATCCAACTCCAAGAACCTCCTCTCGTGCGCCATTCCCCATAGCAATGTAGTGGCCGCATCTTTGCCGGGCAATCGATGATAATCTACAAATCCCGCTCGATCCCTTGTCACATGTTTTGTTGCTCCCGTGTCTACAATCCAACCATGGAGAGAATTAGCAACGAAAAACGTGTGAACAAACAAAAGAATAAAAAGAGCTAGAGTGGGTTCTACCTTCTTCGGCTCGGTCAATCACGAGCGAAGTGACCCAACTTGCCCACGCTTAAAGCATTTGTCCTTCTTCTTTCCACCCCTCTTTCCTCGACGACGCTTCATAGCTTTGTCACCTTGTGGGGCCAAGTTCGACTTTGTGTCTTCTTTGTCCAAGACACCGCTTGTTCCAACGTTTGCCCTTCTCTTAGCTTACGTTGTCCAACATGTGCGACAAGAAGCAAAAGCTTGTGGTTCGCTCCGACTCCTCGACTCTCGGCCAGCCTCAAGTTTGAGATGATTGGCGACACTATCGAATGTCCAATTTGCTCATTATGTGTAAGCACAAGCTTAACGTGTCCCCAAGTCTCCGCCGTAGCGACCTTGCGACCTTATGACAAAAACTTGTTGTTCATCTCGTGAGCTCACATCCAAGATTTTGAAGCTCCCGAATCATGTCCTTCATCACATCAAGATGATGGGTCATCGAGTGCTTGGTCAAGTACATACTTGATTGAACCTGGGTGAGAGCCCTCGATCTTGTAGCCAAGTGCTACCATACTTGACCTTCAATACCTCCCATAGCTCTTTAGTCAGAGTATTGATCAAACTCACGGATCGGGATGATCGTGCATGCGGCTTAGCATAGTAAAGCGTGCACTCTTATCTTGATCCACCCATTTATTGTACGCGTCCATATCGCGACGATATATCGCGCTTTGTCCATTCTCTCGCTCAACTCGCCTAGGCATACTAGTGGTGAGATGTTCAAGGATCTTTTCTTTGTGAAGTAAAAATTGAATTTTCCTATGCCACATTGCATAGTTCGCCATCTAATTTGCCACTACCATAAAGGTCGAAAAAAGCTATTTGGGCATCCATCACCGTATAACATGCGCAATTTGTTAGGTTCGTCTAAGATTTTTATTCGGATCAAGTATTTATTTTATTATTTTCTTTAATTTAATGAGATCGAAAATTTCGCCACCAAGGCTAGTAATCATCTCCCACTAAATTAGAGATCACAATAAAATAAATATTGATCCACGAATAAAATTAATAACGCCCATAACATGCATCCATCACGTATAGATAAAAATAAGTTGACATTTGGTGCTTCATGTCGAGACAATTATTGGCCTATGGTGGTGATAAACAAAACATACCCAAAAATACATAGCCTTAAAAACGGCCCTCTAATACATGAGTCCTAGAAAAATAATAATTACAAAAATTACATTCTTCATGGACCTACTACATGAATCTAGAAATAATAAAAAATTTGGGACTTTGTAATCACCACCATCTCCATTAATTATCTCTCAAATAAATAAATAACCGTAAACACATAAACATGAGCACCCAAAAAATGTCAACTCGCACATAAAAATCAACATAATATACTGACAAAAAAAATCCAGATGCATATAAAACATGTATGAGCCACCAACAATAACAAAAAAGAAAGTGGCTTAATGGTTAAAAATATCATAGCAACTAAAAAGGTTAAATGTTCAAATCCATGTTAAACCAAATAAGCCCTTTTAGTTTTTATTAAATGAATGATCGCCCCACATGCGCCAATCATCCGCCACATGGCAACTAATTTGCCCGCATGGCATCTAGATGGCGCCACGTTAGCCATCGCCCACGTGGCGATACATATTGCACAAAGCAAAATTAAGCCATAGCGCCAAACCAAGAAAAACAATCGCAACTTAATAAAAAATAAGCAAACATGATAGGCTTGGAAAAAACAAGAAGATTAAACATCACAAAGAAGAAACGTAATCTCTTTTCACGCAAATCTCGATTGTGTTCAAACCCATGCGCGTCAATGCAATAAACCAAGATTAATAACATTGGCACGAATATCCATACTGATTTAGTTTTTTTCTAAAAACTTCAAATCGTAATAACTTTTTTCGTTTCAAATCCGTTTTATGTGAATAATATATCAAATTAATCGTCTTTTACGAGATCTACGATTTGACACTAATATTGGATATATAAAAACGAAAAACCAGATTCGAATTTTTAATAAAAAAATAAATCTCATGGATTATCATACTCAAGCACATCAAATAGGCGAGATCGAGCCCTAATGGCTCGATACCACCGTAAGCAATTAAGCCACGTAAGCCACATAGTATAAGTGAATCGAATTACCTTAGCGGCGATGAATCGATTCACTTGGATCTACGACTCGCCTACAAGCCCTCTTCGTTGATGTGTATAATCCACGTACGCCAACGCCCTTCTCGTATCACGAACTTCTTGTACTTCGAACGGGGTAGGCTAACGTCCTTCTCGCTCCAATGGATCTACCAGAGTATCCACCGAATAAACACACACCTTAGACCCTTTGGAGATTTGGTGATGCTCCAAGAAGAAAACCGTAGAGAGAAATTTTAGGAGAGAAAGTTATTCTTCTTCTATGAGGGACGTCTTTTTCTAAGTTATCCGGTAGTAGGGAGAGATATCAATATATAATGTCAATCCCTTATTTATGGTAGAGTCCTAATAAGAGAGGTTTCTAGATAAGCCTCATCCAAATAGACTCCACAAATATGGATGCACTCTATCGCACCCAATATAACCCAATGCCCACATGCAAACCTATAATTATAGCATAAATAAGCGTAATATTCCGTATAACTAGGTATCACTTACAATTCACAGTTGGAAAAAATCATTGAGTATATATGTTATTTATATATATCACTATACCTATTTTTGCATTCCTAATTGCACTCTCATTCCACATTTTCTATTGTAACTTAGTGTTTCATCTTCTCTTTTTGTGTTATAAACACAAATTACATATGTATAAATTCTTTTGTTTTGATCTTACATATATATAAATTCTTAAACACAAACTCCAATGCACTGTCTAACGGGTCGACTTTTAGATTAAACGGATCCACTCGTGGATCCGGTGGCATTTCCATAATATTAGCAAAGGTGTTTTAGTAGTTTCAGGGGACCACCTGAGATAATAAATGATTCATCGAAAAGTATTAGACATCCTTCTAAAAAAGTATTAGAGTTCTTCTGAAATGTATTAGTAGTTTCCTGAAGAGAATTTTAGTATTTCTCCTAAATATACTCTCGAAATGTATTAGTAGTCCCTCAAAAAAGTATTAGTAGTTCCTCGAAAAAGTATTAGTAGTTCCCTTGAATATAATTAAATTTTTCTCCCGAAATGTATTAACAGTCCTTCTGAAAAGTATTAGTCGTCCTTCTAAAAAGTATTAGCAGTTCTTCTGAAATGTATTAGTAGTTCCCTGAAGAGTATTTTAGTATTTCTCATGAATATACTCCCTAAATGTATTAGCAAATCCTCAAAAAGTATTAGTAGTTCCTCGAAAAATATTAGTAGTTCCTCAAGAGTATTTTAATATTTCTCCTGAATATAATTAAATTTTTCTCCCGGAATGTATTAACAGTCTTTATGAAAAGTATTAGTCGTCCTTCTAAAAAGTATTAGCAGTTCTTCTGAAATGTATTAGTAGTTCCTTCCACGTCTGAGGCCCATGGACATTTAACATATCTCGTTCTTCTCCACGTCTAATTCATGGACATTCAACAAATCTTGTTGTTCTCCACCATTTCCACGTCTGATTCAATCGAAAATGAGTTCTTCCCTACATTCCCCATTTTCGAAGATGAGTTTGACCATGCTCTCGACCTTCTAGAATATTCCCTTCCGAGACCCACTCTGTTTGGCGAATTTGAAACCGTTACGGATCTGATCCAGATCGAGAAAGCCCCATTCCGCACCTCAACTCGCCAGATCTCCCGCGGGGTCGGGCTCGGTGAGTCTGTACTTGCAGATCACGCTCTGCGGTCGCGTGTCGGATTTGGAGCTAGGTCTCGAACGCCTGGTGAGGGAGGAGAAGGCGAGGAAGAAGAAGACTATCAAGAAGAAGTGCACATGGACGGCTGAGATCGAGAGCCTTATAAACATATATATTGCATGTCGTCAAATCTTGAATACATTTCTTGAAATTTTTTTTTTATGATTCTTGTTGTCTGTATAAAGTAATTATTTAGAAATATATATAATGTGTATATATATATATATATATAGGGAGAGGGTTATATGAGACCACCTCATAGGGTGAGTCTATAGGGACCAATCCTAGCCACATATCTAGATTTTTTAATGGCTGCGATTTTAGAGTTTAAATTGCAGATTAGATGTTGTTAATTAAAAAAAGGGTAAATTAGTCATCCTCCAAAATTACCCAACATTAAAGGGATTCAGTTCACTATATTGTGAAGGTGGCGAGATCTAGGGATTCAGTCCAGAGCTTGCTCGACTCATTTTTGTACGCTGAAAAAAAGCCAGAGACACCGACGATTGCAGGAATGTCTTCCTCGCCGACGACGAAGGATGAAAAAAATGAATGGTTTGATAATAGTTGGACCATATAATTATCACACAATCACACGCACAGAAAGTGTGAATTTAGAAAAGAGATAATTATTGGTAGTTTTGCATAATATGATGGGTGGTCTTGGTGGATCGACGGGAGATACGATTATGTATAAGCTTCAATGCACTAATATATGAAAAAAGTTGCAGACAATTCACCATAGTTGCTAGAGCTCGTCTACAGTTCGAAGGTTGCTTATGAAGATGTAATTTGTTGCTTGTATAGACATGTCATGGTGTTTTTGGATATATTAACTACATAAGCAAGTCATAAGCGACAAACTCATACTACATAAGCAACAAGCCTATACTACATAAGCAACGAATATACACTACGTATGCACTACATATATATTAACTACATAAGCAAGTCATAAGCAACAATTCATACTACATAAGCAACAAACCTTTACTACATAAGCAACGAATATACACTACGTATGCATCACAGATACAATAACTACATAAGCAAGTCATAAGCAACAAACCCATACTACATAAGCAACAAACCTATACTACATAAGCAACAAATATACACTATGTATGCACCACAGATACATTAACTACATAAGCAAGTCATAAGCAACAAACTCATACTACATAAGCGATAAGCCTATACCACATAAGCAACGAATATACACTACATATGCATTACAGATACATTAACTACATAAGCAAGTCATAAGCAACAACCCTATACTACATAAGCAACAGAGAAATTTTTTTGAAACTGAAACGCTGGAGAGAGAGTGTGCATGAAGAGTGGGTGAAATCGCATGAAAGAGGGAATGAAATCTCAATAACTGATTCTATAATGCAAAATGACCACCCTACCCTTCTTAGTTGCTGAAATAAATTAACATAAAAACCCCCTAAAAATCTGGACCACCCAAAATTATTAATCTATGGTTAAAATGTGTCCTCATGGACTCACCCCAAGTAGGAGGACCCATTTGATCCATCTCCTATATATATATATATATATATATATATATATATATATTTCTTGAATTTTCTTTTTTATGATTTTCTGTTTCATGTGAATTAATTAGGTGGAGTTACATCGATGGCTCCATTCCTGGAAAAATTCTTTCCTGATGTTTACAAAAAGGAGGCGGCGGGGAAACAACAGAGGACGGTGAAGATTAAGGACGAGAAGAAGGGTTTTTTTTTTATTTTTTCGCGGATCCGGACCAGGCTTGTGAGATGGGTAGGATATTTAGACCCGTCTAACGGATCTAGATCCGTTAGACGGTTTGACAGGAGACTAGCCCATTCTTAAATAAGTATGTAGTTGTGAAATGCATATACGTCAATGGATAGTGGCGTAGATAATGGCCAACCTGGGGTTTATATGATTTTTCTTGGGTGTTTTATTCAGGCTACCATACTCTTGTGTATCGATCCACCTCATTATTGTGTCATGGCTACGCCATTGCTTGAAGTGTATTCATAATGTACAATCACAAACCATAATCTAATATCCATACATCAAAGTTTTAAAAATATTTTAAATATCCCTAAAAGTTAATCAAAATTTAAAATAAAAAAACAGTAATTAACTCTATTGATTTACTACACTAAAAATACATATAATTGTACTGAAAAATACATAAAATAGTATATTTTAAAATATGTGAAAAACTAAACTAAAATAAAAATAAAATCCCAAAACACTCTAACTAACCATTGTCAAAGGAATAAATAAAATACTATACTTGTAATTGAATTACGAATACAGTTAACTGGTAATTATTAATAGTAGTGATTGGCAGTTAGTTAACGGACGTTAAATTCAACGTTTTGTGAATGTTGCAGTCTATAAAATGGGCAGAGGCCGTTACTTTGGTCGTAGGCGCTCCTTTTTCCCTCTCCATTTTTTTGTTTTTCTCTCTCAGTATAATCTTTTTTCTCATTCAAATTCTTGAGCTCCATTGCTGAGAGCTATATATATACATTATAAGCACATTATATATATATATATAGAGAGAGAGAGAGAGGAAGAAGATAGAGAAACCAGTGTGGTAATGGCAACATGTGCGTTGAGAAAACGGCTGTCTCTGTTTTCAGTGGTGCTGTTCGTGCTTTTTGTTGGAGTTTTGTCTAGAGTTCACAAAGATGAAACACCCAATTTGAGGTTCCTTTTTTTATTTTTTTAATGATATTTTGTTGTGGTATCTTCATTTTCACAGAAAGTGGTTGTTTTTCAAGCTCTGATCTCTCTGAAAATTTCTCAAAAACTTTTATTTTTCCCCTTTTTTTTCACCGTAGGCTTATGTAGTTTCATAGTTTTGGTGGAATTCTCACAATGTATATATGTTTCCATTTGCATTTTTTCCTTTTTTTTTTTTTGATTTTGTTAGTTCTCATGGCATTTTACCTTTGAATTTTATTTCAAATTTCACATGCATTTTCCACAAAAATGTAGTAGCTATTTACTGCTGTGTTTTTTCCCGGGCAAAATTATTGGTTTAAACAGAGAGAAATATCACTAGCTCTTTAATTATTTTAATATTTCGTTCTCAGGAGCGTTGTTGAAACAGAGGAGTTGCAGAGCTCGCGAAACTCAACAATGGCGGAAAAGTGAGTTAACTCGACTCCTCCTATCTATTTTCCTTGCACATTACACTCTCTTTAAATCTCAGCCGTCTACATTTCCCACTTCCCCGCCAATCAAACCTCCGCCGTTTGATCTCCTCCCCTAACCACCCCTCCTTTTACTATCTCTATCCGAAAAAATAAATAGAAAATCCCATATTTAACATCAGATCTCAAAAGAGGTGTAATTCGGAGCACTACATTTGAAATCGGTCCACTCAGAAAACAGTTATTACTCATTCTCTCTCTCTCTCACACACACACACACACACTCTGTGCACTCTGTGTGTGAAGTGTGTGCATTTTGCAAAGTGGAATACTAATATTAATTAACACACTGAAAAAAAAAAAATTGCTGCAAATTGTCGGTGGTAGCTGACACCCCATGTGAAATTACAACTAACGCCATTTATTATTAAAGTCCCTCTTTTATTTCCTCAAATGGGCTCTCTGCAAAACCAGCAAAAGTAGTTTTTGGTCTGGCCTAAATGGTAAATTCCTGGTCAAAATTCGTGGATCACTGTGCTGGAATATATTCTTGAAAAATCATGTGAAAATATGTATTCTGTTTATTGGTAAATGTGAACATAACAATTTTTGATGGACTGATTAGCGCTTTATTCAGGTTGGAAAGAATTGATGAAGATGCTTTGAATGAACATGCTGTGGATGACCCAGAAGAGGTTGCAAGAATGGTAGAAATGTGGGTGCCCTTTCATTTTCTTTTACTTGTTTTTCTTTTTTATTTCTATTTTTAGTAGTTCTTGAAAATTGCCCCTTTTTTGCGTATAGTAATAGGGCTAATTACGAAAATTACCCTTGGTTTAACCTAAATAGAGAAAAAAAGCTGTTATATTTTAAAGGGATAATTACAAAAAAGTCTCTGAAGTTTGGCCTAATTCCAAAAAAATCCAGAAGTTTTCGAAAATTACAAAAAAAACCCTTGAGATTTGTTTTTTGTCTTAAATTTATAGGGTAATTGTAATATTTCTATAAAATAAATGTATTTTGTTTATGAAAAGGAAAAATGTGAGACGGAACCAAATTTGAAGGGTTTTTTTGTAATTTTCAAAAATCTCTCGGTTTTTTGTAATTAGTTGTAACTATCTCTCAAATACCCTTGACATTTGTCTTAATCTTACAAAATTGCAACTCAAGAGTCAAGAGGGTCTCAAGGGTATATTTGTAATTTTGGAAGATGATAGGACTTTTTTGTTATGAGGCTAAACTTAGGGGGCAGTTTTTGTAACTATCCCTTAGTATTATTGGAACTTTTCTGGTTTATAAGTGTGCATTAACTGACACAATGAGGTTTCAGTAGCAGTTGCTGTTAGAGTTGTTATTGTTGTGGTCTTTAAATTGAATGCCACTATGTTTTGTAGTCCCTACTCACATGGAAATATTTATTTCTTTATATTGAGGAGTTTAACATATCTCTCTGATAACCCTTCTTTTATAGCTATCACACACAATTAATATGCTAATTTTAATCAGAATCATATTCTTGCTATTATTGTACAGTTCATCCACATGCTACTGTAGTTAGATGCGTGTTTTGCGCTAATTAAATACTTGTTTTATCTGTTTGTTAATTTTGTACACCTAATTCCTGTGTGTTTCACAAATCAGGAAACTTGTATTGTAAGCATACTTTACTGTTTTTACATAAGTGAGAGTTTACTTTTGACATTTTGTATTGGGTTCTTGAGACTTTTCTGTGTTACTTTACTAAAAGGCTTCTTTCTTGGTAGGACTTCATAAAGTCAAAAAAAAGTATTTCATCTTGTACTTTATTTAACATAATTTCATCTCATTCTGGTCATGTGTACATGTGTGTGTTTTTGCACAGGGCATGTGCATGCTAGAAAAGTCCTAGAAATGTGAGACTCAAATTTGTGCCTAGTGGAATGGGCTAACTTGCAATTTTGATCCCATAGATAAGGGGATGATTTTAAAACACAATCAAACCTCAAGGGTTTTTTTTGTAATTTTCAAAACCTCTTTGTTTATTTGTAATTAGCCCAAACCTTAGCTGGCTTTTTGTAATTATTTACGATTATTAAAAAACTCCGGCAATTTCTCTGTATGATAACTTAGCAGCTGATCATGTAATTACTTGCTGACAAACTCTTCTAAACATACAGGGCCACAAGAAACAGCACAGAAAGGCGAAAACTCGGCTTTTTCTCATGCGGGACCGGCAACCCCATCGACGACTGCTGGCGTTGCGACCCCAACTGGCAGCAAAACCGAAAGAGACTCGCCGACTGCGGCATAGGTTTCGCCGCAACGCCATCGGGCGGTCGTGGACGGCCGGTACTACGCTAAATCCACGGACTCGAGGCGACGACGACCCCGTCAACCCCAAACCCGGCACTCTACGCCACGCCGTCATCCAAGACGAACCCCTATGGATCGTGTTCAAACGCGACATGGTCATTACTCTAAAGCAAGAACTCATCATGAACAGCTTCAAGACGATAGACGCCCGTGGCGTGAACGTGCACATTGCTAACGGAGCGTGCATAACGGTGCAATTCGCTTCTGAACGCCATAATCCACGGTCTCCACATCCATGATTGCAAGCCGACGGGTAATGCTATGGTGAGGAGCTCACCGTCGCATTACGGTTGGAGGACAATGGCGGACGGCGATGCCATTTCGATATTCGGGTCGAGCCATATTTGGGTGGATCATAATTCGCTCTCGAATTGCGCCGACGGTCTTGTGGATGCTGTCATGGGGTCTACTGCTATTACTATTTCTAACAATTATTTCACACACCATAATGAGGTGAGAATGACTTGAATTGGCTTTTTCTCTTTACTGTTTTCCTTAAAAGAGTCCACTCGGTGATTGTGTGTTTTTGGAAACAGGTTATGCTATTGGGTCATAGTGATTCTTATATGAGAGACAAACAAATGCAAGTCACTATTGCATTCAATCATTTTGGGGAGGGCCTCATTCAGAGAATGCCAAGGTATGTAAATGTCAAATCCAGTAAATGTTAAATCTATATAGCCTAAGGTAATCCATTTATAAGATAAAAGGGTAAATTACAAAAAGAACATCTTATGAAAATTCCAGGTGCAGACACGGATATTTCCACGTAGTGAACAATGACTACACTCATTGGGAGATGTATGCCATTGGTGGAAGTGCAGAACCAACCATCAACAGCCAAGGCAACAGATACCTTGCACCAGTCAATCCTTTTGCGAAGGAGGTACTATAATTTACCCTTACCTATAGGTCAATTGTAAAAACACCCTTAATGTTCAGTCTAATTACGAAAAGACCCAAATATCTTTTAAAATTACAAATACCCCCTTAACATTTGCTTCTATATTGCCAATCGCACCCTCAAGAAGGGTATTTGTTATGTAAAAGCACCCCTCAAGGAGTTTTTGTAATTAGGCCAAACCTCAGGGTAGTTTTCATAATTTACCATTGCCTCTATGTTGAAACAAGATTGAAGTGTTGAAATTTGTTGTGATCATCAGGTGACAAAGAGAGTGGACACAGGTGAAAACCAATGGAAGAGTTGGAATTGGAGATCAGAAGGTGACCTTATGCTAAATGGGGCTTATTTCACCCCATCTGGAGCCGGAGCTGGAGCCAGCTACGCTAGAGCTTCCAGCCTGGGAGCTAAGCCGTCTTCCATGGTTGGCTCTATTACTTCTGGAGCCGGTGCCCTTGGTTGCCGTAGGGGCCGCCAGTGCTAACAGAGCCTCAGCCTATTACCATAAAAATGAAAAATGAGTCTTTTTTTTTCTTTACCTTTTTTTTTTTTTTCAATATTTCCCCTGTTAAATCCCAATTTGCTACTTGGAAGCTTTACCTTATACTCATTTTACGTTGATTATTTGTCCGTATATCTATCTATTCACATTGGCAAGTGTACATTTTTTACACATGCCCAATATTCTTCCTTCAGTCCCCTGCATCCTCACCGTCCCGATTATTGTGCAACCTCGGCCTGCTTCAGTTGAAAGAAAAACCGATGGTATGGAAACAGGTGCAGAAGCGTTGTCCAAAGATTTCATCGCTCCCTGTTTGGCAGTGCTAAAATTTCTCTGCCTCAATTCCTAACTATATATATAATCCTCCACGAAATCGTGTTGGCCTTTGTTTTGTTATAGGTACTAAATGGTATTTTATTTTCTTTGTATCTTCTTTCTTTTAAGTCATACAAGCTATATAGTGTGAATGTGAAAACTTGGGTTATGTTCTGTAATAGATGATGCATAGTAGCAAAGTTTGTTGCTTTTTCCTTTGTCTTTGTCAATGAAAGCAGTCTTTTCTTGTTTTATTTTAATGAAATTTGTTCATAACATAATTATATACATTGGACAGTAGTAATGCACCTGTTAACGTGGTTAATTGCCAGACTAAAATGTTAACCTTAATTATGACTACCAGCTATTGTTATTCGAACTTTCAAAAGTAACAAGTTTCAATTTTTATCATCTAATTGCAAAATGCTTCAAGAATCAGAATTCACATAGGATGATGCTTTGGTTTTATTCCAATATTTTTCCCACTTGTAAGATGAACAAGTCTTGTAAAGCCATTAGACTGATGGGAGAATACTACAAAGTACAAACTAATCATCTCAAGAATGTGCTGAGAAAGACAGATCATACTATTGCAATACTTGTTCAAAATTTTTTGAAAGTCAATAAAAAAAAAGAAAAAGAGGAAAAAGAAAAAAAAACACGCACACAATGTCTCTTGCGGTTTAGTTGGTCATAACTGATTTTTTATTTAATTTTAATTTTTGTAGCGACTTATTGTTTTAAACTTGGTATTTTGTTAAATTTATGTTACACTTTCTTGGATGATTTATACATGGCGGAGTCAAATAGAAAGTGAAACAGAAAACCCGATCTCATTCCGTTCACCTTAAAATAGAGGATGCCCACATTCCCGTCTTGGCTATGAGATGTTGCACTTGAATGCTCGCCAAGTCGTTTATACGGTACTATTTAATTCGCAAATCGAAACTTTGTTTCTACTTTCACGTTTACATATTTTCATTTTTATTATCATTAATTCATTAAATAAAGAAAAAAAGAAACACATTTTGAACCGATAACAACCCTCCAGCAACCAAGTGAGCACCACAACTTTTTCTCTTAAAAACTGATCACATGCATGAAACCTAAGTTGATGGTGTACCTAAAAATCCTACCATAAGATAATTGAAGGTTACTTAGAGTTCCCAAAATTCCAACTCACACATGCAAAAAATACTAAACCGCATAGCCTATCATGTGATTTTGGTCCCATATGCCAAGTGAGCCTTTTTCTTTGATCTTCTAATGCAGGCATTTTGGGGTCAAGTCTCAATTATTCACCAATGATGCCCACATGCATTGGCCATGTTATATGTTTATTTACATATTTATGTGCACATCAATAGTAGCTGTCACATTCAATACAACCTAAGCTACAACTAATTTGCACTATCCTTCATTTTCATGGTAGTTATTTTGGCTTTAACTAAGGTTAGCATTTGGACGAGAGGATTTGGATTCGGTGAGAGGTTTTTGAATGATTCGTAAAAAAGTGGATTTTAAAAATGACTCGAAATTGAATGTCATTGAATTAAACAAGCTTAATGGATTTGAAATCCTCAACTTCAAATCCATCCATCCAAATGAAGCCTAAAGAAACAAAAGCGCTATCAACCTCGATCATTACTAATCGCCATCCAACCCTTGATTAGTTCGTAATTCCTACTAGGCATATGGTTTACATTCGCAGTTAATCTACGATGAGGTAAATCATCGTAGTTGAGATCTAACACAATAATTAGAGAATTTCCTAATGATATATACATTTCTGAATTCTGAAAAGAAAAACTAAAATCAAAATTGATTAAGCTTGGGAAACAAGAGTTAAAAATTACTTGATTCAGCTTCTGTTGCAGATCGATTCCGGCATGTCTATCACCGGAGAGGAAAGGAGTAACTTGTTGCTGATGAGGAGCGTACATGTGGTGCATGCTTGTTGCTGCGTTGCTGTTGTGGATGCATGGGCTGCAAGGATGGGCTTGGGCAATTTATTTTATTTTATTCTTATGTTTAGTCTAAGTCAATTATCGATAGTTTTGTTCCAATTATATTAGTTCCAAGTTAATTAATTGGGCTTAGGCCCGTAGGGTAGGCAAGTATTTAAATAAAGTATTTTACAATTGTAAGGTATCTTGGAGAATAGTTTTGACGGCTATATGCTGGGCGGGATTCATCCCGAGAGAACAGTGCAATAATATTTCCTTCCAGTTTATTATTATTGTGCTTGTGTGAATTCTTATTGTTTTGGGGTTGTGATTTGGATTTGTGCCCTTGACTCTATCAACTGGTCCGACCTACCGTTCCTTCGATTTTTTTTTTTCGTTTTCATGCCAGCGACACGAATGGAATCTCGAGTTGATGCGATAGAGAAGGGCGTTGAGGACCTTTGGGCCGAAGTCAACAAACTTCAGCCTCAACTTAACAAAATTGAACAACTCCTTGAAACCATGATGCGCGATAAAGGTTCCTCCAGCGTTGGCGGCGTGGACTCGGCCTCCTCGCTACCCGCGCCACGACCACCACCTCCGGCAGCCCCGCCCGATTGAACCGGTTGTGTCTGCACGTAAACTTGACATCCCAATCTTCAACGGTGACGACCCAGTCTCATGGTTGTCACGTGCGGAGCAAGATTTTCGCGTCCACCACATTGATGATTTAGCAAAGGTTGAACTTGCCTTGGTTGCCATGGATGGGCCAGCGTTACATTGGATGCAATGGATACTTGGGCGCCAACCCGCACTAACTTGGCAAAATTTTTCCTCCGAGCTTCTCCGTCGTTACGGTGACAATCCCATGGCTAATCCATTCGAAACTCTAGCTGCTACCACACAAACGGGCTCCATCGAAGAATACGCCGACGTGTTCATCTCACGATTGCACATGTGCATGGGTTGTCCGACTCTCATTGTCCGGGATTATTTCTTAATGGGTTGCGTGAGGATATTCGTGTCCGTATTCGTTCCAAAGATGCGGCTGACTTATTCGACACGATTCACTTAGCTCGCGAAATTGAACGCGAACTCCAAACTACTCGAGGGCAACGCTATGGTTCAGCCACAGGCCGTTCTTTCTCGTCGGGGCCTGGCCACAACGTGCACAGGCGTCCGCCCTGGTGCACCACCATCCGGTCCTCGCCATCCACCGCCTCACACCGCGGCGCCACACTGTCGTCTGGCCCCTCGCGCCACCTCTCGTGCCAGGCTCCCGCATGACGTCTAGCTCGGTGGCCTCATCGGGGTCGGCACGGGGCTGCCCGGGGTTCGTCAACCGTCACATGCAGATTATTTGGACCTCAAAGCAAAGGGATTGTGCTTTAAATGTCGTGAGCCATACCACCCCTTACATAATTGCCCCAAAAATCCCTACGTCATGATCGCCGCGGAAGGGAGGATGTTGATGACCCCGGACATCGAAAGGTCGGCCTCGCAGAAGATGGGGGAGATGTTGTAGGCACCGAGTTACAACAACTAGAGCTTTCTCCGCTAGCCGCCGGAGGGTTTGATGGGCCTCGCACTATGAAAGTATTGGCCACACTTCACGACTCATCCGTTCGTATTATGATAGATAGTGGGCGAGCCATTGCTTCATATCCGACTCCACCGTCCATCGCTAGGCATTCGCGTGGATGACTCCACTCCTATGCACGCTTCGATTGGGCGACGGGCAGCGCAAGTCTATTTTGGGGGTTTGCCGCAATGTAGAAGTGATGTTGAAGGCAATACTAGTTTTCGGGTTGATTGTTATATTTTTCCACTTGGGGTGTGGACTTGATTCTCGGGTATGAATCGTTGTCCGAGACGTATCTACGTTGTTTTGCTTCCGAACAACCCAAGAAGTGGAGTGTGTGGCTATCATGGGGCGAGTAATCGCTTTAATACAGGTTTTCATCGGCACGGTCGCACTCCCTTCGAGGTCGTGTGTGGGCGAGCCCCACCAACGATTCGACAATTTTTACCAGGTGAAATTCGGGTTAAGGCGGTCGCGGATGAGTTGTTGGAAAGAAATGAAATTTTAGTGCAATTACGGTTTCACTTGGAGAGGGCCCAACTCCGGATGACACGGGCGGCTAATAAGCATAGGCGAGATGTCCAGTTTGAGGTGGGCAATATGGTTTTCTTAAAATTACAGCCCCGTCGGCAAGGCTCACTTGTCCACCGCCGAGTGCGAAACTCGCGAGTCGTTATTTCGGTCCCTTCAAGTGGTGGGTAAAGTAGGGGCTGTGGCTTACCGTCTCAAGTTACCACCTTCTTCGCGCATTCATCCGGTTTTTCATGTGTCTCAACTCAAGGCCGTCGGGGCAGCCACGAGGTTACGCCGGAGTTGCCTTCGGACTTGCTGGTTGATGAACCCACCTTCGAACCGGAGTCGGTTTTGGATTCTCGTACAGTCAGCTGCGATGGGGAGACAGTGTCACAGGTTTTGGTGAAATGGAAGGGTAAGGGTACTGAAGAAGCTACATGGTTGGACGTGGTAGATGTTCGTGGGCAGTTTCAGATTTCAGCCTTGAGGACAAGGCTGTTTTGAACCGTGGAGGAGTTGTTGCAGATCAATTCCGGCATGTCTATCACCGGAGAGGAAAGGAGTAACTTGTTGCTGATGAGGAGCGTACCTGTGGTGCATGCTTGTTGCTGCGTTGCTGCTGTGGATGCATGGGCTGCAAGGATGGGCTTGGGCAATTTATTTTATTTTATTCTTATGTTTAGTCTAAGTCAATTATCGATAGTTTTGTTCCAATTATATTAGTTCCAAGTTAATTAATTGGGCTTAGGCCCGTAGGGTAGGCAAGTATTTAAATAAAGTATTTTACAATTGTAAGGTATCTTGGAGAATAGTTTTGACGGCTATATGCTGGGCGGGATTCATCCTGAGAGAACAGTGCAATAATATTTCCTTCCAGTTTATTATTATTGTGCTTGTGTGAATTCTTATTGTTTTGGGGTTGTGATTTGGATTTGTGCCCTTGACTCTATCAGCTTCCATTAGCATAGCTGGCATAAAACTTTCGTGTTAAAATTACAGTGTACAACTTATAAGCATTACGAGATAAGGATATTATCAACAAGTTATTTAATTTCAGGCACATGGTCTCTTTCCCAAGGGCCCAGTTCCCCTTGAATAGGACTTCTTGAAAATTTATCCAGCTAAAAGCATATACCATTTCTTATAAAAAAGGGTTAATTAAAAACATCATGAGGTTTAGCCTAAAAAAAAAAAACTCAGTTATCTCTTAAAATTACAAATACCCCAATGACATTTGTTTTCATTTTACAAATTATGCCTTCAATGCATCCTAAGATGGGGTATTTGTTAGGTAAATACAAATCTCAATTGGGTATTTGTAATTTAGAAAGATAACTGGAGTTTTTGTAATAGGCTAAACCTCAGGGGTAGTTTTTGTTATCCCTAATAAAAATATAAAATAAATATTAGTACTTCAAAAATAACCCCAAAGTTACTCATGGATAATCCATCTGCTACTGCCATTTTTCAAACATGGGACTATTTAGAGAGCATGGGATACATACCATGAATATTATTAATCTTTGTAGAGTTTTTCATTCATAAACTTGACATCAAAAGTTGAATATTGATTGAGTTCGTCTATTTTTAATCATACTCATGGAGAAAACAGTTGTCAGTTCTAAAATGGCACATACCACACTCGAAATCATGGTTCTGTCTGGAAGCTATATCCAGCATCGGCAAAGTGTGATTTCACCTGTGCGAGGGCCCTATATCGATGAGAAATCTTGTTCTTCTCTTCCTTGGGCATTTCAGCATAACTACAACAAGCATAATTGAGTTAGTTGGTTAGTCTTTTATGGCAAGTTGGTCGGCTAGTTTTTATGTCACATAATAAATAAAAACTGTCTTTTTTTTGATTAGGGAACTTACGTCTGGTCATATCCATCAGGTTGGAAGATTGGATCCCATCCAAAATCATTCGGTCCCCTAGCAGGAACTATCTTTCCCTGAAATGTCATCCACAAATCATGTCAGTGCTGTTGTCGTCTTATATGCACAATGCAGCAACATAAAACACAGACTCGACTATACACCCTGCAAATTTTAACGAATAGCTCAAACGTAAAGCAGGGTAAACCTATTTATTGCACATTTAAGCACTTCGTGAGAAAGATGCCAAAATTAGAGACGATTCACAGAGAGATACAAGCTCTGATGGCAGATTTTTATTAGAATGCAGCTCGTGCAATTGCTAACATTGTATGAGGAAGAGTGGTATGGGTTTTGACCACCCCAGGACTGGGACGAATTAACACTGACATATAAAAGAAGACATCTCGCAAATCGTCCACAAAAATTCCCTTGATATCAGGAACATAAAAGTATACATAAAGAAAACTGAAGTTGCTAAAAAACTGATCCAACGAACTAACATTGACTCAAAATAACCTTAAATATCCTAGTTTGAACTCTAAGCAGCATAATTCCAGTTAAATTAGATTAAATTTTTTGAAATCTTGAGCTAGACTTGGTTTTCATAACTACTATACTCTTGTATGCTTTTTTTTGGATGCATGAAATTGTCGATTGTATTAGAGGATCATATTAGACGAGCAGAACTGAAGTTTTCATAACATTTTGCAGCTCAAAGAACATGGCAATTTTTGAACACGTTCACGATATATGAAGTAAACAATATAATTTAGAGAAGCTACGCAAATCACAGGAACTACAGATAATCAAGCTCATTCTCGTTTGTACTTTGGGCAACTTTTCATCAGCAATAGTTATAATTTCTATCATGTAGAACCTCTGGTACAGGCATAAAGATGCAAGCTCACACCACTCATTTCCATATATTAACGCTCCAATTTTTATTATTTTGGGTGAGGCGGGAGGGAAGGGAGGGTCAAACAAAGTCCAAAGAGATTATCTGAACTGTTAATTTGATGGTCCGTGTGGGGACCAAGGTAGAGAAGCATAATTGCAAGATATCACAATATAAGAGTTGTTTCTGAAAACAGCACAGAGTTGTGTTTTTCTAGAAAATTACAGTATATAAAAAGTAATACTTGATCTCCTGTACCTGTACGAAGTATTAGTAGGATATATACAACATAGCAATATGTTGGAAACCGTAAACTTTACATTCTCATCATAAATGCAGTTAATTCTTACACTTACATTCTTAAGAATGATTTTACCCACATTTTTTCTTTTCCACTTTGCAATTAATTCTTGTGCTTATATCAAATAAAGATTAGGTATCTTTTCTCTAACTTCAATGATTGGTGCCAAATGGAGTAATTTGGAATCAATAAACATGTAACTGGGTGGAATTAGATTGGTACACACAATGCTAGACAGAAATACATGATTCATGAAAAATAACTTAAAGTGACACAATACAAGGAGGGAGAAGTTGAACGGGGAAAAACGACCACAGTTGAAAGTAGAAGCATAGCAAGAGTATGGGCTCGGGATTACATAACAGGGGAAATGGCATGTGCATATTGCACATGCCAGTAACTTTAGCTCATACTTGGATAAAGAAACCAAGGTTCCAACTGAAAACTAACTTGGAAGCAGCCAAGATTGGCTTGCTCTTTTGTCAAAGGAAAAGTGATAAGGATAGTTCATAACCATTCCAAAAAGTGGCACCGCCACATCAGAGGCTGCGGGATCTGCTAGACTCATTGAACAAATGTTTGTGTATTGCCCGGCATGTTACGCATAGGAAATTCTGTGGACCTTATATTAATCTGGCCCTTGAAGGTAAAATTTTTGCATGGACATAGACCAAGTTATCATTACAAGCAGGTAAGAAAAATTAAGTTTTGTTCAAGTTGAATCTTTCATTGAAAATCTTTTACAATATTCATACAATGTAATGTGTACAATTAAAGTTACATTTGATGCTGGATTTTACCACAATATACTAATCTGTACTTAACAAAATTGAGGTATAGATGCAATAATTCACTACAATATGAAGGATTTCTTGCTCATATTTATCAGAAAAGATATGATAACTGTCAATAATGAGATCAGTATGAACATGTCATAATATGAAAAATCATAGAGGATAGAACAAAAAGCATAAAAAGTGATTTTGTTTACTCATGGAAAGCCAAGAATATACCGGGTTTTTCCCAAAAAGGTAATGGGATCAGCATTTGGCCCAAGAGCAAGAGAGAATACACAAAGAGCATAAGCGGACTTATCCTCATAAGCCATCAATAAATTATTCAGACCTAAAAAGAGAATATAACAAAAGTGACTTCAAAATAATAAAGTTGGAGACAAGTAAATAGATAATTTTAACAATGATTGCACAAGAAAAGGAACAAAATGAGGAACAATACATACCTTCATGACCTGTCTTCTGCAGAAACCACTTGCTGCGATTCCAGTTATCCAATTCAGTAAGGGCAAAGCAATAAAGAGCAGTGATGATAAGACAATATTGAGAAAAATTAAACAACTCAATTGAGCCTTTACGCCCATTGACAAGTTTAGGGAATACCATGAAAGTCAAAATATATGATGTTTCGGTTTCAATCGTTCTTGAAATAATAATAGCATCGTAAAGTAGACAAAATACATCATTTATTAATTCACTCTTTCTCGCACTACTAGTATTGTAAAGCTTGCATGCCATTACAAGGTCAGAATTCTGCTAAGGAGATTAAAAGAATAATCCTGCAATACATCAAACAAATAACATTATCAAGTACAATTGAACAACAAGGAACACAAAAGTACAAGGACAGGATCCTTAGTGCCCAACGACCTATGTCATCACTCAAAGATGAAAGCAAAGTTCAGGCTTTCTTTTACTTAGGGGCGGGCATTTGGATTGGGTTTAGGGTCCAGGTCCAACATGATCAGTTTCAGCTCGATTGGTTTGTACTTCTTATTCTAAAAAAAAAATAGAAATAGAAATAAGAGAATGATTTCAGGTTACCTGACACCCGACATTAAAATATGAGGTTGCTCTCCATAAATTAAAATAAAAAAGGAGGAAAAGATAAAAGGAGAAGGAAATTTTTCTTAATTTTCATTTCTCAGTACACTCAGATACCTCTCACTCCAAAAACTCTTGCAAACTCTTGTCCTAGTCAGCAACTCCACACTTTATGGCGATGAAAACAGATATAAACGACTTATCTCAATTCTCATTCGGTTGCTACAAGGCTTTTCATTTCAGAGTGTTCCCCTCTTTTCTCAACTAGCAAATAGGAAATGTTGATGTCTATATTTCTCCAGGTTTCCAAAATACTTGCAGTGTTTTTCCTGGTATTTATTGTTGGAACTATGTACTGTTGATTGGGCATGCTTGATTAAAGGATAACTGATTTCTTTTTGTTATATGTTGCTGGGTCTCTTCTATTATTTTCAGAAAGATTTTGCAATGACTTTGCAACTGTTATTTCAAAACACAGAGACACAAAAACACGAACTCAATCAATCGGGTACCCGGTCGATCGAGTATCCAGAAAAATTAGGTTTGTTTCGGGTAGCGAAATATGCTTCACGATAATTTGGTCCCAACCCCAAAACCCGAAACAGAAACCCAACCCCACGCCCACCCCTACTTTGACTTATTTTCTTGGGGGCGGGAGAGGGCGGTGGTAGGTATATTACATGACTTGGAAACAAATTCTTAATGATGAAAATATAAAATAAAAATGGCAAACATAAGCATTGAGCAAAAGAAGAAACAAAAACTGAAAACAACATTAAGGTACAAAATACATCCAATGCATAAGCTAAAATCTAAAGTTCATCAAGGAAGAATATTGGCATAAGTTATTGCTTGATAATCCAAGTGACTAAATTTGAAGGCTGGTATCACTTTGTTTACGAATTCCAAGGTATAAATACATAAACCACTAACATTGTATCACACAAAGATAAGTTAAAAACCATTCTTCCAGGCATTTAAAAAGTTTTAAGTGAAAAAAGAAGGAAGCAATGGCAACTCTTAACACCTTTTCTATAAGGTGCAAGTTATACTTTAGCCTCTCATAGTCAGCATCAGAAGCACGTCATTTTTATTCCTTAGATATTCATAAAACAATGTCCAGTATTATTAGAAAATCATTATTGAAGCCAGAATGTATGCCAAGCATATGGGCAAGTTGAAAATTTTCTACAAATTATCGATCAAATTGAGATTTTATACCAAATTCAGTTGAACTCCAACTAAAAGTATCCTCTGCCTTACAAGCTGAAGAATTGGTGCAAATTGGTAGAGAAGAGCCAAAAATTAAGAATCACATTCTGAGAAATATATGAATGAAGCTAGCAAATGGAGGACCAATTGAGGAATATAAAATTTGAGCTGCATAGAAGTTCCAAACCATCCCAGTTTGGGCTAGAGATGAAATTTGATGCTCTCTATCCAAGCTAATAAAAAACGGATGCATTTGATAATAAGATAGCAGAAAATAGTGATTTGATACCAGTCTTAGTGACAATGAGAAATTTGACGACTTGGATCAAATGGCCTTATCTCAAAGGAAAATATATTTCACATTTTCAATGAAATGTAAATAGCCATATGCTCCTACAATATTAAACCAGCTTCCAGAGAGGAAAGAATATACAAATAGTTGATCAAGTCATCATTCTTCACATACAAGATCCAAGATCCAACATTAGTTTACATCATTACCATATTTTTATTAAATTCACCAGACACAATCCCAAGCCTCAAGGTCAGATATTTAGGCTCGTCATAAATACATTTTAGTGGTAGTTAAGGAGTTCAAAGTGCCTACAGAAGAAAATCATAAAAGAACTTCACCTCGCAAAAGGATAAGCATGAAACTTACACGTAAGGCCCTGCAAAATTGTTTTTAACCATTAGTCACGATACACTGAGAACGGTGAATTAAGAATTTTAAAGACATGCTCCAATATATATCATTTTTATGGTGTATGCACATCGACTTAGATTACCTGGTAGACCCTTGAGAGCATTGAAACAAAGACAAGTGTCCTCCACCAGCACCGGCCCATTTACCTTCCATTTTAAATGAAATAACACGATCAACACACCATACATGATACAATAATCATAATTCTCGTGTAAACAATTCTACAAACACGTTATGTTCACATCTTTGTGGTACCTCTTTCGCAGCTAAACGAGCCTTCTCCTTGAAATCTCCTCAGGTTCACCTTGTAATTCTGGCACTGTTCCAAACACAAAACCCAGAAACAAAAATCACTACATTTAAACAAAGTCTCTCGCGCGCAAAAACAGAGACGAGTAGATCATGAATTTATAACGTACGATCGAGTTTGAGGGAGCGAAAGGGGATTGAGTTGCCGAGGATTGCCCGAACTTCTTCGAGCTTCTTGGCGTTGCCCGTTACAAATGTCACCGGCTGTGACAGCACCACCGCCCTCCCACCAGCCGCTGCCGCCGCCATTTTTCCCGCGCTTTTGTTTCCTGTTTTTACCCTTTACCCCCTTTGCTTGATTCTCTACTGCCTTGGTACTTTCTCAAACGAGGAGCATCAAATAGAGAAATTTGTTCCGGGAATATATTGACCTTCCATGAATGCATTTCCAAATCCAATTTTAGTTTATAGTGTTTGGAAATAAATTTTCAAATTTTATTGATTTTTATGTGAGAATTTAGAATATATTTGGTTTGTTGTCTAATTTACGATAAGTTATGTTTGGAAATAAAAATATGTTTGATTATAGTATTTTGAATATATTTTTGATATATGTTTTGCATCAGATTGTAGTTTTTCAAATCGATATTGTGATGAAAATTTTGGTTGTGTTTTCAAAAGAATAATTCTACAAAAACGAAAAACTCGAAAATGATATTATTTCTAGTGAGAACTTCTTGAACAAACATAAATATTTTTTTTCCTAATAGTTGGAAAATAAAACTACTCTTGAAAACATAATGGTACAATGCCATTGTTTCTCCAAAAGTAAAATATGTTTCGTAAAGATTGTTTATATAAATTATATTTTTGCTACAATCAAACCCTAGATACTAAATAAAAAAATAAATATGATACATGTCATCACCTCTTTATTCTCGAGATACGTGTCAACTCCTCATTCTTCCAGGTTACATGGCGCTTCATATTTATCCATGTGACAACCTCATATTATATATTTTTTCCATATATAATCCAATGATAATAAATAATTCAAAAATAAAGGATTATATCTATACAATCTATTTTTTCGTAAATCTAAAAGATAAATAATAATCTAAATATCGAAGCTTCTATCTATACAATCTAAACAATATATCTATATAATCCAAAAAATAAACTACTCTAAAAATTAGAAGATGTATTTATTGAATAATTTTAATTAATATAATTAGCACAATTAACTAAATGATTTTTTAAACGCCAAAAAATTAAACATTAGTCATTTCAATATACAATTAATTTTGTGAAAAATTAATGTGAAAAACGGATGTAACAATATAATCAAGAATTAATATTTTACATTATTTTGACAAGCCAAAAATAAAAAAATAGCTCAAGTTTAATTAAATTAGCATAAATTCCGTGTAACACACGGGTGTTTTTCTAATATTTCCACTAATACAGAAAAACAAGTATAATTATGGTTATTTATGTGTAATAGTTTTCAAGAAGGAATCAAGATGATATGTTATTTATGCTCCCTTAATTTCTTCAACGAGAGGAAGTGACTATATATCCAGCTGCGAAAATGATCACACCAATCCCATATAATTGCTACATATCAAGAAAGTCAACATCCTTGATTCTTTCCTAGTGAAAATATTTTCGTGTTAGGTAAACTTTTGAAAAGTATGAATCATTACCTTCGTTACTTTGATCCCTAAATGTGTTAATTATTTATCTAAAATTCTTGCCAACAGATTGAAATCTTGTCTTCATTTGTGCATCTGTGGTAATCAATCATCTTTTATTCGTAATTGGCTCATTTTTGACAATGTTATTATTGCTCAAGAGTATATTCATTTTATCAACCGACGCATATCTGGTAATAAGTGTTATACCAATTTAGACATTACTAAGGTATACAATGTGGTGGAATGAGGAGGTTAGGGTGGTGATAATTGTAGTGGATCCTTATCTCTGAAAACCCAAGCAAGAAAAAGAATCTGGAAACTCGAAGGTGAAAGTTAAGTTCAAGCATTTTAATTGGAAGTGCTTTTGTGGAACTTTACCTATATACTAGTTCTTGTTGTCTTTTTGCAGATCTTCCTCATAGTGAACGTCTAATGACTGGTAAAGGTTCAGATCCTCTTGGGGACGGTCCGCCGAAATCGGGTAATATCATGAATGGCGATCTCTCTATGACCTATGTTAATCTTTTTCCCTCAACGATGATGAGAAAATCGCAATCCCCTCAGACTCTCTCATGATGGATGATCTTGAAAACTCCTTAATCTGGTTAGCCGTGTTCTTGCCCCCGCGTGATCAATTTTGAATCCATTTCCTCTATGTTCAAGCGACTTTGGAACCCTCGCCACGGGTTTGTTTGTAAATCATTGGTTGAAAACACGGTCTTGTTCCAATTCCGCTATCTCATAGACATGAAGAAGGTTGTGAATGGATTGCCTTGGGTATTTGATAAATTCTTTCTAGCTCTATCAGAAGCCAACACCTCTCATATTGGCTCTCAACTCGAAGTGTCATCGTGTCCTTTTTGGGTTCAAATCCATGATCTGCCAATTGGTTTGATGAATAAATCATTTGCAGAGGCCACCGACAATATGATCGGGAAAAATTTATCAGTTGACAGTGCCTCAGGCGGTTCCTTAATTGGGAGATTTCTCTGCATCAAGGTTGATATGAACATCACCAAGCCCTCCGATGTATTATCAAAACATCATTCAGAGGAGCAGACCACGTCCTCCCGATTAAATATGAACGACTTCTGAATTTTTGCTATCACTGCGGCATTATTGGACATAATGATAGAGACTGTTGTAGATAAATTAAATTTGCACCAATCAAATGGTGGACATGAGAAATTCTATATTAAATATTAATTTTCTATTTCCTATTTATATTTGGGAATTTAAGTAAATTTAATTCCTAAATTAAATAGTTAAATTACTAATATTTTAATATATATATTTTTTTGGCCAATTAAAGATTGTCAAATGTCAAAATCTTACAAATAAAGATTTATCTTGATAAATTATTATTTCTTTTGATAATTATCACAGCAATGTAATTGAAGAGATAATATTAAATCTTGAAGGACCAATCAAATTAGAGCCTTCACCATATGAGTTATCCGAGAACCCTCTCCTAAAGTATAAATAGGGGTCATTCTCAAGAATTAAATCACAATTCAAAGAGAAGAAATCCAAGCAAGAAGGCGGTGGAGGAAATTCTCTCCAAGTCACAAAAAAAAAAATTAAGGAGATCCACGGTGTTCAAGGCGTTCATCGCGAGCTCACTCAAATAATGGTGTTTGATTCGGGAATAAGCTTTCAAGCCCTCGAGTTAACATTATTGAAGTCAAATCCATCTTGGAGGATGATCAAAGAGTCAAACCCACCAAGAAAGTCTCCAGTTTAAAAGTAAAATATATTGAATATTCCACGTTTGATTCGAGATTAAGCTTTCAAGCCCTCGAATAACGTTATTGAAATTCAAGTTCAAGTTTAGAAAAGATCAAATCAAGAGTTCAACTCCAAATTCTCAACTTTCTGATATTTTGTTGTTGAAGAAAAGAATCATGAAATAGAGATTATAACTAATATTGTTTAGTTTGATTCATATAGATTTAATTTGTACGCTTTTTCTTGTTTGTTAAGTTGCAAATAATAAAAATTTATGTTACAAATTTTTGGCACGCCTTGATGGGACAATCTCTATGTCTCATCTTTTTCCTCAACAAATCTTGCAATGTCGCGATGGCTACTCGCAAAACCACATCAATGAAAGTTGCTTCTTCAAACTCTTCAAGTGACACAAGTAGAAGTATTGGTATTACTACAAGAAGTATGTCTAAGAAGTTGAGTGCATCATTTGAGAAGACTCCTGCGAGCTAAAGAAACTTTAACTCATCTCAAAGATGATGTAGACTAAGAGATGATGCTTCATCCCCAATCTATCGCCGACATCAAGTTGCTCAAACATGGCACCCGTTATGGTGACGAATGCTACATCGCTTGAAGAGCAAATCGCAAGTTTGACGAGGGCAATTGATGGACTCGTCAATCTTGTCAAAGAACAAGACTCACAAATCACAAAGTTGATTAACAAAATAGATAATGTCGATACAAGTCGCATTTAGGGGCAAGCAAGTTGAAACACATGACGAAGTCGAAACATCCATGAAGCAAAGGCCAAATGAAAAAGAAAAGTCTCCGTAAAATGAGTTGCAAGTCTCGTCTCGATGGGTTGATTCCATCGACCAACTTAAGGAGTTCATTATGGGAAATATTAAAGACAAGTTCGATGGAAGTTCCAAGTCATCTATGACTTACGCCAAACCATACACGCAAAGAATTGTCAACTTGAAGATACTCGATGGTTACCAACTTCAAGTTCCAACAATTCGACGGCAAGGAAACCCAAAGAAGACATGTGTTTGATAAATAGTTTTATCATGATTTTGATGATTTTGTTTTTATACCAAAACAATATTTTTAAAGGTTGTCCAAATACTCCTAAATGATTTAAAATGGTTTTAATATTTTCCTGAGTATTTCTTCAAGTTTATTTTCGATATAAATTGGACAACACTTTTGATGATTTTGTGTTAATGTATTTTTACACCAAAACAATGTTTCTAAAATGTTGTCCTAATACTCCCGATCGGTCTAAAATATTTTTACTATTTTTTGGAGTATTTCTTGAAGTTTATTTTCGATATAAAATTGGACAACACTTTTGTTTTGAGGCCAATCGGTCACCCTATAGGCATCCCGCACTGAAAGTTGTGAAAAACAGTGAATAAGCTATTTGGTAAAAAAGGCTGTTGACCGGTCAACAGGGTGGTAGACCGGTGTGGGTCGACCGATCGGCCGATCGGCGTCGACGGTGGTGGTCGACCGGTCGACCGGGGTCGACCGTGCATGGGAGCAATTTCAAACAGAGCTTCTTGACTCGTTTTTTGGTCTTGCTTTCGACCGGCTGCGCATGGGTCGACCGGCCGAACCCCCTCGACCGGCCGCCTGTGTAAATGTGTTTTCTCATTTTCAAACGCTATTTGTGCGCGACCGTCGCCGCTCAAGTTTGACAAAAAATTTAACCGTTGTGCAGAACAGACTTTTCCCTAAATTGTGGGATTGATTTCTAACAGCTCTTTCTTCAATTGTCTTGCAATTTTTTACGAATTCATGTCCCCAAGAGGAGCCTATCATGTACAAGACATCTTCTATAAATAGAGGAAGAATCAAGCAACACAATAAGAGAGAAAACTACAACACAACAAGATACACTCAAGAATACACTTGTTCTTACATCGTCTTATTTCTTGTTGTATTTTGCCTAGCTATTCACTTTCACATCCTTGAGGTCTAGGCTTTTCTTGATTACACTTGCACTCTATTGTATTATCAATTATCGAGTTGTAATCTTGAATTTGGGTAATCATTCAACACAAGATATCCTTGTGAGTGTTCTTGTGGTAAGAACACACTGGGTGATCTAGGTGTTAGGTGTAAGAAGATTGTGGTAATCTTCTTTGAGGTGTTGAAGAATTTGGTATTCTTCAAGGTTGAAGATTGTGGTAATCTTCACAAGGTGCCGTTGGAGATTGTGGTAATCTTCAAGTGAGATTGTGGTAATCTCAAAGGTGGTGTTGAAGAAGAGTGTGGTGCTCTTCAAGGTGTTGTTGTAAGTTGGTGTTGTAGTAATTTGTGGTAAATTAATAAAATCTTGTTTTCTTTTTGAAATCCATCCCGATATACTTTGGGTGGTAGAGGATTAGGCCCTAGGTGGGTTGAACCTCTTTAAATCGACGCGTGTGTTGTTTACATTCCGCACCTTTATTATTGTGTTTGAGCATTTGTTCAAAAAGAGGGCGAAATCGAAAAGATGGAGATAATCTATTCACCCCCTCTAAATTATCGTAGCCGCTTGGACTTACAAGTGGTATCGAGCCAAACTCTTGGCAAGCTCGTTTCACATCGCGAGTGAAGAGAAACGATCGTCGCTACTTAACGAAGCTCATCTTTCCTAAGACTCACTTTTCCCTAAATTGTGGGATTGATTTCTAACAGCTCTTTTCTTCAATTGTCTTGCAATTTTTTACGTAATTCATGTCCCCAAGAGGAGCCTATCATGTACAAGACATCTTCTATAAATAGAGGAAGAATCAAGCAACACAATAAGAGAGAAAACTACAACACAACAAGATACACTCAAGAATACACTTGTTCTTACATCATCTTATTTCTTGTCAGTATTTTGCCTAGCTATTCACTTTCACATCCTTGAGGTCTCAGGCTTTTCTTGATTACACTTGCACTCTATTGTATTATCAATTATCGAGTTGTAATCTTGAATTTGGGTAATCATTCAACACAAGATATCCTTGTGAGTGTTCTTGTGGTAAGAACACACTTGGGTGATCTAGGTGTTAGGTGTAAGAAGATTGTGGTAATCTTCTTGTTGAGGTGTTGAAGAATTTGGTATTCTTCAAGGTTGAAGATTGTGGTAATCTTCACAAGGTGCCGTGGAGATTGTGGTAATCTTCAAGTGAGATTGTGGTAATCTCAAAGGTGGTGTTGAAGAAGAGTGTGGTGCTCTTCAAGGTGTTGTTGTAAGTTGGTGTTGTAGTAATTTGTGGTAAATTAATAAAATCTTGTTTTCTTTTGAAATCCATCCCTGGATATACCGGGGTGGTAGAGGATTAGGCCCTAGGTGGGTTGAACCTCTTTAAATCGACGCGTGTGTTGTTTACATTCCGCACCTTTATTATCAGTGTTTGAGCATTTGGTTCAAAAAAGAGGGCGAAATCGAAAAGATGGAGATAATCTATTCACCCCCCTCTAAATTATCGTAGTCGCTGACTTACAAGTGGTATCGAGCCAAACTTTTGGCAAGCTCGTTTCACATCGCGAGTGAAGAGAAACGATCGCTTCGGCTACTTAACGAAGCTCATCTTTCCTACACTCCACCACCAAGCCACCTCGGTTTGATTCCAAAAATTTTATATTTTGGAAAGAAAGAATGGAATGCTATTTACAAGGTTGCGGGATTGATATTTGAACACCGTCATCAATGGAGAATCCATTCCGACGAAGAATACACCACACACCTCTAAAGGCTTCAAAGAGCTCAATGATGAAGAGAAGAGAATCATCTCCTTAAATGGTAAAGCTCTTAGTATTTTGTATTGTTCACTTACTACTTTGGAATTTGATCATGTTGTAGGTATTCGATCGGCACATGAAGTATGGCAAAATTAGAAGCCATCTATGAAGTGTATGCAAATGAAAGGAGCAACTCAAAAGCATCTACTTCACAAATGGATACAACATCAAATCCAACAACATGGGATGAGCCTTCTACAACCTCCCATGATGAAGAAGTTGAACAATGCCTCATAGCATCAAGAAAACGAGGTAAGTTCTAAACCCTCTACTTCCTATGATAATGATTATAGTGATTTGCAAAATGATTTTGATGAACTACAAGATGAATTCCAAAACTTACTTGTTAAATACAAAAATTTGAAAAAGGAATTCAATGTTTTGAAGAATGATAAGGATAGTTTATTTACTTCCTATGAATCACTATCATGTGCTCACACCACCACACTTGACAAGGTTAGAAACCTTGAAAAAGAAAATAGTACTCTTGTTGAGAATATTGAAGGCATGAAAAAGGATTTAGCTAAATCCAACTTGAGTACCAATGATATGACCGAAATTGTTGATTATTGTGATAATTCAAAACTAGAACTTGATCATAAGTTTAATGTTGTCAATCATATGAAAAAGGATCAAGTCTCTAAGACATTGGTCATTATGCTCCTAGAATTATTACATGTTTTTATTGCGTAAAAAGGGTCATACGGTAAATACTTGTCGGGCTAGAAATAGCTCTAATCATTATTGGAGACCTAAAAGTCTCAAAGCTAATCCTAAAGGACCCAAACACTTGAGGGTACCACAAAATAATGTTTTATTAGGTACCCTGGAATAATGATCAAAGAAAATTCATACCGCTAAGAAGGCATCAAATGACCGTTTCATTTGATCAAAGAAGGAGAAACTATTTTCGACAAAGCAAATTTCCAAGAAGAGGATATACTAAAAATGGGAAGAACACAATCCTTGAAATGGCTAAGACATCATCAACAAGATGATTTTCAAAGAGGAAGAGACCATCAACAATGGGAAGGTAACAAACCTTGAAATGGAGTAATCAAAGAAGTCATCATCAACAAAATGACTTCTCAAGGGGAAGATATCATCAACAATGGGAACGACACAACCCATGGAAATGGCGCAATTGGTAACCCGTATCTCCCCATTTGAATATGCATTTTATTTGTCTATTATGCATGTTTTTATTTGTGTCTTATTTGCAAAATGAGTTTTCATATATTTATTTTAAAATTAAGGTCTTCAATATATATTTGTGGTTTTAAAATATTTTGAAAAGAAGACCTTATATGATGTTTTTTTAAAAAAAAAAAAAAACTTGTGCATTTTTAGACTCAAGTGGTTTGTCATATCTTATTGATTTTTATGGCATGAACTTATGTGTGATATCTATTAGCCTACACTTTTATCATAATGATTTGTTCTAGATTTATTTTAAGAATTGTGTAGAATTTACATTTTTCACAAATGGCCATCTACGTCATTATTTGTCAAGAAAGGCATAAATTATCGAGGTACGTTTACTTGTGTAATTCTTATTCTTATAGAACTCGATATATGTATTGCCATATGCCTATGTGCTTGTTTTTCATAGTATTTCATACAAGTGCCATTAAGAGGATTTTTAGATTTTTTGAAAGGCACTATTTGATATTTGATTGCACATATTTGCTTTGTCAACTCTTGTTCAAATATTTCTTTTAAATGAGGTCTCAACTATATGATATCGAATTTTCTAATTTCAAAAGAGACCTTTTATAGCTTTCTTAAGCTTATTTGAACTTGCATGATTTATTAGACTCTTGAGGATATTCTAAATGCATAGTATGTGTTTCTTGCTTCATGGTCTATATAGTGTATATTTCTACTATGCTCTTATGCAAGATATTTTGTGATTGATGATTGAGGCATATTTTTACACTTGGGCTACTTTTTCTTGCTTATATAAGCGATAACGGTAATGAGTTTGTTTAGTTGTGTAGATGAGAACGAAGTACTCCAAATATTGTTACCTCAAAATATTTGGATGTAAATGTTCTATTATGAACACCTTAGATCAATTGGATGCCCTATGATGATAGTGATGAAGAAGACAAAAAGGGTATTCCTAACAAACTCGATGACCAAGGCAACATTGGTCGAACTAAGACGAGGTTAGTAGCTCGAAGGTATTTTCAAGAAGAAGGTAATTGATTTTGGTGTAACATTTGCACTCATAGCACATTTTGCGCTATTTGCATTTTACTTGCCCATTCTCGCTTTTAAGAAAATTTCAAGCTTTACCAAATGGATGTTGAATCCAATTTTCTAAATGGTTTTATTCAAGTAGAAGTCTATCGGGGTTTAAATTTTTCTATGCCAAATGATCTTTGTAAAAGGCCTTGTATGGTTTCAAACAAGTACCCCATGTATGATATGATAGACTTAGCTATTTTTGCTAAATGATTTTACAAAAGGTAAAGTTGATACTACTCTCCTTGTTTTTTGAAAAAGGGCAAGATTGTTTGCTTGTGCATATTTATGAGAATATTTTTTGTGCTACTAATGAATATTTTGTGCAAGAGATTCTCCTAAGTTGATGTAGGTGAACTTGAGATGAACATGGTATCACATGATGGGGGAGCTCAATTTCATCATTGGACTTCAAGTTAATCAATGCCAAGTAGATGGTTATATTTCAAAAGAACTCTTGAAGGAGTTAGGCATTGAAGAAGGAAGAATCATCTCAAACTCTATGGCTACCAATGAAGAAATTGACAAAGGTTGAGAAAGGCATGTCGGTTGACAAACAATTTCGAGGTATGTTTTCTTATATTATTCCTATAGACCCGACATTCCATATGCCTTATGTCTATATGCTCGACTTCAAAACTATCCCAACGAATCTCATTAAAGTGCCGTTAAAAGAAATTTTCAAATATTTGTAAGGCACTTCTTCTTATGACTTATTTATCTAAAGCTTTAAAACGTTCTTATTTTTCGGGATAACAAGTCCGGTGAAAATTATTCAAAATATAGTTCGTCATAATCGAACTAAACAAATTGAGATTAAAAAAACTTTCTAAGGGATTGCGTTTTTACAAAAACTTGAGATGTGTTTAATTCCGTCTCAGGATAACTCGCGTTTTTTAACCGTGAGTATTTTACCTCATTTCGAGCTTGATTATAACATAATGTATATTGGATGAGGTCTTCGTTTGCATTTTGCACGCTTTTAAAACTTAGGGGCGAAAATCGGATTTTTGGATCAAACTTGAATTTGCAAAAAGAAAAAGCGAGGTAGTCGCCATGGCAAGTGGTCGACGCCGCCCACCTACTCGACCGGCCGCCCTAGCCCTTGACCGGCGCCCACCGTGATTTCTTGGCTTAAATCGTTTCTTCTTTTTTACTTAGCCATTTTGGTCCCTTTCAACTCTATTTCGTCCCCTTTGTCATTTGCACACACATTTCACTTCAAATGTGTTTGGTTGCATGTATTACATAGTTTGGGGATTATCTAGCTCGACTATCATCATCATTGCTCGTCTTTACCGATCGAATGGTAAGAATTTCACTCTCTTTAGCTCAATTGGGTTGAACCCTTGAGTTTGTGGCTTATATGTATTATTCTTGATGCAATCCATATATATTTGTGATGAGCTTATTGATTGTTGATGAATGATATTTGTTAAATTGAATTTGGTGATGAAAAACTTGGCTTGATTTCATTTACAAGGGCTATATATATCTTTTTCAATTTTTGACGCCCGCCAAGTGTTCGATAAAATGTTTCAATGAAAAATTCATCACCTACATGATTCTCTCGATTTCAAAAGTCTTATATATTTATAGAGATCATGTTTTGCTTATCAAATGAGTTTTCATAAGCTTCTTCAAGTCGTATGATTCGACTTTTCCCTCCTATTTGGTTTATAAGCTTCAATGTTCAAATTAGCTCGATACATTGGTTTAGTTGCGCACTTTGATATGAATATATGATGTATTTATCTTGCTAACATTATTTTTGATGATTCCAAAGGGGAGAAACAGGTTATAAGCTCTTTAGCTCAAAGAAGCTAAGATAAGCTTCACGAAAAGAAGCTATAAGTTGTGGCTATGTAAAGCCGTAAGTTGTGGATCATATTATGTCCACTTGATGTATTATGGTTATGTATGATTCTTGGTCCATTGGTTGTAGTATGGACGTATTTATGTTTCTAATGGTGTCTCTTTGACGGGGGGAGCTTTTAAGTTATTAATACTTAAGCTCAATATTGAAAAGCTAAGATTTTAGCTCATGTTTAAGTTGCTTCTATATTACTATTGATGTGCATATTGATAGGGGAGCTTTTGCTATATTTGTTTGAATATCTCTACTCCCATCCTTGTGTTTACATTGCATGGAATGTTGTCGCTCACAACGGATAGCTCTTTTTAACCGGTAAAAATGTTTTGTTTTCAAAATCGACCTCGTTAAAATTGTTTTGGTTTGTAATCATCAAAAAGGGAGATTGTTTGATAAATGGTTTTATCATGATTTTGATGATTTTGTTTTTATACCAAAACAATGTTTTTAAAGGTTGTCCAAATACTCCTAAATGATTTAAAATGGTTTTAATATTTTCCGGAGTATTTCTTCAAGTTTATTTTCGATATAAATTGGACAACACTTTTGATGATTTTGTGTTAATGTATTTTTACACCAAAACAATGTTTCTAAAATGTTGTCCTAATACTCCCGATCGGTCTAAAATATTTTTACTATTTTTCGGAGTATTTCTTGAAGTTTATTTTCGATATAAAATTGGACAACACTTTTGTTTTGAGGCCAATCGGTCACCCTATAGGGCATCCCGTACCTGAAAGTTGTGAAAAACAGTGAATAAGCTATTTGCTGAAAAAGGCTGGTTGACCGGTCGACCGGGCGTCGACCGGTGGTGGTCGACCGGTCGGCCGACCGGGGTCGACCGGTGCACTGGAGCAATTTCCGAAACAGAGTTTCTTGGACTCGTTTTTGGTCTTGCTTTCGGCCATTTGCGGGTCGACTCGGCCGAACCCCGAACCCGTCGTCGGCCGTCCTGTGTAAATGTGTTTTCTCATTTTCAAACGCGTCTATTTGTGACGGCCGTCCTCAAGTTTGACAAAGAAAATTCTAAACGTTGTGCGTGACAGCTTTTTCCTAAATTGTGGGATTGATTTCTAACAGCTCTTTTCTTCAATTGTCTTGCAATTTTTTACAGAATTCATGTCCCCAAGAGGAGCCTATCATGTACAAGACATCTTCTATAAATAGAGGAAGAATTGAAGCAACACAATAAGAGAGAAAACTACAACACAACAAGATACACTCAAGAATACACTTGTTCTCACATTTATGCTTATTTCTTGTTGTATTTTGCCTAGCTATTCACTTTCACATCCTTGAGGTCTAGGCTTTTCTTGATTACACTTGCACTCTATTGTATTATCAATTATCGAGTTGTAATCTTGAATTTGGGTAAATCATTCAACACAAGATATCCTTGTGAGTGTTCTTGTGGTAAGAACACACTTGGGTGATCTAGGTGTTAGGTGTAAGAAGATTGTGGTAATCTTCTTGTTGAGGTGTTGAAGAATTTGGTATTCTTCAAGGTTGAAGATTGTGGTAATCTTCACAAGGTGCCGTTGGAGATTGTGGTAATCTCAAAGGTGGTGTTGAAGAAGAGTGTGGTGCTCTTCAAGGTGTTGTTGTAAGTTGGTGTTGTATTAATTTGTGGTAAATTAATAAAATCTTTTTTTCTTTTTGAAATCCATCCCTGATATCTTTGGGGTGGTAGAGGATTAGGCCCTAGGTGGGTTGAACCTCTTTAAATCGATGCGTGTTGTTTACATTCCGCACCTTTATTATCAGTGTTTGAGCATTTGGTTCGATAAAGAGGGCGAAATCGAAAGATGGAGATAATCTATTCACCCCCTCTAGATTATCGTAGCCGCTTGGACTTACAAAGATGTGGCTCACTTTGTTGAAACGTGTAATGATGATGGGACTTATAGATATCGCCTCGTAAAAGAGTTTGTCCTGGTCCTTGAAAGGCAACGCGTTCGATTGGTTCGATTGGTATATTGACTTGGAAGCAAACTCAATTAACAATTGGGAGCAATTAAAACATGAATTTCTCAATCGATTTTATAGCACTCGGTGGACGGTTAGCATGGTCGATCTTACAATTACTCGTCAAAAGGAAGAACCTCTCATCGACTACATCAATCGATGGAGGAATTTGAGCATCAACCGCAAAGACCGGTTATCAAAAGTTTCGGCTATTGAGATGTGCATCCAAGAAATGTATTGGGGCCTTAGATACATCCTTTAGGGAATCCAATCAAGACATTTGAAGAGTTGGCTACTCGAGGCTCATGATATGGAGTTAAGCATGGCCACAAGTGGAGTCGAAGAACCATATATCCAAGAGCCTCAAAAACCTAAAGAATGATATGAAGCCAAGAAAGGGGGCAAATTTTCTTCTAAAGCTCCAAACAAGGAATCCATGGCGATTAACACAATACCTATCAAGTTCAAAGGTAGTGCAAATACGAAGACTAATGAAAATAAAGACATTCCTCAAGAGAGAGAGCAAAGAAAGTTGACTCGAGGAAATGCAAGCAAAACAATACCCATTTCTCGACTCTAATGTCTCGGAATATTTGATGATCTGCTCAAGGCAAACCTCATTAAATTGCCCAAAATGAAGTGTCCCGACAAAGTCAAGCGAGTTGATGACCAAGTACTACAAGTGCCACCATTTAGTAGGTCGTCCAATTCATGATTGCTTTGTATTTAAAGACAAAGTCATGCGCTTAGCTCGCCAAGGAAAGATATCACTCGAGGAAGATAACGCATCTAGCAATCTTATCGATATTACATTTGGATCCATTGATGTTATGGAGAATACACCTAAGTGGAATGATGGTAATATCGCATGCAATGTGACAAGTGAGCAAATGTGACTTTATCTAACGAAGCATGTTTCTTTGAGAAAGAAGTTGAATATTACCGTAGATTGTGCATCAACAATGACCTTCACCGATGAGGACTTGTTGCTTGGTTCCAAACCCCACAATAGGCCATTGTTCATAATCGCCATACTCGCGAGCAAAAACGAATAGAACTTTGATTGATGGAGGCTCTACAAGAAATATCTTATCATTGTGCACCTTTGAAAGAGTTGGAAATCCCCATGGATGAACTTGCAAATAGTCGTTTGATGATCCAAGTCTTCAACTAAGGGGGAAAAGGGCTCTCGGCATCATAAGATTGAAATTGTTGATGGGGAAATGGCCTCAATCGCATTTGATTTCATGTCATAGATGCTAAGACTTCTTCAACATGCTTCCGGGCGTCGCCCTGGCTACATGAAAATGGGGTGGTTCCTTCTACTTGCATCAATGCTTCAAGTATTTTCGAGATGGAGTGGTAAGAAAAATTCTTGGAGATGACAATCTTTCACCGAGAATCATCATTTTGCCGATGTCAAGTACTACTTGAAGATATTAAGTCAATTAAGGCTAAAGAACATCCACGCAAGAAGCAATATGATGAAGTCAAAGAGAGCAAAGTAAAGAGCGCTCGCAAGTCGTGGTGACAATGAACCTCTGGAGGAATTGGTGTTGCCTTGAACAAAACTTGATGATAAGAAACCATCTCCACAACCATTTGAAAAGTTTGTCCGCCCAACTAAGGGACCCAAGACCGAACATGGATAAGGGCTCAAAATGCGAAATTCTTTGATCCAAAAGCTTACAATATTCTCGTTAAAACTGGATATAACCCGCAAAAGAATTCCATCTTGGGTAGGTTCCCTTATGAAGCTACAAATACTCAAAAGATGTTGAAAGAAAGTGGACTTGTGGTTCAAAATACTCGGATAGTCTTGGATTTGTGGCATCAACTCCCATTCGTATCGCCATTAGAAGAGCTAACATTAACTATGTGTCCGAGAGAGAACTTCATCGACGAAGGACTCCTTTGATGAAAATGGAAAGAAGGTCGACAAATATTAATCTTTGATAGACTTGGCCCGTTCAAAAGTTGAAGAGTAAATGAACCATCCACAAAAGACTGGGCATCTCTACAACATCAAAGTATTGGAAAAGATCTAAAAATCCACGAGCTACTCAAAAGCATCGAAGTCTTGTTCCATCTCGTATACAAAGGTGACAAACTACTTTGCGCACATCATGTGAAAGAGTTAAAGCAAAATTTCAAACTGTTGTTTTCACGCAACCTCAAGACAATAAAGATGATAAAGAAAGTATGGCATCAACATATCATACCACCTTGAGCAAAGAAGGGAAAGAAAAAGATGCCAAAGATGCTCTCGCGAACTTGAAGAAGAGATCAAAGCCACGGTTGATGAGCTAAAAGAAATTAATTTGGGCGACATTGATAATCCCAATCTACATCATTGCATTGTTAACAATTGATGAAGAAAAATCATAAGTTGAAGTCCTTCAGAGTAAAAGGATGTATTCACTTGGTCCTACAAAGAGATCGTGGATTAGATCCAAAAGTAGCGAAGACATCATTTATCCGTTAAGAAAGGAACCCGTTCAATTAAGCAAGCCCAACGATGATTTTGGCCCAACTTGGTTCCATAATTGAGGCCGAGGTAAACAAAGTCATCGAATTTGGGTCCATTCAAGTAGTCAAGTACCCTACATGGATCTCGAGCATTGTCCCCATGCGAAACAAGAATAGCCAAATCGAGTTTGTGTTGACTTTAGAGATTTGAATGGTGTGTGTCCCAAAGACAATTTTCCATTGTCCATCATGAACTCGTGATTGATGCCACTCTGACCACAACGCATTATCTTTCATGGATGGATCATCCGGATACAATCAAATACATATGGCTCTAGAAGATGAAGAGTTGACGGATGAAGAGTTGACGACCTTTCGCACCCCCAAAAGGTATATATTGCTACAAAGTGGTGCCATTCGGTTTAAAGAATCTGGAGCTACATATCAATGAGCTATGCGAAAAATCTTCGATGATATGCTTCACGAAAATATTGAGTGTTATGTCGATGATGTGGTCGTGAAGTCTAAGAAGCGAGAAGATCACCTCCTTGATCCGAGGAAAGTTTTTGAATGGTTAAGGAGATATCAACTTAAGATGAACCCACTTGAAGTGTGCATTCGGGTCCGATCTGGAAAGTTTCTTAGGTTTGTAGTTCATCATCGAGGTATCGAAATTAAGCCATCAAAGATTAATGCCATAGTAAGGATGCACGAACCTCGTGATATTCACGAACTCAAAATTTTGCATGGAAAATTAGCTTATCTTCGAAGGTTCATTTCAAATCTAGCCGGTTGATGTCACCATTCAACCATATTATGAAGAACGGCTTTCCATTTGAATGTGATGAATCTTGCCTAGGACGCTTTCAAAAGTATCAAGACATATCGATGAAGTCTCATGTGTTGGTTGTGTTTGATAAATGGTTTTATCTTGATTTTGATGATTTTGTTTTTACACCAAAACAATGTTTTTAAATGTTGTCCAAATACTCCTAAATGATTTAAAATGTTTTTACTATTTTTCGGAGTATTTCTTGAAGTTTATTTTCGATATAAAATTGGACAACACTTTTGTTTTGAGGCCAACCTCGCCCCTATAGGGCAACCCGTACACGAGTTGTGTTTTGAAACAAAAAAAAAGAGACGGAAGTTCTTTTAAGAAGGTCGACTGGACGTCGACCGCACCGTCGATCGGTACCTAAATGAGAGAAATCATAACAAATCTCTCTCACGTATTGCAATTTTGTGAGGGTGTGACGGTCCACCATGGGGCCGACTGTCGCACCCTGGCGACCGGCGAGCACCCCTGGACCGGTCACCCCGATGGTTTTTGGCTTTGTGTAATTTCTTTTTTTGTCTTAACGTGTGACCGGTCGCCCTATTGTGGGCGGGAATTCAACAATTCTTTAAACTTTTCCCAACATTCAAAGAAAACTTCTTTAGGATTTTGAGAAAAATTCTGAATTTGTCTTTTCAAAGCATTAGTTTTGTGAGTTGGAAAAAACTTTTTCAAAAATTCGGTTTGCATTTCTTGCCAAGTGCCAATTGATCTAGGTTTCAAAGAGCTAAGCCAAGTTTTTGCCTTATCTTTTAAAGAAAAAGGAAATAATTTGAGCTTAACAATTTCATTTGTACAATTTTGATCATCAAATGTGGCACATACTTCTTCAAACTCCTTTAAATGTAAATATGGGCTTTCAGAATCCATACCATGGAAATTAGGAAGTAGAGGAATCATCCCTAGCTTGAATCGAAAGTTGTTTGCATTTAGTGGAAAAATAAAACACGAAGGAGTAGAATTTCGAGGGGGTTGCAAGTAGTAACGCATATTACGTACTTCTTGATTTTCCGCTCGTTGAATCTCATCATGAACAACTTCATTTTCAGCCATAATTGGTGCGTGTGGAGGTGAATCAAAATTTTCAATCAAATTTTCTGAATTATTTCTAACTAAACGACGAGAATTGGGACTACGACACCATGTAACCATGCAAATACACAATATTTACAGTTAAAAAAAATATTCACAAACCTGGAAACTTACCGTGCCTTCCCCGGCAACGGCGCCAAAAACTTGCTACAACTTTAAGGTTGCAAACCCAAGTGCAGGTTGTCTCAAGTAATAAATTTCTCGGGAGTCCGAGGTCGATCCACAGGGAAGTTGATGGAAGTTTACAGGATATTTCTTATTTAAAGGATGAGTAAATGGATTTTTTTTTACTAGTAAGAATATTTTTTTAGTTACAAGAAATTTAATTAATAGAAATGTTGAGGATTAGGGATTCACTCTTGATTTCGGATAAAGGAATGATTATATTTTCTTACCTCTTAGATTGCCACTATTGGAATCCATACACAAAGAAGGTTCCAATGGGAAGATATTATACATATAAATCATGCAATGAGGTAATCATGTTGTATCATCAATTAGAATTTATCTTATAACATCAATACTTGTTTATGGGATCAAGTATTTATGTATTCTTTTGTCTACAACAAATCAAGGTATCCACATTAGTAGTCGGTTGAAATAAAACCAGACATTTAACTAAATGGAACCAAGTATTTGTTGTGCCAATAGATATACATAAATCAAGAAACACCACCAAACAAAAATGTATAAGCTAAAAACAATTGATGATACAAATAATGAAATTTAATATGAATCTACAACCATTCCTTATCCTTCATCAAGAGTTTCACCCTATTTCCTCAACAAAATAAACTTAGAATAACATGAAGAAAGTAGAGAAAACAAAAGATTGAAGAAAAACTAAAGCAAACATTTTGTAAAATACTAGAAATCTTACTATAATTTAAGAAAAGCAAGAAAGAAAAATTCTTTTGAAGTTGCTAACTCTAAATTTCTCTACATAAAACTTGCTCTTGGCTAATGCTAATGACATCTATTTATAGCCAATTAAAAATCAATTTACAATTATTTTATTCTTTATTTTTATTACAAGTAAGAAAATAAGGAAATCAACACCAACTTTGCCACCTTCTTTGACTTGTAATTTTGTCCATGATATCAGCCATCTTTGCTCAATTTTCTTCCACAAATCAATTATCACATGAGTTGGCTTGAATTTCCAACCGATTTCATTGAATTTGAACAACCATGGGCCAAGATATGGTTGAATAATTGAGATGTGGTTGGCATACGGGATTGACTAGTGCAAAGGCAGCCTCTTGGATTTTTTTATAAATTCATCCAATATAAATCTGACTTTGGGGTCTTCATCAATGGTGTAGCTCTATGATTTGTACGTGCTACTCAAAAAATTTGAGATACAAATACCTTGTATTTTTCGAGTTATGTCCAAAATACCAAACTTGGTCAAGTCTGGAAATTAAATGAGCACCCTTCAATCTTCATTTTATCATTCCAAACTTTGATTTTTGGTTTCAATATCTCTGAAAACTTGTAAATAAATGGATTGTAAATCCATATCTTCAAGAATCATCCCAAAATCATGTCGAAATGAAAGCTATGCTCGTTGATCCAAACCTGCACTAAAAAATGCTTCCAAATACAATTATATGTTGATTTCCTATTTTATTCCTAACATATTAATAATACTATAAATTCATTTTATTAATAATATTAATAAGGTAAAATAATAATATAAGCCTAAAATAATTATACATTTTTAACGTTCATCATCAATCATCTCCTATAAATAGAGGAAGATTTGAAGCACAACAACAAGAGAGAATATTACAACACAACAAGATACACTCAAGCAAACATTTTTGTTCTTCATTGTTATTATTCTTGTTGTAATAGCCAAAGGTCTTTCACTTTCACATCTTGAGGTCTAGGCTTATTTCTTGATTACACTTGCACTCATAATTGTAATATTCTTTATCAAGTTGTAATCTTGATTTTGGGTTATCATTCAACACAAGATATCCTTGTGAGTGTTCTTGTGGTAAGAACACACTTGGATGATCTAGATGATATGTGCAAGAAGATTGTGGTGATATTCTTAGTGAGGTGTTGAAGAATTTGGTATTCTTCAAGGTTGAAGATTGTGGTGATCTGCAAGAGAGATTGTGGTAATCTCAAAGGTGGTGTTGTAGAAGAGTGTGGTGCTCTTTAAGGTGATGTTGTAAGGTGTTGTATTAATTTTGGTAATTAATAAAATCTTTTTTTCTTTTTGAAATTCATCTTGGATATCTTTGGGGTGGTAGAGGATTAGGCCCTAGGTGGGTTGAACCTCTATAAATCGACGCGTGTGTTTACTTCCCGCACCTTTATTGTTGTCTTGGCTTGTTTTGTTCGAAAAAGAGGGCAAAATCGAAATGATGGAGATAATCTATTCACCCTCCTCTAGATTATCGTAGCCGCTGACTTATAAGTGGTATCGAGACAAACTCTTTGGCAAGATCGTTCCACATCACGAGTAAAGAGCGATCACCGGCTACGAATAAAGTCTACCTTCTGGCGCCTCCACCACCAAACCACCACTATTTGATTCCAAAATTTTACATTTTGGAAAGAAAGAATGGAATGCTATCTACAAGGTTGCGGGTTTGATATTTGGATCACGATCGTCAATGGAGAATCTATTCCGATAAAAGATACACCACACACCTCCAAAGTCCTCAAGGAGCTCAATGATGAAGAGAAGAAAATCATCTCCTTAAATGGTAAAACTCTAAATATTTTGTATTGTTCACTTACCACTTTGGAATTTGATCATATTGTAGGAATTAAATTGGCACATGAAGTATGGAGAAAATTAGAAGAAGTATATGCAAATGAAAGGAGCGACTCAAAAGCATCTACTTCTCAAAGGGATACAACAACTTGGGATCGAACTTCCTACAACTTCCGACGACGATGAAAATGAACGTTGTCTTATGGGCTTCAAGAGAACGAGGTAAGTAAACCTTTCTACTTCCTATGATAATGAACTACATAATGATTATAGTGATTTGCAAAATGATTATGATGATCTTCAAAATGAATTCCAAAGCCTACTTGTTAAATACAAAAATTTGAAAAAGGAATTCAATGTTTTGAAAAATGATAAGGATAGTTTAGTTACTTCCTATGAATCACTATCATATGCTCACACCACCACACTTGATAAGGTTAGAAACCTTGAAAAAAAAAATAGTACTCTTGTTAAGGATATTGATTGCATGAAAAAGGATTTATTAAAATTCAACTTAAGTACCAATGAAATGACCAAGATTGTTGATGTTCATAATTGTGATAAAGGACTTGATAATAAGCCTAATGTTGTTAATCATCAAGTCCCTATTCATGTTGGTCATTATGCTCCAAAAATTACTACTTGCTTTTATTGTGGTAAAATGGGTCACACTCAGTTAATACTTGTCGGTAGAAATAGCTCAAAATTTTTATTGGAGACCTAAAAGTCTCAAAGCTAATCCCAAAGGACCCAAACACTTGAGGGTACCACTAGGGGTGAGCAAGCGGTCGATTCAGGTCGAAAAACCGAACCGAACCACAAAAACCGAAACCGAAATTGCTTGCCTCTTGTAATCGAACCAAACCGCATTAGCTAGAAGAAATCAACCAAACCAAACCAAAATTATTCGGTTTGGTTCGGTTCGGTTTTCTGATTTGACGAAAGAGAGACCTCGAACGTAATTTGAACCTGGTGTAGAGGAAATGACTAGTCATAAGATGTGAAACCAATAGAAGTAACAAGAATCTTGACGGATGGAGTTACAACATGAACAAGTACCACAAAGTACTCATCAAATGAAGAGGCCCATTCAAGCTCCTAAATGATGATAAGCAATTCTAATAAGTAACCATGTAGCTTGCGACGTAGGTCGGAGAAGCGCCGCCGTGCCGGGCATCGCGATGGTGAGATTTGGAGTGTGGATGTTGATTGTTTCGAGAACTCCATGGATAGTTGCTAGGGCAAAGACGATGTGCGACTTTAGAACTCAATTTTCCGAAGTGGGTTAAAAATTAAATAATAGAAATTAAAATAACGTAAAAAGTACTATACATAAAAAGTGGAAATGCAAATAATCGGTTCGGTTCGGTTTAACCGAAATTTTCTGAACCAAAACCGAACCGAACCGAAAAATAATTCGGTTTTAATTCTATACACCGAACCGAAACCGTTTGCCTGCAAAAAAATCGAACGCACCGAACCAAATCCATCGGTTCGGTTCGGTTTTTGTTCCGGTTCGGTTTTGCTCACCCCTAGTACCACAAAACCATGTCATATTAGGTACCCAGCGGAATAATAATCGAGGAAAATTCATACCGCCAAGAAGACATCAAATGACCGTCTCATTTGATCAAAGGAAAAACACCACCACAATAAATTTCCAACGAAAAGACATTATCAACAATGGGAAGGACATAAACCTTGAAAATGGAACAATCGGAGAAGCCATCATCAACAAGACGATTTTAAAAAGGAAGATATCATCAACAATGGAACGACACAACCCATGGAAATGGAGAAATTGGTAAATCGTATCTCCCCATTTAAATATGCATTTTATTGTGTTATTATGCATGTTCTTATTTGTGCTTTAAGTGTCAAAATAATTTTTCATAATATTTTAAAGAGGTCTTCTACATATTTATGTTTTTAAAATTCCTTGAAAAAGAAGACATTGCATGATGTTTTAAAACTCTTGTGCATTTGCTTTAACTAATGTGTTTTATAATCTCCTATGGATGTTCTTGGCATAAACTTACTTGTGACATATATTGTTTTATCATACACTTGTATCATGTTGCTTTGTGCTAGAATTATTTAAGATGTGTGTAGGATATATATATATATATATCCTCATCTTCTTCAAGAGATGCTTAAACTATCGAGGTACGCTCATCATTGTATTCATATTTAGGCTCGATATATTTTTGTCATATGCCTATGTGCTTGTTTTTCAAGTTATTTCAAAGCATTTCACACAAGTACCATTAAGAGGATTTTTCGATTTTTGAAAGGCACTATTCTATCAAGCTTGTTTTATCCGAGATTTGTTTTAATAAAACATTTGATCCTCTTCTCAAAATTATGCATTTGATTGTACATATTCATTATTGCAAAAATTCTTGTTCAAATGTTTCTCAACTATATGCTATTGGATTTTCATATTTCAAAAGAGACCTTATATAGCCTCCTATAAGCTTATTTGAACTTACATGTTTCATGAAACTCTTGATGATATGTTTGAAAGCATAATGTTAGTCAGTGGCTACGATAATCTAGAGGGTGAATAGATTATGCGATTTTTCACAAATTGCCCTCTTTTTCGAATGAACAAATAAATGACAAGAATGTAAGTGCGGAAATTAAACAACACTCGTCGATTTAAAGAGGTTCAACCCACCTGTGGCCTAATCCTCTACCACCCCAAGTATCTCCAGGGATGGATTTCAAAAAGAAAAAAGATTTTATTAATTACCACAATTAATACAACACCACCTTTGAAGATTACCACAATCTTCTTACAACACCTTCAAGGAGATTACCACAATCTTCCTTCAACACCCATGAAGAGTACCACACTCTTCAACACCTAAGATCACCCAGTGTGTTCTTACCACAAGAACACTAACAAGGATATCTTGTTTTGGATGATAGAAAAATTCAAGATTACAACTCAATAAATGAAGTATACAAACTTTGAGTGCAAGTGTAATCAAGAATGAAAAACCTAGACCTCAAGATTGTGCAAGTGCAAGAACTAGGCTATTACAACAAGAGTATAAAAATGAAGGCTTGGAGAATTTTTAGATTTCTTGTTGTGTATTTGCTTGTATGTGTTGTGTCTTGTGTCTTCAATTCATCCTCTATTTATAGGAGAGTCTTCACCAACATAAAGGCTCCCAACATAGGCTCCTTCTTCTTCACTTTTGTCTATAAAAAGAGGATCACAAGATGTAGAAATATTGTACAAAAATGAAAAATAAATCTTGCTGATAAGGATTGCAACGGTTGGAATTTTTCTTTGTCAAAAATTACATAGGGCGACCGGTTGCCTGTATAAGATTTCGAACGTTTGAATGAAAATAGTGCGATCTAGGTAGGGGTGCGACCGGTCGGCCCTGCCTGGACCGGTCCCCTCTTCGATTTTCAAGTCTATAACTTTCTGTTTCAATTCGTGCACTCTTGAGTGCAGTCGACCTTTTGGGCGTACTTCCGACTCCAATTTTAAATGTTGTCCGGTTTTTATCAAAAATAAACTTCAAGAAATACTCCAAAATTAGTAAAAATATTTTTAAATCACTTGGGAGTATTTTGACAACATTTAAAAACATTATTTTGGTGCAAAAACCAATTTAAACAAAACCATCAAAAGTGTTGTCCATTTTTATCGAAAAATAAATTCTAGAAATACTCCAAAAATTAGCAAAAACATTTTAAATCATTTAGGAGTATTTGGACAACATTTATTAACATAGTTTTGGTATAAAAACTCATTTAAACATAATCATCAAAATCTTGATAAAAACATTTTTCAAACACATAGTACATGCTACTTGTTTTTGTATCTCTATCATTCGATATTACTATGTTCTTGTGCAAAGATATCTTGTTGAGATTTTGCAGAATTTTTTTGATATTTTGGAACAAGTTTGATGACCAAGCTAGGCAAGGTTAGTAGCTCAATGGTATCGTCAAGAATGAGGTATTGATTTTGATGTTAAATTTGCACCAGTAGCACATTTAGAAGCTATTCGCATTTTACTTGTCCATTCTTGTTTTAAGAAAATTTCAAACTTTACCATATGGATGCTAAATCCACTTTTGTAAATGGTTTTATTCAAAAAGAGTCTATGAAAAACAACCGGAGTTTGAAAATGTTTTATGCCAAGTGATTTTTATAAGAGGCCTTGTATGTTTAAAACAAGCACCCCGCGTATGGTTTTGATAAACTTAGCTATTTCGTTGCAAAAAGATTTTATAAGAGGTAAAGTTGATACTACTCTCTTTGTTTTTGAAAAAGGGGCAAGATTGCTTATTAGTACATATTTGAGTTGATTTGGTGCCGCTAATGAATTTTTGTGCAAGATATTGTTCTAAGTTGATGCTAGGTGAAATTAAGAAGATCATGATGGGGAGTTCAATTTCTTCCTTGACTTCTAGTTAAACAATGCCAAGAAGATGGTTATATTTCACAATGAAAGTATACATAAGTACCTTTGAAGAAGCTAGGCAAATGAAGAAGGAAGAATCATCTCAACTTCTATGGCTACCAATGTAAAGATTGACAAAGGTTGAGGAAGGCATATCGGGTGAGAAACACATTCGAGGTATGTTTATCTTCGTTTATTACTCTTTTAGACTCGACATTTTGTAAGTCCAAGCGGCTACGATAATCTAGAGGGGTGAATAGATTATCTCCATCTTTTCGATTTCGTCCTCTTTTAACAATCGAATGCTCAAACAAAATAAAGAAGGTGCGGAATGTAAACAACACACGTCGATTTAAAGAGGTTCAACCCACCTACCTCTACCACCCCAAAGATATCCGGGATGGATTTCGAAAGAAAAAGAATTTTATTAATTACCAAAATTAATACAAATTCAACTTACAACACCTTGAAGAGCACCACACTCTTCTTCAACACCACCTTTGGAGATTACCACAATCTCCCTTTGAAGATTACCACAATCTTCCTTCAACGGCACCTTGTGAAGATTACCACAATCTTCAACCTCAAGAATACCAAATTCTTCAACACCTCAATAAGAAGATTACCACAATCTTCTTGCACCTATCACCTAGATCATCCAAGTGTGCTCTTACCACAAGAACACTCACAAGGATATCTTGTGTTTGAATGATAACCAAAAATCAAGATTACAACTCAATAATGAATAATACAATTTGAGTGCGAAGTGTAATCAAGAAAAGCCTAGACCTCAAAGATGTGAAAGTGATAAGCTAGGCAATTTTACAACAAGAATAATGACTATGAAAGACCAAGTGTTTGCTTGAAGTGTATCTTGTTGTGTTGTATCTCAATTGTTGTATTGGTTGCTCCAAAACTTCCTCTATTTATAGGAGATGATTGATCAAGCATAGGCTCCTCTTGGGGATTGAAAATCTACAGAAAAATACAATTAAAATCAAGAATATAGCTGTTAGAAATCAATCCCACAATTTAAGGAAAGTTGTCTGCTGTCAAACGGTCAGAAATTTGTCAAAACATAGGGCGACCGAGTGGGCACGAGAAATAGACGTTGAAAAGAGTACACAGCAAAATAACACAGGGCGACCGGTCGACGTCTACCTCGACCGGTCGACCATCGCCCCAACCGGTCCCCCTCATGGATTTTGCAAGGATAAAACGTTCTGTTTCGAAACACACTTGCAGGTACCGGTCGGCCGTGGGCGGCCGATCGGGCCGATCGGCGACGCCAGATGCGACCGGCCGACCGCTCTTTTTCCTTCCGTCTCATTTTATGTTTCTAAAAACATCTTCGGTACGGTTGCCCTATAGAAGCGACCGGTCGACCATGAGACAGAGATATTGTCCAATTTTTGTCGAAAATAAAACTCAAGAAATACTCCTCAAAATTTAGTAAAAACATTTTAAACCGATCGGAAGTATTAGGATAACATTTAGAAACATCGTTTGAGAGTGAAAACCCAATAACGTAAAATCATTAAAAGCGTTGTCCAATTTAGACGAAAATAAACTTTGAGAAAATACTCCGGAAAATATTAAAAAACATTTTAAATCATTTAGGAGTATTTGGACAACCTTTAAAAACATTGTTTTGGTGATAAAATAAAATCATCAAAATTAAGATAAAAACATGTATCAAACAATCTCCCCTTTTTGATGATTACAAACCAAAACAATTTTTTACACAAACTAAGAGAGCAATTTTAGAAATGATTTTCCGAAAAACATTTGACCGTTTGGAAGCAACCAAAATTTCCAAAAATATTAAGGCAACCAAATAGGAGTAAATATTTTCAAAAATAAGCACAAGCTCCCCTATCCACAGGCACATCAAGAATAATGTAAGAGCAATAATCCATAAGCTAAAAGCTTTAGCTTTTACAATATATTCAAGAGCTTATAAGCTCCCCTGTCACAAAACAACATTAAATAATAATATAAGTCCATCAAGCAACAATTGGACTAAAAAATAAATCACAACTTATGGCTTTTATGAGCCATAGCTTATAGCTTTTATGACAAGCTTTTTATTAGCTTCTTTGAGCTAATGAGCCAATATCCTGTTTTTCTCCCCCTTTGGAATCATCAAAAAGAATGTTAGGATGATAGAAACATCATAGAAGTATATCAAAGTGCACCAAAGAAATGGTTTATCAACCATTGAGCAATTTAGGCTTAAAACCAAGGAAGATGGGAGAAATATATCATGAAGAGTTCATACGCTCGTTTTATTTCCCAAAACATGATTTCAATGAGTATAGAAGACTTTTGGAAGCGAGAGAATCATGTAGAAGTTGAAATTTTCATTGAAACATTTCATCGAACACCTTGTGTGCGAAAAAAATGGAAGAGGTTGTATATAACCTTTGTAAATGGTTCAAGCCAAAAAAAAATTTTCATATCATCAATCAACCTCATTTCAAAGCTCAAAAAATCATATGCACCATATGCAATAATTTGTTCATCAATTTAAGAAGCTCAAAGTAGATTCTCAAGGGTTCAACCCAATTGAGATAAGCTAAGAATGATCAAGGCATTACAAATGCCAAAAATTAGAGCAACCATCAAGTAATAAGTCATGCTTTCAACAATACATGTATCAAATGTCCCAATATATTCAACTAAGCATAACAAAGCAAAAAGAAGCACTTTTACCATCAAGTACTTCATACCAATTATCAAACAATGCTTTAGAGTATTTTTACCATCAAATACTCCATCATAAATCATGATCATCCACAAGTCATTATCAACTTGCAATATTAACCCTTTTAAGAAAAACAAGCAAATATCATTAGTACAAATGAGTTTTACAAAGATTCATCAAAATACAAAACATCATTAATGAAAATGCTAGAAAGTAAAGGGGTGGGGTAACATCATTCCTCATCCGAGGAGAAGCAAGATCCGGAATAAAGTCCTTGATGAATTTCTTTAACTTGCCGATAGACTTTTGCATTTTAGAGGTCTTTTGCTCCAAAGCCTCATACCTCGTCTCATGAAAAGCCCTCATCTCATCAAATTCGGCTTGACTATACCTCCTAGGCGGTTGAGCACCTATTACCCTCCGGATTGCTCGGTTCGCCTTCTTCCACCAATCTTGCGGCCCTGGCCATCAAAGATGTCATTAGGATCGGGAGACTCTTGACCTCTTCCTCTCGCCATTTTGGTTGGTCGGATGTCCATATTCTTGCGCATCGTGACTATTTGGGAGATATTATCAATGTCGAAGTCATTTTGAAAACTTCCGAGTTAAACTCCGACGAAGGAAGTCCCGATTGAATAAGAAGTTTACAAATCCAATTTCCCATAACCAACTTCTTATTACCTTGAGTAATGGACTCGATTAGACATTGAATAAGTATGGCGCCAAAGTTAAGTGGTTCCCTCCTAGCAATCTTATAAGTCAAAAAATAATCCATATTGCTAGGCATCTTTCCCGACTTACCACAAATGCAATATGCGACAATGACCGATAAAATGCGATGCTCAAGTGTCATTGCCAACAAAGAATACTTAGGCCATACTCCCAAATACGTCTTGACTTCTTTCATCGATACCCCAACATTTCATCATTCCAAGTCCCGCAAGAGAAATAATCCCAACCACCTTCTCTAACATGTAAAAGCTGGCAAATATCATTGGGAGTCCATCTAAAATGGCGACCCTTTATAAGCGAATTAACGGCAATCGGCTTTCTATCATTATCATATTCGACCCATATATTGGCATAAAAGAGTTGGATAATATCATCATCATACAACACATAAGCATGCTCCCATAAATACATCCAACCTTGCTCCTCAAAAAATCCTCTAATCGTAGGATACTCATTCGTAAATGAACTAAAACGACACATTTTAGTCCGAGCAATAGATTTACCTTTCATCCCCGAATCCTCATAGTACCATTCCGCATACTTATTGATGAAATTAATAGCATTGCAAGGAATTAGAGCTTGAGTAACAAAAGATTTTTACCTTTCGCCCAACGGCAATTTTCGAGCGAAATTGTTCGCGGAGCTCGGTGATTTGGGCCCGAGAGAGAATGGGATTTTGAACATCATCACCTTCTTGAGCCACATTTCTTTGAGCGGCTCGAATATCCCTTTGTTCGGCTTCGTCTCGCCGATTTCTCGAAGTACCCTCTCCGCCCTTTCTTCTCTTAGAAGTGGGATTTTGATCGGTGGAATTTCTTGGAGGAGCCATATATGAAAGATTCTTGAGAGAATAAGAAGATTAGCAACAAGAATCGTGAAAATGATGAAGAATTGAAGATTTTAAAGAAAGGGGTGTAATACGATAAGGGTTTGGGGGGATTTTTCTTCTTCTGTTGCGAAATGAAGAACAGAATGTTATAAGTGAAAAATAACCTGGCGGCCCGGTCGAGGTGGGGTGCGACCGGTCGAGGTGCAGGGCGACCGGTCGCCCCTGCTATGACCGTCCCAGGTAATTTTTCTTTCTCCCAGATTTTTCAAAATTCGATTTTCCACCCCAAAAGTTTTAAAACTTTGCAAAAATATAATTTTGGACTATATCCAACAAATATGGGTTTTAGGAAAACATATAAATGATAAAATCGAGACTAAACACGTAGTGCCTTTTAAAAGAAAATATTTGCAAGTTCAATTTGGGGCACTTAAGGGGTCAAAATGAAATATCTTAAAAGATATGTGCATAAGCATAATATCGAGTTTTTTAAAAAAAATATGAGTAGACATACCTCGATGGTTTAAGAAACTTGATGGCGTAAAAGCTAATATATGTCCTACACAATTCTAAGACAACATTTTCATAGAAAATTCAAGTGTAGGCAAATAATATGAGATATCAAAAAGAGCTTATGCTATAAGATTTCAAGAGATAATAAGCCACATAAGTTTAATGAAGATGCTCAAGAGTTTTATAAAATCATGTAAGGTCTCTTTTTTAAAGAAAAATTTGAAACTCATAAATATATAAGAGACCTATTAAAAATAAATACTTGAAAACTCATTTTGCAATTAAGACACAATTAAAAACATGCATATAATTAAAAGAAATAAAATGCATATATAAATGGGAAGATACGGTTTACCAATTTCGCCGTTTCCATGGGTTGTGTCTATCCCATTGTTGATGATGATATCTTCCCATTTGGAAGTCACTTTGTTGATGATGACTTCCTTGATTACTCAATTTCCAAGGTTTGTTACCTTCCCATGGTTGATGGTTTCTTCTTCTTTGAAAATCATCTTGTTGATGATGTCTTTGCCATTTCAAGGGTTGTGTTCTTCCCATTTTTGATTATACGCTCTTCTTGGAAATTGGCTTTGTTGAGAGTAGTTCTTCTTTGATCAAATGAAACGCTTCATTTGATGTTTTCTTGGTGGCATGAATTTTCTCCGATTTTTGTTTTGCCGGGTACCTAATAGCACATTGTTTTGTGGTGCCCTCATGTGTTTGGGTCCTTTAAGATTAGCTTTGAGACTTTTAGGTCTCCAACAATATTTGAGTTATTTCTAGACAAGAATTAGCCGTATGACCCTTTTTGCCACAATAAAAACAAGTAGTAATTCTAGGAGCATAATGACCAATATGCATATTGACTTGATCCTTTTTCATATGATTAACAACTTTAGGCTTATGATCAAGTCCTTTATCACAATTATGAATATCAACAATATTGGACATTTTATTGGTACTCAAGTTGGATTTTAATAAATCCTTTTTCATGCAATCAATATTTTCAACAAGAGTACTATTTTCTTTCTCAAGGTTTCTAACCTTATCAAGAGTGGTGGTGTGAGCACATGATAGTGATTCATAGGAAGTAAATAAACTATCCTTATCATTTTTCAAAACAATGAATTCCTTTTTCAAATTTTTGTATTTAACAAGTAAGTCTTGGAATTCATCTTGTAGCTCATTATAATCATTTTGCAAGTCACTATATTCATTTTGCAATTCATTGTCATAAGAAGTAGAGGGTTTAGAACTTACCTTGTTTTCTTCTTCGATGCCCATAAGACATTTTTCGGCTTCATCATCGGAATTTATAAGAGGCTCATCCCATATTGTTGGATTTGATGTTGTATCCATTTGAGAAGTAGATGCTTTTGAGTGACTCTTTTCATTTGCAAATACTCCATAGATGGCTTCTAATTTTTGCCATACTCCATGTGCCGACTTTATTCCTACAATATGTTCATATTCTAAATTAGTAAATGAACAATACAAAATATTTAAAGCCTTACCGTTTAAGGAGATGATTCTCTTCTCTTCATCATAAAGCTTTTTGAAGCCTTTTGAGGTGTGTGGTGTATCTTTCATCGGAATGGATTCTCCATTAATGACGGTGTTCCAAATATCGAACCCGCAACCTTGTAAGTAGCATTCCATTCTTTCTTTCCAAAATATAAAATTTTTGGAATCAAACCGAGGTGGCTTGGTGGTGGAGGTGCCGGAAAGTTGAGCTTCGTTCGTCCGCGATCGTTTCTCTTCACTCGCGATGTGAAACGAGCTTGCCAAAGAGTTTGGCTCGATACCACTTGTAAGTCCAAGCGGCTACGATAATCTAGAGGGGGTGAATAGATTATCTCCATCTTTTCGATTTCGTCCTCTTTTAACAATCGAATGCTCAAACAAAAATAAAGAAGGTGCGGAATGTAAACAACACACGCCGATTTAAAGAGGTTCAACCCACTCTGGGCCTAATCCTCTACCACCCCAAGATATCCGGATGGATTTCGAAAAGAAAAAGAATTTTATTAATTACCAAAATTAATACAAATTCAACTTACAACACCTTGAAGAGCACCACACTCTTCTTCAACACCACCTTTGAGATTACCACAATCTCCCTTTGAAGATTACCACAATCTTCCTTCAACGGCACCTTGTGAAGATTACCACAATCTTCAACCTTGAAGAATACCAAATTCTTCAACACCTCAATAAGAAGATTACCACAATCTTCTTGCACCTATCACCTAGATCATCCAAGTGTGCTCTTACCACAAGAACACTCACAAGATATCTTGTGTTTGAATGATAACCAAAAATCAAGATTACAACTCAATAATGAATAATACAATTTGAGTGCGAAGTGTAATCAAGAAAAGCCTAGACCTCAAAGATGTGAAAGTGATAAGCTAGGCAATTTTACAACAAGAATAATGACTATGAAAGACCAAGTGTTTGCTTGAAGTGTATCTTGTTGTGTTGTATCTCAATTGTTGTATTGGTTGCTCCAAAACTTCCTCTATTTATAGGAGATGATTGATCAAGCATAGGCTCCTCTTGGGGATTGAAAATCTACGAAAAATACAATTAAAATCAAGAATATAGTCTGTAGAAATCAATCCCACAATTTAAGGAAAGTTGTCCACATCAAACGGTCGAAATTTGTCATCAAAACATAGGCGGCCGGTCGCACGAAATAGACGTTGAAAAGAGTACACAAAAAAATAACACAGGCGACCGGTCGACGTCTACCTCGACCGGCGACCATCGCCCAACCGGTCCCCTCTCATGGATTTTGCAAGGATAAAACGTTCGCTTTGAAACACACTTGCGTACCGGCCGATCATGGCAGCGGCCGATCGGGATCTGATCGGCGCCGATGCGGCCGACCGACACAGCTCTTTTTCCTTCCGTCTCATTTTATGTTTCTAAAAACATCTTTCAGTGCACGGGTTGCCCTATGGGCGAATAGGTCGACCATGAGACAGAGATATTGTCCAATTTTTGTCGAAAATAAAACTCAAGAAATACTCCAAAATTTAGTAAAAACATTTTAAACCGATCGGAAGTATTAGGATAACATTTAGAAACATCGTTTGAGAGTGAAAACCCAATAACGTAAAATCATTAAAAGCGTTGTCCAATTTAGACGAAAATAAACTTTGAGAAAATACTCCTAAAAATATTAAAAACATTTTAAATCATTTAGGAGTATTTGGACAACCTTTAAAAACATTGTTTTGGTGATAAAATAAAATCATCAAAATTAAGATAAAAACATGTATCAAACACATTTTCTATGCCTTATGTCTATATGCTCGACTTCAAAACTATCCCAACGAATCTCATTAAAGTGCCGTTAAAAGAATTTTTCAAAATATTTGAAAGGCACTTTTCCGATGGCTTGTATATCCAAAATTTTAAAACGTTCACATTTTTTGGGATAACAACTCCGCTAATTACAATTTATTAAAATAATGTTCGTCATAATTGAACCAAATTTATTGAGATTCCATATCTTTTTCTAAGGGATTGCGTTTAAAAACGAAAATTTGAGATGTGTTTAATTCCGTCTCAAGAATAACTCATGAAATTTGTTTTCAACCATTTACCACGAGTCTTTTACCTCATTTCGAGCTTGATTATGACATAATGTATATTGAATGAGGTCTATGTTTGCCATTTGCACGTTTTTAAAACTTAGGGGTGAAAAATTAGATTTTTGGATCAAATTTCGTAAAATGACGAAACAGATCAAACAAAGTGGTCCGATACGTCTGAGGTCGACCAGTCGATCTCATCCTTGACTGTCGACCCACTCTTTGACCGGTCGGCTTGATGAGATTTTTGGTTAAAATTTGTTATGTCCTCGATATTCTCATTTTCACAAGTTTTCTTCTATATTTCGTCCCCTTTGCAAATTTCACACACAATTCACATCAAATAAGTTTTGTTGCATAAATTACATATTTTGGGGATTATCTAGCTCGTTTATCATCATTGTTACTCATCCTCACCGATTAAATGGTAAGAATTCTACTCATTTTATCTCAATTGGGTTGAACCCTTGAGAAATTGCTTCTACTTGATATATTGATGGAATTCGTATATAATTGTGTTGTGTAAGATGATTGTTGATGTATGATATTTGTAAAATTGTTTTTGGTGATGAAAAACTTGGCTTGATTACATTTACAAGGGCTATATATATCTTCTTCTATTTTAAACGTCCGCCAAGTATTCGATAAAATGTTTCAATGAAAAATTCATCACCTACATGATTCTCTCATTTTCAAACGTCTTATATATTTATAGAGATCATGTTTTGCTAATCAAATGAGTTTTTACATGCTTCTACAAGTCATATGATCGACTTTTCCCTCCTATTTGGTTTATAAGCTTCAATGTTCTAATAGCTCGATAAATCGGTTACATTGCGCACTTTGATATAGATATATGATGTTTTTATCGTGCTAACATTCTTTTTGATGATTCCAGAGGGGGAAAAACAGGTTATAAGCTCATTAGCTCATAGAAGCTAATATAAGCTCGAGAAAGAAGCTATAAGTTGTGGCTATTAAAAGCCATAAGTTGTGGATTATACTTAGTCCATTTGTTGTAGTATGGACTCATATTCATGTCTAATGATGTTTTGTTGATAGGGGAGCTTATAAGCTCTTGATACTTAAGCTCAAGTTGTAAAAGCGAGCTTTTAGCTTTTGGTTGATTGCTTCTACATTATTCTTGTTGTGCATGTTGATAGAGGAGCTTTTGCAAAAATATTTTTGAAAATCTATACTCCCATCCTTATGATTATGTTGCGTGGAATGTTGTCACTCACAACGGATAGTTCATTTTTAACCGGTAAAATTGTTTTGTTTTCAAAATCGACTTTGGTAAATTATTTTGGTTTGTAATCATAAAAAGGGGATATTGCTTGATAAATGGTTTTATCTTGATTTTTATGATTTTGTTTTTACACCAAAACAATGTTTTTAAATGTTGTCCAAATGCTCCTAAATGATTTAAAATATTTTTACTATTTTTCGTAGTATTTTTGAAGTTTATTTTCGATATAAAATTGGACAACACTTTTGTTTTGAGGCCAACCGTCGCCTTTATAGGGCAACCCATTACTGAGTTGTGTTTTGAAACAAAAAAAAGACATAAGTTCTTTTAAGAAATGGTCGGCCGTCAGATCTTGTCGACCGTGCACGAATGAGAGAAATCATAACAAATCTCTCAGATTGCAATTTTGTGAGGGTGACCGGTCCACCATGGGGCCGACCGTCGCACCCTAAGCGACTGGTCGAGCACCACCGACCGGTCACCCTAATGGTTTTTTGTGTAATTTCTTTTAATTTAACGTGCGATTGGTCGCATCTATTGTTTGACAAACAAAATTCTAACTCGCTGAGTTTGCGAGCAACTTTCCTTAAATCATGGGGTTGATTTCTAACAGCTATATTCTTCATTTGTCTTGCAATTTTTATAGATTTCAAGTCCCCAAGAGGAGCCTATCTATGATCAATCATCTCCTATAAAAAAGAGGAAGATTTGAAGCACAACAACAAGAGAGAATACTACGACACATCAAGATACACTCAAGCAAACATATTTGTTCTTCATTGTTATTATTCTTGTTGTAATAGCCTAAGGTCTTTCACTTTCACATCTTGAGGTCTAGGCTTATTTCTTGATTACACTTGCATTCATAATTGTAATATTCTTTAACGAGTTGTAATCTTGATTTTGGGTTATATTCAACACAAGATATCCTTGTGAGTGTTATTGTGGTAAGAACACACTTGGATGATCTAGGTGATAGGTGCAAGAAGATTGTGATGATCTTCTTAGTGAGGTGTTGAAGAATTTGGTATTCTTGAGGTTGAAGATTGTGGTGATGTTCACAAGTGCCGTTGGAGATTGTGGTAATCTCAAATGTGGTGTTGTAGAAGAGTGTGGTGCTCTTCAAGGTGATGTTGTAAGGTGTTGTATTAATTTTGGTAATTAATAAAATCTTTTTTTTTCTTTTTGAAATCCATCCCGGATATAATGGGGTGGTAGAGGATTAGGCCACTGGGTGGGTTGAACCTCTATAAATCGGCGTGTGTTGTTTCCCGCACCTTTATTGTTGTCTTGGCTTGTTTTGTTCGAAAAAGAGGCGAAATCGAAAAGATGGAGATAATCTATTCACCCTCCTCTAGATTATCGTAGCCGTTTGGACTTACAGTTGCACCGTTTGGGCGCCCATTGATCATTTATATCATTTCTTAAGAACATTCATTGGAGCTCTACTAGCACAAGAAAATGATGGTGGAAAAGAGAGAAGCAATATACTACTTGAGTTGGATGATGACACCACATGAGTTAAATTATTCTTCGATCGAAAAGATATGTTTGGCGTTAATCTTCACGATCCAAAAATTGAAGCACTACTTTCAATCTCACATCGTTCGTTTTATCTCGAAAGCAAATCCACTAAAGTATGTTATGGCGAAGCCATTCTTTTCTCGATGAGATCATGAGATGGTACCTTCAATTGCAACAATTTGAAATCACGTATGTCCCTCAAAAAGCGAAAAATGGAAAGTCTTGGTGGATTATTTGGTGGATCATCCCATTCCTGCTGAGTGGGAGTTTTCTGACGAATTCACGATGAAGATGTGCTTGTAATCAAAATTTCCCCTCCATGGAAGATGTACTTTGATGGAGCTTCTCATAGAGAAGGAGCTGAGCTAGAGTTATCTTCATTACATCGATAAAGAAGTATTGCTTTACTCTTTTACTCTAACTTAAAATTGTTCAAACAACGTTCTTGAGCTCGTATCCTTGGGCTAGAGATGACGGTTGACATAAATCAATTGCGATGGAAGTTTATGGACACTCCAAATTGGTGGTCAATCAACTATTTAGAATATACAAGTAAAGAAGCCCGAGCTACTCCTATACGTCAATTATGCGAAGAAGCTTATTGGGTGGCTTGGAGATGTAACGATTGAGCATATTCCAGGAAGGATAATAGACAAGATGATACTTTAGCAAAACTTGCTTCCACACTCGCCATGCCCGAAAGTGAAGCTCGTGTGCCAATTTGTAGAAGTTAGGCGTACCCAATCTTTAATGATGAAGACTGGAATGAACAAGAAGAAAATCATGTTGTAGAGGTATTTGAAATTGAGAAAGAAGATTGGCGTCAGCTATTTGTGGAGTATTTGAAGTATGAGAAATTACCTGACGATCCACAACAAAAGGTAGATGTTTGACATCGTCCGTTCGCTTCATTTACTACAAAGGCACACTTTATCGACGGTCATTTGATGGAATTTTCTTGTGATGCTTAGGTGATGATGAAGTTGTTCAAGCCATGGAAGAAGCTCATTCGGGGTTTGTGGCGCCCATCGATCAGGCCCAAAGTTACACCTTTGAATCAAAAGAATGGGCTACTATTGGCCGACAATGGTGAAGGATTGCATGGATTATGCGCAAAGATGCCAAGCCTGTCAATTTCATGCAAATTTCATTTACCAACCACCACGAGCTAGTGCACCCTACTATTGCTTAATGGCCATTTGATGCTTGGGGTTGGATGTGGTCGGACCTATGACAAAGTCATTCGGAGGACACTTGTACACCTTGATGCCGCAAAAATACTACTTTTCTAAATGGGCTGCCGAGGCGGTACCTCTCAAAGAAATGAAGAAAGAAAATGACGCCGACTTTATCCGCATAAACATTATTTATCGTTATGGGATCCTCGATACATAATAACGGATAACGGAAGTCCTTCCCAAATAGCCTCATTGATAAACTTTGTCAAAAGTTCGATTCAAACAAAAAAAGGTCATCCATGTATAACGTTGTGGCTAACGGACTTGTTGAAGCTTTTAACAAAACTTTGTGTAGCTTCTCAAGAAAATGGTCTCAAAGTCAAAGCGAGACATGAAAGGATCAAAGAAGCTTCATGGGCATATCGAACCACATATTGAATGCCCACTCAAGCAACTCCGTATGTGCTTATATATGGTGTTGAATCGGTTGTACCCCTTGAGTAACAAATTACACTAAGGATAGCTTTGCAGAAGGAGTAATCAAGAAAAAATGCACGATTATGCCTTGAGGAATTAGAGGCTCTTGATGAGAAGAGATTGGAAGCACAACAAACACTTGAATGTTATCAAGCTAGTCTTTCTAGGGCGTTCAACAAAAAGGTGCGATCATGCTCTTTTCAAGTTGGTGATTTGGTGCTTACTTTGTAAGAAGACCCATCATTACTACAATGGTCCTTATGTTAAACAAGTCTACACCAATGGCGCGTACAAATTGGTCGCCGAAGATGGCTTGAGAATTGGCCTTATAAATGGCAAATTCTTAAAACGCGCTTATTCTTGAAGACGGAAGAAAGTTCCAAGACGCACGAGACTAAATCGCGTGTTACTCCCGACCCACATGAGTATAAAGTGTGAACGGTAACCACTAAAGGCAATGTACGTGGTTAAACTGCTAACTTCCCCACCAAAGCGAATACATGTGGTTAAACTGTTAATTTCTCCCACTAAAGGTATTTTACGTGGTTAAAATACTAAATACCCTACCTAATCTAGGGTGGTTAAGCAATAGATACTCTTGGCCCGCACGAGTGTAAACGTATACGACATCCCCTCCCCTAAAAACAATATCCCTTGAACTACGTTATGACTTGATCCCTTTTCTTAGGTGCGTAGGCATCTTAGAATTTTCTAAGTTCATCATGAGTTTGTGATGAATTATAGTTATCGAACAAAGAAAAAGAAAAATAAAAGACTTCATGAAAAAAAATACTTAATAAATTGCAAGATAGAAAATTATTACGTAATCTCAAAAACAAAAAAGTGCTCATACATGAAGCCAAAAAAAATCAAAAGGGCGCAAGCTCTTCAATTCTTCCTCGCGGCCTCTGACGCACCGTTGAAAGCTTCAAATTTTCCAAAGACCTCATCATTCAAAGGCGAAGTATTCTCAATAGCGGTAATCTCTTCTTCAACTGCTGAACTTTAGTATGAGCAATGTGAAAAGTTCTTCTTATTGTTTTAATGAGGCGTTCAAATTCTTCTTTCATTTCCTCAAATTGTCAAGCTCTCCGTTAATGGACTCTAACTTTTCCTTCGTGGATGAAATCCGGCAGACTCTTTAGCTTCTTTAGCCTTGGCATCAAGCAAACGGTCTTCGACTTCACTCAATTATCGTGCAAGAAGTTCTTTAGACACAATCTCAAGATGACGACCTTGCTTCATCGTATGCAACAACTTTGGCAAAAAGATATTTCAATGATCCCTCCACAAAAGAGATGTCAATAATTTAAAACTCTTCCTATACTTGAGCACAATCATCACTTCCTCTTTAATACAAGAAATGGAGTCAATTGGAATGTTGGATATCTTATCACGAAGATCGCTCCATAACTTTTGAAGGTATTCTTGCTGGTGGTTACAAATAAATTTCTTACCTTGAAATACGAAAATACCACACAAGGAGGAATCTTGGCCTCAATGGAGTTAGATGTAATCTTTTGAGGATTCACGGTTGACAAGTTGGGACCCATGATCGACCTCTGGCTATCTTGTGATCCATGCTCGCCCTCATTATTGAGCAATTATTTCTCAAGCTGAAACATCACACTATTAAATTAGAAAAAGATTACCAATCATAACGAAATGACAGAAGTCCCAAAAAAAAAGAAAAAAAAAGAAAAAGAAAAGGAAAATGAAAAATGAAAAAGAAAAAAAAAAAGTTATTGACCTCTTCAACAAAATTCTCCGTAAGTGGTTGATTACTCGCAACACCATTGGCCTCTTTTTGCTTTTGAGACTTGGGAGTCTTTTTAAGTCTCTTCCAATGATGATCCATATCACTGTTGCTTTCTTGAAAGAAGGAATAACTACTTTTCTCATTATTTGATTCGCAGCTTCAATGTCTAAGGCATCATACCTCCGAGTAGAAGACACAACATGCACAAGTGGAGAGCTACGGATATTCTCACCAGGTGGACCATGCCTATGCCCTTTGCCCTTCGACAAAACTTTATTTGGCTTTGAATTAATCAAGTTCTCTATGTTTTATTCAAAGTAGTTTCCATGAGCTCGGGCCCACCATTGTTTGTATCCCTCAAGAAAATATCTTTGCACTTCAGGGCATGCAAGAAAGCCAAGCTTTAGAAAATGTCTTAAACGAGGTGCACATACGCCAACGGTAAACCCTTTTTTAAAGAATCTCCATGCATATCCTCTCGAGAATTCGGCACCATTTGATGAAATCCAAATTGGCGATCAATCTGTGGGACTATAAGGCTCAATCAAAAACATCCACCTTGTCGCAGGAAAGATAACTTGAACGAATGGCGATAAAGTAGTCTTGCTCGAATCTTTGTGCATTGCCATTGTCAACATAATGAAAATCCTTGCTCTTCGTGATCATAGTACAAGTCCAAGAAATCCAATATCCTTTGTGGATTCATCTGCGGGCTTCTTTGGGTTCGTAGTATTTTGCGTGTCCTCACCCGAAATGATCGCCATCTTGGGGCCATTTGTCCTTGCCAAACTTGATTATGAGTTTTGAAGTAATGAGTCAACCAACCATAAACAAAGTGGATGGAAAACGTTGAATACACTTGAGATGGCTTCGGAGAATTTGCAATCTTGTTCGGACCTCAAGATACTTGCTAAAACAGAACAACAAGGCCCACCGCTTTGCCCGTATGCCATGAGACTCACCGTCTTGAAAGTGGTGTGGGGTATTGAGTTGAGATCATTGTTTGGAATAACAAATAAGCATAGGCAACAAGCCAAGTATGCCGCCAATTATGTTTCCTCCATCGAACTCTCCTTAACACCAACCTTGGAGAATAAATCCTTCTCGGCCGGGACTATTCACCATGGATGTCGATGTCCCCAAGCGGAATGTGAGTCGACTCGGGATGTTCAGTTTTACTTCTTTTACTCCGGCCTTCTTTTCTTTGTGAGTGGGAGGTGGATTATAATTAAGTAGCCTTTTTGAACCAAAAGTTGACCTTGGCCATCAATGAAAACTTGCGAGTAGTGATCTCCATGGGCACTCCTCAAAGTAGATGATAAGCGTGAAGTAAATGGTTGCGTGAACGAAGGAGTAATTTAAGTCCCACTTCGCAACACCGGTAAGCTCCTTGGCACTCAAAACAACTTCACATACGAAACCCAGTCATAAGGCGGACCCAGAGAGTGTGCGGATCCCACAATGATATAGATAATTCTCATGAGAAGTGAGCAATGTGTTGGTAGATGGACACCACGCCTCAAAATGCCATGACGATATTGGAATTGCAATCTTATGTGACCAGAGAAGCATACACCGAGTCGTATACATGGGCCGCATGAAGTTTGTTCTTGTATCGACTAAGGATGTCTTTGGTCCACTCCCAATAGCCTTTGACATAGTGGAATTCATAGGCAAATTGGATTGGATCTCCCCATTTGGTTTCGCCTTTGATGATGCAATGTCCCAAAGTTGGTGATGGCTTGCTTCTAGAGCCCACATATTGGATTGGGAGTCCTTGATTGACAGAATCTCATGAGACCACTCCTTTAGGTGAAGTTGATTAATCAACTCGCCATTGGTTTCGATCGATCAACAAGTAGATCATAAACTTCCATGACGGTACCTCTCTCAATGGGTTGATTTTCGTCATCAAGAATAGCCAAGTGTTGTACACCGTGCGAAGAAGAAATATCTTTGAAGTATACCATCGTACAAATCTGTCAAAAGATAATAAGAAAGAAGCATCCCATCACCTTTGAATTGTCCAAGCAAATTGAAATTGTAACAATCAAAAATAGAAGAAAGTTTGTGAAAAATGTTCGTTTCAAAGTATGAGCATGTATGTGTGTATATATATGTTGTGGCTTGTAAACCAACTGTGATAGAAAGTTGATGATATGAAATTGAGCTTGAAAACTCTAATACAAGAAAACAGAATAATCAAAACAAAAAAATGCTTTGTCATGAGTGGATTAGTGGTAGAATACTTAGATCACGCCCATCCGGATTACTAAAGGAACAAAGTAAAGACTAATTTGATTTCATCAATTCATCAAGCACATGGTATGCAGGTAATTAGCAATTTTCTTTGCAGAGGACAACATGCGAGATTCTATTTCCCTTATCGATTTGCAAACAATGGTACAATAACGCAGTAGAAACTTGAAAAGAAAAAGAGCTGGAAAATCCATAAGATTTCAAAGAAAGAAGAGAAGTTGTTCCCACGTTAGTTATATTTCACCAAAAAAAGAAAAGATGAAACCAGAAGTTGAACGTACCTGCTCGAGGAAAGCAGCGGCGAACAGTCGAAAAATCTGGCGATCCGAAGAAAAGAAACTGCAGTTGAAAGCCGAAGAATGACGCGTCAATGCTCATCTCTTTTGATGGTGACAAAAAAATAACGAGCCAGAGATCTCCTTATATAGATGCCGAAGAGAGTCCTCAGTTGAGTAGATTTAGGAGATTTTCCATATAATCACATAGGCAAGATGTTAGAATCCAATTAACAACAACATATTGAAGTCACAGACAAATTGGAGTTTCTTTTGAATAAGGCACGAAAGAGTCCCTGTAGAAGAGGAATTAATAAATATTAGAAAAGTTAGTTATGAGGCTTGTGTTTGTGGGTCAGAGTTATTGGGTTTCTTTAATCTAGGTGTAATTTGTGCATATAGTTTTGGGTTGGAAAGTGAAAACTTATTTTATGCAGAATGACTACATACACCATGCTAATATGGGCCAAGCTTTATTTTACTTATTTATGGCTCCAACATAATGATATTTCGACACATTTCACAGTCATTATTTTTTTCAAGCCCCAGGTGAGTTTATTGGACTCTAATTAAATTAGCGGGCCAAATCAATTTGAGCGGGCCCAATTTGTTTCTGCATTCACTTGAAGAGTATCAGTAAAAATTGGTCGGATTAGCAATTCATGTTGATATATGTGGTTTTCAAATTTCAAGGTCCAAAAATCATATTCTTATGTATCATTTATCAATTTTATGCCTACAAGCGCAATTATTTGTCATGACTCATTCACTACAAGACTAATTGTTCGTGAACAAGTCTTGATGGGGCATTTGTAGACAAATTAAATTTGCACCATCGTCAATCAAATACGACACATGTGAAATTCTATATTAAATAACAATTTTTTATTTTCTATTTATATTTGGGAATTTAACTAAATTTAATTCCTAAATTAAATAGTTAAATTATTGATATTTTAATATATATTTTGCTTTGGCCAATTAAAGATTGTCAAATGTCAAAATCTTATAAATCAAGATTTATCTTGATAAATTATTATTTCTTTTGATAATTATTACAATTTGTGATTAAAGAGATAATATTAAATCTTGAAGGACCAATCAAATTAGAGTCTTCACCATATGAATTATCCGAGAACCCTCTCACAATTATATATAGGGGTCATTCTAAAGGAATTAAATCACAATTCAAAGAGAAGAAATCCAAAGCAAGAAAGGCGGTGGAGGAAATTCTCTCAAGTCGAAAAAAAACAAATTCGGGAGATCCACATTGTTCAAGCGTTCATCGTGGAGTCTACTCAAATTATGACGTTTGATGCGGGATAAGCTTTCAAGCCCTCGAGTTAACGTTATTGAAGTCAAATCCATCTTGGAGAAAGATCGAAGAGTCAAACCCATCAATAAGGTCTCAAGTTTAAAAGTCAAATATATTGAATATTGCACGCTTTATTCGAGATTACGCTTTCAAGCCCTCGAATAACGTTATTGAAATTCAAGTTCAAGTTTGGAAAAGATCAAATCAAGAGTTCAACTCCAAATTCTCAAATTTCGGATATTTTGTTCTTGAGAAAAAGAATCGGAGGAGAAATAGAGATTGTAACTAATATTTTTTATTTTAATTCATATAGATTTAATTTGTACGCTTATTCTTATTTGTTAAATTGCGACAAATAAAAATTTGTGTTATAACTATGAAAGTCGATTCTTCACCCCGCGGACACCCTTTCTCGGTGTTAAATATGACCCTTGATCCGAGCTTCCTCCATTGACAATCCTTTCTCTCGATCCCCCACCACAAAAATCTAAACCCTAATTATGAAAACCCTAACCTAACGATACCATTGTATCCCCTCCAACAAATTCCAAACCCACCCCCACAAACCCCATGCATGCCTCCCCATGCAACTAACCCTTCGATATCATTATTCCCCCACTACAACAATCTCCACCTCGTAATCTTAGCCATGCAACCTCCCCAGGAGTTTCCACCAAAATCACTCCCTACATCTAACAACCTTCCCCTCACCTGTCTCTCTACATGTCACATGTCCCCAACTCAATACATCTCATACCCTCCGAACTCCACTCCACAACTCTCTCTCCCACCCCTATATTCTTTAATTATTACCTCATCCAATCCCTCACAAATCACCCCCACACCTCCAACTCAATAAACCCCTCTGCATCATCTCAAGATGGCCCTTCCGCTACATTTTCAAAACCCACTCCCAAACTCTCTACCCCCCACTACTTCCCAATTCCTAGCTCTTCACATATCACCCCCTCTAGCCCTTTCTTGGTCCCTTTTCAAATGGAACTCGATACTCCCATGCAAAAAAATCACGCAACATCTTGTAACTATAAAGAAAAACTTGACACCTCCAATACACCCTCCCAACCCTCTCAAACAAGAAACTAAAACTCCCTCACATGCTTTTCCTTATTCGACCTAATATCGATATTCCCCAGTAAAGGTTATTGGGAAGAAACACAAGTCCGCTTACTTCAAAAATTGTCCTTCCGCAACTACCTCTATCACATGGGCAACGATTGGTGAGGATCAATCCCCACGATCGCAATGAATATCATATGTTGGAATTGCGAGGGCTTGGGAACCTCGGACAATTCAAGAGTTATGGGATTTTATCCAAAGTAAAGCTCTTGAGTGGTGTTTCTCAATGAGACGAAATGTAAAACATCAATTGTTGATAAAATAAAGCAATCTATCAATTGGCATGGTTTTGCAGATTGACTCTCGGTGTCGCTCGGAGGCCTCGTCTTGTTATGGCACAAAGATATCGTACTCTCTCTTTGCGCTTTTTCGATAGATTCATCCACATTAACACAGATTTTATGGGACACTCGTCCGATTCATGGGAGTTTATGGAGAACCATATGTTAATATTTGAAGATAGGATTGGAATCATATCCGTAACCTCGGCTCATCGGATAATAAGCCTTGGATTATGGCACATCGGATACTATTTGGACAGATAAACACGCTATGAAGCAAGATATCTCTCGATATGCATTCTCCTCTTCGAGAAAGTTTCCGCTTGGTAAATTTGGATAAATCGGTATATACTTGACATGGACGCCAACCAGGCCACAAGAAACTCAATATTGAGTATTTTAGGATTCCAATAGTCGAGTCGCACGAAATTATTTGGGCCTTCCAAGTGTGTGGTCGAATAAAAATGAGATTTTGGGTACATCAAGGATAAAATATGGCAACACATCCATGGTTGGTCAAAAATCGCTTCTCTAAGGTCGGAAAGAAATTCTCATCAAATCGGTTCTCCAAGCAATCCCCACATATGCAATGAGTTTGTTTCAAGTTTCCCAACAAAGTGTTATTTCAAATATCCGAATGATGATTTGTTCATATTGGTGGAGCAATGTTCGCCAAAAATATTTTGGTTCATACAACTACAAGTGTGCGGTGTAGTTTATAGGATAATGGAAAACAAGGTCGTATTCCGCAAGGATTGATATTCAAACACTTAGGCTATAATAACATCGCATTCCAATTTTATTGAAGCGACCGAATATTGAGTTTTAATAATAAAAATCGAAATTTAAAGAAATAAAATAAATAAATTTGCGAACCCCACAAGTATTTTCAACATCCATAGGAGCAACCTTAGGCACATAATATCAACATGTTTCTTCAATAGTAAATGCAAATAAAGTTTTAAAAATCAATTCATGCAAGTCTATGGGTTCATTCTAAGATAGTCTATTCCCCTTTCGGTGATAAATAAATAGAGAATAATAATAATTGTAGATCTCCGATCGTTACAACTATTATTAACTCCCAAAAGATTTATGAATTGAATGACTTCCCACAAACATTTGTAGGTCTCCCAACACGTTACATCTTTTATGTCTCGAATTCGATTTTCGTCTTTGTTAGAACTCATCTCCCGAATCTCGCACTAACAAACATGACATGCAAATTATTGGCCAAAATAAAAAGCAATTATAAATAAGCACTTTGAATTCATAAAATAGAAAGCATGAATTAATTAAGAAAACAAATAATCATATTTAACATGAATGCACAATTTCGATTATGCCCCTAAGATTCAAACATATGCCAAAATTTGATTACAAACTCATAGACAAATTCGAATCAATATTATGACATTGTTTAAGCTGATGACAAGAGTTCTTAGACATAGAAAGAAAATTCCTTCTTATCGGGATGGATTCCCTTACAAGCCCTCGAAGCTCTTGTTCTCTTGTAGATGTGAAAACCTCGTGGTGTTCTTCGCGACCTAGCCTTCTTTGCTCAAAAGATCTTCGATTCTTGTGTTCTGTGTTATTTGATGTGTTTTCTCTGTATGAAGTTGTATATTTTCGTGCAAGTCGTGGGTCCCTTTTATAGATACTTGGAGAGATCACTTGTAGAGTTGGAATGGGAAGAAAACACTAAAAACGCATCTTGGCGAGTCCCACACGGCCTGGCCGTGTGGTCTTGGTTTCACCCTTCTTCACACGGCTATGTGAGCTCACACGTCCGGTCGTGCGATCGCGTGTCCTTTCTCATGCACCCATGTGAGTCCACACGGCCTGGCCGTGTGGCCCCGATTCCGTCCCCTGTTTTTGCCCAACTTCACACTTTTGTTGTGGTTTCACACTGAGCATTTACACACAGTAGTGTGACACCACACGGTCCAATCGTGTGAAGTATTTTTGTCCACTTTCTTCGTTGTTTTAATCTTCTCTTCGCATTCGTCAATCTTATCCAGGCATTCCAACGATATTTCTTCATTTTAAGCTCCGTTTCTGCAAGAATTACAAGAATACGCAGATCATGCCCTTTTAAGGAAAACAAGTAAAAACATAAAAATATGCGTGCAAATATACCAAATATATATAATTTTAAGCCCCAAAATGCACGTATATTTTACACACATCAAAATCCCCCAAACTTAAAGCATTGCTCGTCCTCGAGCAAATTTAGAAAAATAATATAAGGGGTAAAAACAACCGAATACCCGAGAACACTATGAACATTAAATAACATTTGACTCCATACTCAAGGAAACCATGTAATTCATCATTAAGAAGTCATCATTCATAAACTCGGCATAATTAATACTCTTTTGGGCACTTGTCATCGCGACTCACAAGTAATTAGTGTATCACTCTACTCTCAAAGTGTATGGGTAGTGTTTACGCTCAAATTCTATTCAAAAAGTAGAACTACCATAGAAGCTTGCAAATCGTCTAACATCTCTACCACTTTTGTGTGCACAACTTAAGAATCAAAAAGAGTTTTATTTAATTTGGTTGTAATGTAGGCTCTTTGGTAGGGTTGGGGAATTTTGGATTAAGTGACTTGACTTGAGCAAATAGAATTTAAGCATCTGACTTGCAATTCACCAACCTATTGTCATATAATACTCATTTCTGTTTCAATTCCACCCCTTTTTTACTTTTTCATACTTAGGCCTTTTGCTTTTTTCTCTTTTTTTCTTTTTCTAGCCTTTAAGCTTTGAGAATGTTTTTCTTTTTGCTTTGCTCGATTTCTCTATATAATTTTTCGTAGATTTTCTTTCTTTTTCGAGCTTCATGTATTTTCATTTACCCGGATACTATTCATCCATCTTTATTTTGCCACCTTCCTCTCTTTTTCATAACTTTTCCCCACTTCTCCCCCAAACTTATTCATTTTCTATAAGCCCAAGAAATGTTTTTAGGAATAAAAACATGTTTAAATTTTAAAGATCAATGTGGCTCGAATAATAGTTTTGGCTCAAAATTGGCTAACTAGGGAATCATGAGTTCATAGGTAGGCTTTTTTTTAGCTTAAGTAGGCTAAACAAAGATGGCCTTAAATTATTTTCAAAAATTGCACACACATATGGCTTCAATGAAGATACTAGAGCAAGTTCTAGAGTTCTATCAATCATGAATGACACACTCAAGAAAAAATAAGTCCGCATAATATAAAACAAAGTTTTAAGGCACAAAGCTCACAGCTTATTTTTCGCAACATGCTCAAATACCCAATTTTCTTAATAAATGCCAAGTAAATAAATAACTTTCCTCCTAATAATTTATCACATTATTCCCACAAGTATGTTATCTCATTCCATAAAATATTCATAGTAAAATCATACGGAGTGGGCATAAAAACGAAAAACCACACACAAAAGCAATTAAACGTGCTAAAGCGGTAAACATGCTAAAACATTAAAACAAAAATTCAAAACAATTAAACTAAAAATCAAAATTTTTTCCCGAAAATATTAATGCAAAGTGCTCTACATGCGATCCTAAATGCAAAATGCAAAAAGTACTAAATTACGCATTCTTGACACCCTCCCCCAAATTTAAAATATGATTCGTCCCGAACATATGAGGAATTTATCAAAAGAAAGAGGAATGTGTAATAAGTACTTACATAGATCACTATGGTGGTGGAGGTGGAGGGTAGTGGCCCCCATGTGAGATGTGCCACTTGATCCATATGAGACATTATCATCTCGTACATATCGATCTTTCTTTGGGTGATGGCATCGAAACGCAGTATGTACTCTGGTGACACTCATCACCAGTGGTACATGTCAATCGATATGTGTCATTTATCAATTTGCCCACATCGCCTTCTACCCTTTCGAGCCTCTCACTCATAGTAGTATATGGCCGGGTTACCTCCTTGGCGAGAGGATTCCAACATCTCCCTCATTGGCTCATCCTACTCTTCTTGAGCAAGAACTCCCTCTACCTTTCTAAGCAACCAATTATCCCTATTTCTAATGGAAGTGGCTTCGGGGTTGGGAAGCTTAATCATCGTTCTATCTGTTTGATTGAGCCGATAATCACGCCCATCGAATCTTATCATTTTCATAGCGATTATAACGGTCAGTCAATTAATTGAGGCCCCGCGCCTCGCATACCCCTCTCCAAATTAATTTTGAAATATTTATCAATAGGGGTAATCATCCCTCCGATGCAAATTCCACCCCTCTCGATTTTCTTATCCTATCAAAAATGCCGAGCTATCATAACTTGATGTTTGGCATACTTGATCCCCAATGCCATACACCATATGATAAATAATTTGTTTATCCTCGCCGCCCCTCTACTCTCCTCCTTCGCAAAAATTGTTTCGCTAAGACTCACTTTGAACATATCGAAATACTGGGTTTCGAATACTTGACGCCTTTGAGGTGCCTGTGTAGATTCGTTTTCGATTATCGTTTTTCCAAAACTTATCCTTATCAAACTCCACGTGCTCCTCAACCCCATAAGCTGAGTTCTGTAAATTTTATTTAAATATTCTATACTTAGTTCCCTTGGCTCATTCCCCAGACGAAACCTAACTCCCATCAAGTTTCTTTTTTTGGACCACCAATTCAAAGCTACTCAAAAATTCAAGTGTGATAACGGAATAAGTGGTCCAATGCCCATTTAAAAAGTCATGCTAATCAATTCTACCATACAAAGCTCGAAAATCTTCCAATAAACCTAAATTCGTAAGAAGTAGGTTCATCGGGATACCTTGTATTAATCCATGGACGAAAGTAGAGTATCGTCCATCTAGCCCGTGTGTTTCGTTTGGCAAGATGTCATTTGAAGCTTTAGGCTCTCGAGGTCGAAAATTGGTTGAGGCTCGAGTTAGTGCTCCGCAGTCGGCTCTCTCATTCTTCTCGTATTTCTCCTAGTTCATCTTTCATCTCTAGAAGCCATTATTTCAAGATTTTAAAGAAAAAAATCTGAAATTTTGGGGTTTTGGAGTTCCCAAATTTTGTGTAGAACTTGGAAATTGGAAATTTGAAGGTATTTGGTGGTGGTTTCTTAAGAGGATGAAGGATTTGTGTTTTTAGTTAGAGATTTGTGGTGAATTTGGAGAGTAGTTTGAGAATTTAAGGAGAGAATTTTCGTGGGTTAGGGTTTGTGTAGGAGAAAGTGGGAGAAAAAGTGAGAATTTGGGGTTAAAATAGGAGTTGATAGCGATCTGCCCAACTTTGGTGTTGGGCCACAAGGTCGTGTGATGCCACATGGGTTGACCAGTGTGGCCCGGGCGTGCTCCGTCCATCACTGCGCTATTTGTGGCCTTTTATCACACGACCACTATAATCTTTGGGCAATTCGTCCTCTCGCACGGCACTGTCGTGTGGCCTCACATGCCCGTGTGAGATTTTTCCATACTTTTTTTTGATAACCGGAAGTTTGCCGTGACGCCTCCTACACAACAACTCAAGAAAACTAAACAAAACTAAAAATTAAGTTAATCAAAAATAAACGAAAGGTAAAAATTAAAATTAAAAATTAAAATTGAAGACGACAAATAAAAAAATATACAAAAATAAGAAATAAATTGGGTTGCCTCCCATAAAGCGCTAAGTTTTACATCTTGACCCAGACTTGATTTCTAATCACTTTTTCTAAATCGTGTCATTTGAAATATGTGAACCCTCAATGCCATCTATCGACGAATGGTGTTGCATTGTTCTCGCGGATTCAACCGCGAGTATCGCTTGAATTTGCCTTTTTGATGTTGACCTCCCCCACAAAGCCGATTCACGATCCGGGCTACTTGTGTTTCGGAGATGTCAATCTTGCGTTTACATTCGTGTTCAATTGAGTGACCTATTCTTCTATCTTGTCTATCTTTGCTTCATCTTTGTTTAGTCTCGCCCTTGTTTCTCCGATAAACGAGGATATCATATCTTCAATAGATGTTTTCTTTTCACTTGACTCCATTCCGCCTTGATTACCGTTATATCCCTAAGGTGGCTGCAAAATATTTTATTTGTTAGCATAAGAGAAATTTTCATGGATTCGCAACCCTGGATAGTAGTAGTTGGGTATCGATTATTTCTATAATTGTTGTTGAAGTTCCTTTGTTGCCCGCAAAGTTCGCTTCTTCTTCAACAACAACAAGATCTCTTGGAGTCACTTGATGCATCGCATCCAGTTTCATATTCAAAGACAGATAGTTTGTTTTGTAATCTGTTGTTCGCCATATCCTCTAACAACTCTAGTGTCTCCTTAGGATATTTCCCTAGTAGTGCACCCCAGGATGCGGCTTCCATAATTGTTCTTGTGTTTCCACTTAAACCATTATAAAAGAAATCTTGAACTGTTGGTAGTCCGGATATCCGTGTTGAGGGCACTTCCTTAGCAATTCCCTGAATCTATCACATGCTTCATGTAGTGGCTCGATCTAATTTCCTAAATCAGGCGATCTCGGTTTCGATTGCGATGTTTCTTGGGGAAAAGTATTTGGCTAGAAACCGTTGACTTAGTTATGCCCATTTGCGGTGGTGGTGTTAGAGAACATAACCATCCCTTAGCACTTATCGCGTAGAGAGAATGCGAAAAGCGACATCGAATGATATCCTCGGAAACACTATTCATTTTAACAAAGATCGCGATTTCTAAAAAGTGCGTCGGATGCGCGTTTGGATCCTCAACGCTCTACCCCAAACCGGTTTTATGACACCATCGGATCAAATCTTTGGTTTTAGTTCAAAATTATTTGCATTGATCGGTAGAGCGGGCCACACCCCATAAGTTTGACTTACCTCCGGCTAGAAGTAGTCTTTAATCGCGCTTCTCGTGTGTCTTTCCACAATTTGGTCCCGACGCCGCCCTGGTGGCGCGCTCCTCATTGTTTTTGTTCTCCACTTTGCTCTCGGATTTATCCCATCCTGTCATTGCTTTGCTCTTTTCCTTAGTCATTGCTTTCTTTGTCTTTTCGATTTCAAATCAATGGGTATTGGTTGGGTCGATTTGGAACGCGTGATCATGCACTATCCGCACTTAACAAAAACAATGTTAGAACCGAATAATAAAAAATAATAATAATTTGAAAATAGTTTGGAATTTTTTTTAAAAAAAAATAGGAAACATTCTTCAATTAAGATTAAATTACTTATTACTATATCTAAGTAGAATCTAATCAATCCCAAAGAACGCGCCAAAAACTTGTTCGCCAAAAATATTTTGGTTCATACAATCGCAAATCAGACATGCGTGTAGTTTATAGGATAATGGCGAATAAGGTCATATTCCTCAAGGATTGATATTCAAACACTTAGGCTATAAAAACATCGCATTCAATTATATTGAAGCGACCAAATATTGAGTTTTAATAATAAAAATCGAAATTTAAAGAAATAAAATAAATAAATTCTACGAACCCCACAAGTATTTTCAACATCCATAGAGCAACCTTATGCACATAATCTCAACATGTTTCTTCAATATTAAATGCAAATAAAGTTTTAAAAACTAATTCATGCAAGTATATGGGTCAATTCCTAAGATAGTCTATTCCCCTCCCGGATGATAAATAAACATTAGATTAATAATAATTGTAGATCTCCGATCGTTACAACTATTATTAACTCCCAAAAGATTTATGAATTGAATGACTCCCCACAAACAGATTTAGGTCTCCGGACACATCACATCCGTTTATGTCTCGAATTCGATTTCCGTCTTTGTTAGAACTCATCTCCCGAATCTCGCACTAACAAATATGACATGCAAATTATTGGCCAAAATAAAAAGCAATTATAAATAAGCACTTAATTCATAAAATAGAAAGCATGAATTAATTAAGAAAATAAATAATCATATTTAACATGTATCCAAAGTTTCGATTATGCCCCTAAGATCCGAAAGATATGCCAAACATTGTTTACAAACTCATAGATAAATTTGAATCAATATTATGACATCGTTTAAGCACAGACAAGAGTTCTTGGACATAGAAAGAAAACTCCTTCTTGTCGGGATGGATTCCACTTCCAAGCCCTCGAAGCTCTTGTGCTCCCGTAGATCGAAAGCCTTGTGGTGTTCTTCGTGACCTGAGACTTCTTTGCTCGAGAAGATCTTCGATTATTGCGTTGTTGGACCTCAAGCGCTACCTGGATTGACGACTGTCCCCACAAACCAACACAAGTCTTTTCTAGTGTGCTTTGTCCTCACTCACGCGCACCTGGAAAACTTCCCAGTCACCCACCCATCCCATGTCTACTCCGGTCAATCACGTTTAACCTTAGAGTTTCTATGTAATGGGTACCGAGAAAAGAAGATGCATCGATGGTATAGGTAGTCAATATCTAATCCTTTAAGTCATCCTTTAATCAGTACAATCCGGCTCTCACAAGTTCGAATCACGGCCGGGCCTCGCGCCTCTTTTAAATCCCATTGCGCGTTTGGATGTTGGACTAAATCCCAACAATCCCCCTCCCCAAAGAAATTGCCTTTATCTCGGCTCGATTGCTTGGTTACCTCCACTACCCGCCAAACTTCCTCGATTACGCGCCAACATCTTGATTCAGCGTCGCGTCATGCCGACCTCTCGATTCCGGCCACCCGACCAACCTCACCTTCGCTTTTAGTCCGTTTACCTTAGGTCCACCACTGCAACCTACCCTTCGATTACGGTCCGTTTACCTCGGCTGCGCCAAAGATCTCGGTTCCACCGCTCCCAAGGCAACCTCCACTTCGAGCGTCTTCCAAGGGAATTCAAACTCGTGACTGCTCCGAGACCAATTGTTGGACCTCAAGCGCTACCCGGATTGATGACTGTCCCCCACAAACCAACACGAGTCTTTTCTACCGTGCTTTGTCCTCACTCACGCGCACCAAAAAACTTCCCGGGGTCACCCATCCCATGTCTACTCCAGGCCAAGCACGCTTAACCTCGAGTTTCTATGTAATGGGTATCGAGAAAAGAAGATGCATATGTTGGTATAGGTAGTCAATATCAAATCCTTTAAGCTCTCCTTTAATCGTGCAATCCAGGGCTCACGAGTTTGAATCGCGGGCCGCGCCTCGCGCCTCTTTTAAAGCCTATTGCAAGTAGGATCTTTGGAGTAAATCCCAATATGCATTCAAGTGTTATTTGATGTGTTTTCTCTGTATGAAGTTGTATATTTTCGTGCAAGTCTTAGGTCCCTTTTATAGATGCTTGGAGAGATCACTTTTAGAGTTTGAACGAGAAGAAAACAACCGAAAAATGCGTCTTGGCAAAGTCCCACATGGTGCGGCCATGTGGCACCTCACGACCGTGTGGTCTTGGTTTGACCTTCACTTACTTCACACGGCCATGTGGTGACATGATATGGCTGCGTGTGCAATGCGTGTCCTTTCTCACATGGCCATGTGAGCTCACACGCCTACCCGTGTGATGCGTGTCCTTTCTCACATGCCCGTAAGTCCACATGGCCTGGCCGTGTGACCACGATTCCGTCCCTATTTTTTTCCCAACTTCACACGGTTGTGTGATTTCACACCGCATTTCCACACGTAGTGTGACACCACACGGTCCGACCGTGTGAAGTGTTTTTGTCCACTTTCTTTATTATTTTGATCTTCTCTTCGCATTCGTCAATCTTATCCGGGCATTCCAACTTATATTTCTTCATTATCCGTTTCTCGCAAGAATTACAAGAATACATAGTATCATGTCCTTTTAAGGAAACCAAGTAAAAACATAGTAAATATGCGTGCAAATGTACCCAATATATATAATTTTAAGCCCCAAAATGCACGTATATTTTATACACATCGGGCGACTCGAGTTCACACAAAAAGATGCACTGGCAATCCTAGAATTCGCTTGCCCGTAGCAAACACACCGGTGACTTGGGCTTCCGTTCATTCAAGCATTTAACATGGCGCTTCTATCGAAGCAAGCATGACGCATTCTCACCAACCCAGGGATCGCTTTTAGCCCCTATCCTCAAAACCAAGTACTTCAATAATTGTTCCTTCCTTGATGTAGCCGTGGGTAATCGTCCCCATCTTGGACTTGGAGAAGTATTATTGATAGTTGCCAAGTTTTGAAATTAGGTTGCTTAAGGCTAATACATTCTGAGTTAACACTAAAATTTGGGCGACCTTTGGATCCTTAAAACCCCGTTCACTTTTGCACCAAGTTCATCTACACATCTCTCCCGCACGCGAATGTTTCCAAGTTGATCAACGGTGAAACACATTGGTGGGACATCGATCTTATCCGAGAACTATTTCTAACTAAGAAGCTAATCTTATTCTCTCAATCCCACCCAATCGGTCTCCTCTTTGGGACACTTGGTGTTGGTACCCAAGAAAGAACAAGAAGTTCTTGGTTAAATTGACTTATCACCTCATCCTCAATAATCCCGAGAGAATTCCCGGAGGCTCCATCATCAAGTTCTTCGAGTCTTTGGTCCTTCGCCCATTTGGAAAAAAATCACTGAAATTGCACGTCCCAGGATATACATTTTACACATGGTATTTTCTTACAAACACCCTTCCGTGCTCCTTTAACCTTGCCCGCCACCACCTCCCGCATACCAACTTGTGCCCTATATGCAACTCGCCGACATCTCCATCGTGCACCTTTTCTTTCTATGCCCGCTAAGCTCACAAATATCGTGCCCTTATTCGCCTATGGGATTTTGTTTTCCAATTCCATCAACCTTGTGACGTCCTATAGTCAGAGACCTCATTCTCAACTCTCCGAACCATATCGCCTCTATGTTCATCACCCTCTGCAAAGAACATTTGGTGGAGCCACAATCAAAAAATCTTTGAGGATAAACCCCATCCACCCACGTAATCATTATCTCATCTAGACACACTTTGCTCACATTCCAATCCTCCAAGATATGGCTTAAACGCTCTTCTCATGCTCTCGGATATTGTTACGGCTCCTTCCTCCGACTGGTACTCGTATTTATTTCGACGGCTATCTCCATTTCATCTCATTGTGCTCAATCGGGGTCTTCGTGAATCGATGAGAAGGGATCCTTATTCGGGTCGGAGTAAATATTTTACAAGCATCACAAACCTGCTGATCGCGGAAGCTCTCGCCCTCCCGAAGCGAGTTCTTCTCGCGATCTCCCATCATTTCGAGAATGTTTTCTTTCTTAAGGACTCGACTATCACTATTTCTCGCCGCTAAAGGTGACATGGGTTACCCCGGATTGTGAACCCATACTTATGGATGTCTCCCACGCATTGACTAGCTTCCGTCACGACTTTTATTGGACTCCTAGAATAGATAATTTTGTGGCGCACGAATTCACTCATTTTGCTAAGAACAACTCTAGTATTGATTTATCATGGTCTTATCCATCCAATTTTTGTCTCAATCGGTCTTTGGACATTTTCCGATAATTAATATATTTTCTTTCCGTTTTAAAGAAAAATTAACGAAATCATAAGTAATTGGTTATTTGAATTAGAATATTGCTCGATTCAATCACACCCCTACTTATATATCAATATGCATCTCTTTTTTTTTATAGAAGTAATTGTAAAGCTTTATTCGAGAAATGATAAGTTAGCTAGTACAATTTGCATCACCCCAGTAGGATATCTTCATTCATCCAATGTAGGACGTTGAAGAAAAACTTGCAAAATTAGCTAATCTATTGGCAACATTATTGGTAGTTCGGCGAATATGACGGATATTTATTGCTCCCACCTCCACTATTAGTCTCCGGATGTCTTGAATAATCAATCCTTTATAACTAAGATCCTCTTGCGTGGCCGTGATCGCTTGACGCCATTAAAGAGTTTGAAAAAATCATCAAAGGTCGTATATTGTAGTTCTTCGCTCGATCGGACCTTCTTTAATTGCCATCAACCCCCATCAACTACTTCGTCAAATTTCTCATGTCGTCCCCAATAGCGATCACCGTTTTACCTTTAGAGTCCCTTACGATGCCCCATGTTGCATACATTGTTCTCGAGCAAATTGAAACAAGCATCAACATCAAGTCTGTACATGTTCCCTGTGGCTTTCTCAAGTTTTTTCTGTTTTGTCATCGGTGGTTGAGTTACTTTTGTTTGCATTTGAGCCATTCGATACGCCCGCAAGAATTTCTCCGCCAGGTTATCTCCTTTGCCATTTTTTACCATATGCACTGTGTACACAATCTTGCTTCTCTTCCCAAGCCCATGTCAAGCAAGCAAATGACTCAAAGAGGTTTTTATCCAATTTTTCTTCATCCATTCTGCCACATCCATAAACTCCTGCATGTGCATGTTTTAGGAGCTCCCAAAACCTGACTTCTTCCAAACTTCTCGAATTGCTCTTCAAAAAAAAAAAAAAAAAAAAAGAAAAACGAATGAGTAATATTATCATTATGGGAATGACATAAGGCACAACCTCCTTCCACAAGAACATGATGACGGATGAGATTAATTTTCGACGCAATTGAATCGATTGATGCTTTCCACCAAAAGATGCGGATTTTTGGTGGTATTGATAACGCCCATAAAAATTTCCACCACTTCTCTATTGTTGACGCCGAGCACCGCAAATTAGAATTTAAAAAAACCACAACAAAATGATATCCGTTTAACGAGTAATTCCTTTTGTATCATATCTCCAATACGGAGTATCCCCACGTCCACTTGATGGCCTTGGTAATTTTAAAATCTCACTAGAAACATATGAGGGAAATGAGTTTCGATTTTTTGAACATCCCACACCCCATTTCGAATGAGCAGTCCACTTTGGAGTTCTCATTTAGCTTGCTTGCACTCAGGGCTCGATTACATCTCAAAGGCACCACCCAATGATCCTTCGAAATCCTTGTCCGCCGACCATCCCCACGCGCCATGATACCCCTGTTCAAGCAACCCCCTACTCCATATCTGGTCCACGTAGCCTTCTAATGCAATCATAACCTCTTGTATTACCTGCTTTTTATTTCAATCTTAATTCAAATTAATTTCTACTCTCTAGTTTATTATCTACTTAGATAAGATTTAAAAAATAAAACCCCGAGCTATATGTAAAGGAGAATTATTATAAAAAATCAACTTAAGGATAAAATTTACCAATAAAAATAATTTTGTCATTAATTTTTACAATTATCTAGAATACCGACAAAATAAAAAATATTATTTTTCCCCAAACTATACCGATCAATTACCTACAAATCACCAACAATTTTTAAATTTAAGTATTTACCAATAGTTTAGATTTTGTTGGTAAATATTTATCTACAACAATTTTACCTACATTTTACAATTATATTAATATTTACCTACAATCTTTCTCAGAGTAAATTGGATATAGAAAGCATTCCATTTTTTTGGTTTTAAAAAATCTATCTTTACCTATATGTTTCATGTTTTATATACAATTGCTAGACTTATTTTTCTTACTTTACTTTTACTATGAGAAATAAGTACTATAGTCAATCTTGAAACTAAGCAATGTATATTGGCATATTGCCATCTCATTACAAACAACATCTTTGCCATTGGCAAAATCTCCTGATTTACTTTTTCATCAACGTCATGATCATGAAATCACATCTATGTCCACAAGTATTTTGTTGAGAAATCCAATCTACATAAAAGAATTCTAGTAAACAAAAATGTTAACCGATTACAATATATATGCTATCAAACGAATAAAATAAGAAGGGGGTAATGAATAAAAATAAAAATTACTGATGCTCTAAATCAAAAAGAATTTAATGAAACTACATATAAAATTTTGTAGGAGCTTTGTAATTCTTATTTATTAATTTATTATTTATTCTTGGATCGTTCTTGGTAAGCTTCTGTAGCAACTTTGGCTGTGTCTAAAACTTCTTTGCCTCTTTTGCTCTCTGCAGTTTCCGACGCCTTCTCAAACCCCTTTTGGGCCACATCCGCCACCATCTGCGATCATAAATTAATTTAATTACATTATTATTATAAGTATAAATACTTATATCAACTGTACTTATTTTAGTTACTTGAACATCTTTCGTTTTCCTTTTATTTTAATAATAATCCAGAACAGTTATTTAAAAAAGTTAAAGTACTTCTTTATCACATTTTATTATACTCAAAATCATCACATGACTATTATTGAAAATTTTAAATATACTCCATTTTTAAAAAAAAATATTTTTGTTTCTATAAAGAGAGTATTGTTTCCATAAAATTATTCTAGGTAATATTTACCCAACAAGAACAATATTTGAGAAAAATAAAGGGGAATTAAATGACTTATTACATTTCCTGTGACATTGGCAACTTTTTCAGTGACAGCTTGAGTGACGCGCTTCACTTCTTGAACAACTTCCTTCGTCCCATCTTTCACTGTTTGCGCCGCTTCTATTATCTTTCCACACGTCTCTTTATCAATTTTTTCCTATTTAATACACATATATATACAATCATTAAATACTAGAACTAGAATAATACCCATGTGTTGCTCGGGACTTGTAAAAATAAAATTTTAGTGTCTCAAATCTAAACGATAACATAATTAAAAGATAGTGCAGATAAAATCATTGAATTTTGGATTATTTGTTATCTCTTAAATTTGTTATATTTTAAATTCAAGAATATATATTCTCGATCTAATAAAATATTATTCAATAAAAATATCTTGGATAGTTTTGATCAAGATCGACTTTTTTAAATAATTTGTGAACAAATCCTTTATTTGGGATTATTGTTTATCTTTCGAATCTTAATTAAATTTGTTATCTTTTAAATTTGTTATATTTTAATTTTGTACATATGATTGTCATATAGATAAATGTAGACGCAATTTGGAATTGGGAGGATGATAAGTTGACAAATGTCCAAAATTAATAAAGTGATGACATGTGTCAATATTGTTTTTGTAGAGTAGATATTGTTCTTCACATCATATTTCATAAATTTATTTACACATCTAGTGGGATTTTATATTGAAAACCTCATATTTATAAATTGGTACAAAACTACTATGAGGTTTAGTCCAATTACAAAAAACTTAGGGTGTTGTATAGATGTATTTCCAAGTCCAATTTTCAATTTCTCTTTTGGAAAATGAATTTTCAAACTTTATTGGTTTTCGTGTGAGAATTAGAAATTTGTTTGGTTTGTTGTCCGAATTTCTATTTGAAAATGAGAATATGTTTGGTTATAGTTTTTCAAATGTATTTTTTACATAGGTTTGCATGATTGTAGTGTATTTTTACCTAGGTTTGCGTAATCGGAATGAAAAATTGCGTGGTTGTATTTTCAAAAGAATATTTTTCATAAAAAAGTGAAAACTAGAAATGACTTCATTTCTATTGAAAACTTTTGAAACAAACATAAACCTATTTTCCGGAATAGTTGGAAATCAAAAAATGGTGTTGGAAACACAAATGACCATACAAGACCTCAAGTTATCGTTCAATATTACAAAATACCTCCTTAAAAGTATAACATACACCTCCTTCGGGTTTGTATTTTACATAACAAATACTTATACGAACAACACGAAAATGTAGCATGAGGAGGCGAAATTGAAAATATTTAAGAGAGAGTTGGCGAGATTGGAAATATTTAGGTTATGTATATATATATATATATATATATATATATATATAGATATATGTACTACATACTAAATTTGAGGGGTAATTTTTGTAATTAACCTTATAAATTTTAGAATCTCATTTTTGATCGTTTGAACAAAGTCTCATCGGGGAAGTAACATTTTTTTTTTGAGAAAATGTTGAATGACCAATATATAAAGGATGAACCCCATCCCCGAGGCCTCTACTGCGGACGGCCCTGGGGCGGTCGAGTGTGCCCGCACAGAGCCCCGTCGGCAAGGGCCTCTAGAGAGTTTATATATATTTCGTTAAGGTTAAATAAATCAAAAGGTTGAAAAAATAACTACATGCATTCTGGCCTAGTGGCAGCGTATCTCTCTTGCATTTTGGACGTCGTGTATCGATTCCATTCGAAAACTATTAATTATTAGCTGTTTTTTTCCTCTCTCTTACCTGTTTGTTTGTATCTTTTTTTCCACTTTGCAAAATTTAAGCCACATTCCTCCATATTAGTTTTTTTTTTCTTTTTGTCATTTTTCTATGGTAAATTATATTAAATAAATTTTTTTCCATAATTTATTTTAGTAAGACCGAAATGTTAAAGTTTGAGTATGATATTTTTGTTATTACATATCTTATTTTATATGTTAAATCAATGAAATTACATTTATAACATTAATTATATTTTTCGTAACATTTTTTTATGTAAACACAAGGGTTCTCTTTTTTCTTTCGCTTTCCGGACCCTCGAAACCTGGACCGGCCTCCATTTCTGACCTGCTGCTTTTAAAATTCGTGGAGGATGTAAATGACCGATATATCACCAAGAATGTGGGGGCAAAAAAAACACTTGAAAATATTGACGTACCTTTTGAGATGGCGTAGTGGCAGAGACAAATCCTCTACAAATCCATTTATTATTCAGCAATATATTTCCAGTGAAAATGGATTTGGGTGTTACTGTGAAAATTGCCATGTTTTTCTTTAATTTTGCTTTGTTTTCTGGTGTTAGAAATTGATATATAAGGATTGAAGAGGCTAAAAAGAGAAATTAATCCACTTGGAAGTCATGTAAATAAGGGAGAAAGTGTCGGATAAATTATGGTTGACAGTGATATATGGTCTTCATGAAGACCGGGCTCATTTATGAGTCAAATATATATATATATATATATATATATATATATAGGAATAATTGTAAAAATTATGCCTAAGGTTCAGCTTAATCACAAAGAAATTAAGTTATCTTTTAAAATTGTAAAATGTAAATACTCTCTTGATATTTATTTCTATTTTAGAAATTGTACCATCAGAATAGGGTATTTTAAAGATATCTTGAAACTCCTATCGATCGTCTAACGGTTCTTTTCCGTTAGACGGATCCAACCCGACTTCGGATTTTTTCGTAATTTCATGCACGGTGGCATGTTTGTAATATTCGATGCAGATGCATCCGAAAAGTATTAGTAGTTCCTCGAAAAAGTATTAGTAGTTCCTAGAGTATTTTAGTAGTTCTCAATATAATTAACTTTTTCTCCCGAAAAGTATTAGCAAGTCCCTCAAAAAGTATTAGTAAGTATTAGTAGTTCCTAGAGAGTATTTTAGTGTTCTCATGAATATAATTAATTTTTTTTTTCCAAAAGTATTAGCAATCCCTCAAAAAGTATTAGTAGTTCCTCGAAAAGTATTAGTAGTCCACTAGAGAGTATTTTAGTAGATCTCCTAAATATAATTAACTTTTTCTCCCGAAAAATATTAGCAAATCCCTCAAAAAGTATTAGTAGTTCCTCAAAAAAGTATTAGTAGTTCCCTGAGAGTATTTTAGTAGTTCCACGAGTCCTTAAAAGTATTAGCTTTTTTCCTTAAAAGTATTAGTAATCACCCCAAAAGGTATTAGTAGTTCCTCTGAAAGTATTAGTAGTTCCCTAAAAAATATTAGTTTTTCCACTTTGAAAAGTATTAGTTTTTTTCTTAAAAGGTATTATTAGTCCCACTTAAATGTATTAACAGTTCCTCTAAAAAATATTAATTTTCCTAAAAGATATTTAGTAATTCCATGAAGTGGTGATGGATATAGATTGTCGGGTATTTAGTGTTCTTCATATTTTTTCCGATCTAAACAGAAAAAAGGGAAAAGAATTGGATCGAAAAATTCCGACCGATGAAGAAGGTATTATTAAAGATGCTTTGGTTAACTTGAAAACAAGGTTGCATTCCCACCAAAATATATTGTGAAAATTCAGTAGTTTAGGATCATTTATTTCATTTTCCTTTTCGTAGTGCATGACATCAACAAAAGAAGACTTCGGGAGAATTGAGTCGTCTGTGTTTTTTTTTGAATTGACTTTTCATTGGCCATGAGAGTTTGTTTGAGATGGAAATCAACTATATAAAAATATATAATAGTTGGAGGCTAGTGGGCGCGAGAGGCTGCAGATAGATTGAAAAGGCTGCAGTGGATCATGGGTCTTGGCGAGCTTGAGGAGGAGAAGAAAATAGAAAGAAACGGAAATTAGGGTCTTGTTTGTTTATGTTTCCAACAACCTATTTCCAATTTCCAACTATTCATAAAACTAGAATCATGTTTGTTTATAAATTTTCCAATGGAAATCATCATTTTCACATTCCATTTTTCACATAAAACTACATCTCAAACTTATAATTTCAATTCTCAACCTTATACACTATCCTACATCACTCATCAATCACTATTCTCATTTTTTCATCCAATTATACAGATGGGACCTACTATTACCAACTTTATTCACTTAAAATATTATTAATTATTTCTACCTAATGGGACCTACCACCCTACAATCTTACAAAAATAATATTATATATCAATTAAAATATTCAACCACTACCAACTTTTCAAATTATTATATACATAAAATAATACTTCAAAACTACTCAACCAAACACAATCTCATTTCCAAACCTACATAAAACTCATTTTTATTCATTCATCCAAACATATTTCCAATTTTCATACGAAAATTAATAAATTCTCAAAATTCAATTTCCAACACTAGAAACTAGAAATGGTCCATGGAAACATAACCATACAAGGCCTAGGTTTTGTGTTGAACATGAGAATCAGATTTTTATTTTTTTGGTTAGATCGGATCGGTCAAGATCTTGGTTTGAATTTTGGTTGGTTGTTGGAACTCCGTCGTGATTAGATCCGTCATACCGTCGATAGGAGACCATCCCTTACAGATATAACTCATGTTAATCCTCATGGGTAGTAATTATCTCTCATATATGTGTATATATATATATATATATAGATAACAGTTCCATTGTCATCAAATTAAACTTTTTTATTGAGATATATACATATATATCTTATTTAATTTGGTTCTCTTGTTTCTTATATTAGATATTTTTATGGTTCAATATTGACAAAGAAAAAATATTTGAAAAATGATGAATCAAATTCATGTAGGATATTGTTGCATTATTTAGAATTGGTTTATTTTGATTTAGGTTTTGTCTATGATTTCCTAATTAGAGTTGTTGTATAAATGAAGTTATTTTTTTCCTGGACTTATTAATTGTTATTGGACTTTTATTAAAACTGTTTAGCTCTGCGACTTATTCAACACTAAGATTGATGAAACGAACCTTGTACATTAATTGCTAATCGAAGAAGTGATTTTACACAAACAAATTAAGATTAATTAGAGATGCACACCAAAGTAGCCATTTAATTTATTTAATAGTATGCAATTATTAGTATATTTTAAGAGTAGGCAAAATTATATTTTTCGTCCTCCAAGTGGACCGACTCGGAGAATTGGTTCCCACTTAACTTAATTTTGATATTTAGTCCTTTATCTCACCATTTTTCGAACATTTGGTCCTGTAAACTCACCGTAGACGGTAATAGTGATTTGGGAATGCTTTTTAACCAAAAAAAACATTTTTATTAACAAAATGTTGATATGTATTTGGAGGAAAATTAGAAAAATTCCAATCGAATAGCCACCTAAATTTTGCAAACAAATCCCAAAAACCCTAAATATTTCTTCCCAATCGTTCTTCTCAATCTTAAAGAACCCTAAATCCATTCTACACAAAAAAAAAAAAACCTAAATCTACCAACATCTTCTTGCACTTTTGAAAAAATCTTGGGTCGATCGCTTGTTCAAAATGAAGCTATGAGAACACGAGTACTTCGATTCTCCACCACTACAAAAGGTTAGTTTTAGTTTATTTCGTTTCTGTCTTGATTTTTCCCCCACCCAAAACAAATATTTTGTATGTTGTCGATTTTTATATGATAAAACATGGGCCTTTTTGTCAAGATTCTTTCATAAAGTGTGATGGGGGACCTCACAAAACTAAAGTTGATACGTGTAAAATATACATACATTTAGGGGCTTAAAATGGTATACAATTGATACATTTGCAAGTATATATAGTGTGTTTTTACTTGGTTTCCTTAGAGGGCATGATATTGCGTATTCTTGTAACTTTTTACGGAAACAAAGCTTAATCGAAGAATTATCAGTTGAAAGCCCCGGATAGGATTGACGAGTACAAAGAGAAGATCGAAAAGACGAAGAAATCGTATAAAAACATGTCACACGGCCGAATCCGTGTGGGACCACACGGCCGTGTGACTAGCCAGTGCGATGAAGACTTGTCCGTGTGAAGTTGGGAAGAAACATGGGATGAAATCAAGCCGCCTGAGCAGGCCGTGTGAGACCACATGGCCATGTGAGATCGCACGACCAGGCCGTGTGATGCATTTGTTTCGGATATTTTGTGTCATTTTTCCACTCAAACTTTACAAGTGATCTCTCCAAGCATCTATAAAAGGGATCCAAGGGTTTGCCTGAAAACTAACAACATTTATGCACCATACAACACACCAAATTCCCGAACACAAGATCAAAGGTCTTACGAGAGAGAGGAGGGCTAGGTCACGAAGAACACCACAAGGCCTTTCGCATCTACGGAAGCACGAGAGCTTCGAAGACTTGGAAAGAGAATTCATCCCGACAAGAAGGGATTTTCTTTCTCGTTTAGATCTCTTGTATGTGCTTAAACGATGTCACAATGTTGATTTCAAGTTTGTCTATGAATTTGTTATGAATGTTTGGCTAATCGTTCGGATCTTAGGGCATAATCAAAACTATGGATTCATGTTAAATCTTGATTAATTGTTTTCTTAATTGATATATGTATTCTATTTTATGAATTCAAATGCTTATTCTTAATTGCTTTTATCGATCACTAATTAGCATGTCATAATTGTTAGTGCGAAATTCGGAAGATGAGTTCTAACAAAGACGGAAATCGAATTGGACATAAATGGGTGTCAAGGAGTCGGAGACCTACAATTGTTTGTGGGGAGTCATTCAATTCATAGATCTTTTAGGAGTTAATAATAGTTGTATTGAGTCGGAAAAACAATTGTTATTAATCTCTTGTTTATCGCCCTCGGGAATAATAGACTAACTTAAGAATTGAACCCATAGAATTGGATGAATTGGTTTTAAAACTTTAATTGGATTTATTATTGAAGAAACATGTTGAGATTATGTGCCTAAGGTTGCTTAGTGGTTGTTGAAATACTTGTGGGGTTCGCATATTTATTTATTTTTCTTTAATTTTTGATTTTGAAAAAAACTTGATATTCGTCGCTTCAATAAAATTAGAATACAATGTTATTATAGCCTAAGTGTTTAAGTCGTCAATCTCTCGAGGAATACGACCTTACTTGCCATTATCCTAAAAACTCGCACCGTACACTTGCAGTATAGAGATCAAAAAAATTTGGCGAACATGTTTTTGGCGCGATTCTTAAGGGATTGGAAGATTCTACTTAGATATAGTAATAAGTAGTTCAATCTTAATTGAAGCATTTTTTTGTAAAATTCTTTTTATTTTTCTATTTTTTTGAATTTTTTTTATTTTATTTTTTTTCTTCTTCTTCTGTTCTAACATTGGTTTTATTAAGTGCGGATAGTGCATGATCACGCATTACTGGATCTACCCGGCCATACTCATTGATTTGGAAATCGAGAAAACATCGAAGCAACTAAGGAAAATATCTAAAGCAACGGCGAAGGGGACTAATCGAATGCCGTGAATAATAGAATCAATGAGTAGCGCCCACAGGGGGGGCGCACATGACCGAATAATAGAAAGGCCGCAAGAAGAGCGGGTTAGGGACTACTTCCGCGAAGGTAAGTCGAACTTATGGGGTGTGGCCCGTCTGCGATCAATACAAATAACTTTGAACTAAAACCTAAATTGATCCGGATGGTGTCACAAAATCAATTTGGGCGAGAGCCATGAGGATCAAAAAGCGCATCTCGCGCAATTTTTGAAATCTATGACACGATTAAGATGAATTGTGTTTACGAGGATATCATTCGATGCCGCCTTTTTGCATTCTCTCTGCGCGATAAGGTTAAGGGATGGTTATGCTCTGTAACACCACCAAAGATTAGATTGGGCTGAACTAAGTCATCGATTTTTAGCTAAATACTCTCTCCTAGTAAAACACTGCAATTAAAATCTAAAATCGCCCGGTTTAGGCGGTTAGATTCGGAGCCATTGTATGAGGCATGGATAGATTCAGAGAATTGCTAAGTGATGGCTCGAAGCTACTCCTAAAAACGGCCTAGGCAAGTTCACCTATCGTTTATAGCAAACCTAAGCGAGTATCGAGTGTCATTCCCACGAGGGATTTGTGATTACTAGAAATTATCGTCTTTTTATTATATAGCCTACAAATTCGCCAAATAGTTTGTTGCAAAATAAAAATAAAACGACAAAGAAAATAAAAGTGGAAGTGGCAACTAAGAACACGACGGATATTAGATACACTCGGATTGGAAGATGATGGCTATAAATGTGCTTGAATATGAATCCCTCTAGAACGTCTTTGTGATTTTACCAAAATGAATACAACCATAACCCTTAAATTTTAACCATCCCTTAATATATTTTCACGCTTCATGGACCGTTGGCATTCCTAAATTAAGTTAAACTCTCTGTCGGCGCGAATAACTTCTAACCTCAAGTTGATTAACTGAAATCTCTTTCTAGTTAAAACACCCAAGATTGCATTAACGATTTGTGAATTCCCATATTAGGTTTGACCTAATCCGAAGATTTATGTCGTCTATATCTAGGATTGCATGCAAATCCTTTCACTTATGTTGGTTCTATTTCACCATGAATCTCTCGATTTCCTGGTGAAAAATAAACTTCTAATCGATTGTGCATATACCAATTCGAATAAACATGCATAACATAAGCGACTCGCATAAAAGCATAAGAAAATATATTAAAACATTCAAACCAATAAACACAAATAAGTTCTAGGGTTCATCACATTCAAACACTAGCGATTTAACTCATGATGGATTTGAGAATGAAAACAATAATTAAACAAGAAGTTTCTTTTGAAATCAACATGAATACTTGAAGTTAAAACTTCCAAAACCAACATAAGACTCCTGTTGGAAGTATGATGATGAAGTGGTGGAGTTCATCTTCTTCTCCGAGCGATCTTCAATCCTTGTGCCTTAGCGCCTCTCCATGGTGATCCAAGCCTTCTAACTCTTTCTCACCACAATATGTGTTTCTCCTCCCCAAAACATGAACTTTCATCTCTAATCTCTCCTCTAAAATCGATTCTATATGTATATGAATGAATATGAATGAATGAATCCTGCAACCCACACTCTTGGCTTTTATAGGCATTATTTTGGAGAAAGTATTCCTTAATAATGTTATTTTTTGATAGTTTAATGCTCCACTTTATGAGTTGGGTTGTTAGAATCATTATTTTCATTTGATCATGTGGGAAAGTAAGGAATTAGTGAAGCATAATGAGGTGTAAATGTGCAAAAAGAGTTGTCAAAAGGCTTGGTTGAAGTGCTTTCCCAAAATACCCTTCAAAAATCATGTAGAAATAGTGAGCACGGCCTGGCCGTGTTTTCCACGCTATTTTGGGGTTTCGGAAACGGCCGTGATTTAAAAGCACACCCTGGCTATGCTTTTTCGACATGCCATGTTTTTGCTCTTTTTGGGTGATTAAAAGCATGGTCGTGTTTTAAAAGCACACCCTGGCCGTGTTTGTCTCGAAAGGCCCCAAAATAACGCAGCGTTTAGCTTAGGATTTCGAGTGTTTTTGCATCCATAAACCCCGGATATGTTTTGACATGAATCCATGGTCCTAATCCACCAAAAATAGCCCTAATGATCAATCTACACCAATAAAAGCACCTCGTGATAATATGAACTATGTGCAACCAAAAACTCATGAAACTAACAACAAAATAACTCAAATTCTACTCAAATACATACATAAAACATGCATAAAAAGACCCTTATCACTAAGGAAGTGTCCTCAACATGGATATCCCGACTACCAACAAGTCCAAGATTTTTAATAATGCGTTGAATGGCAACACGAGAACAATTATAGATGTTGCATCCGGGGTGCACTACTAGGAAATATCCGGAGGAGGTACTAGAACTGTAGAGGAGATGGCAAACAATAGTTATCAATGGCAATCCGAGAGATCTCTTTGTCCGACGTGTGGCGGAAGTTCGGGATAAGAAAGTAGCCATGCTCATAGAACATGTCTCCGTGCTAAATATGAAACTGGATGCGATCGACAAGTGACTCCAAGAGATCCTGTTGTTGTTGAAGAAGAAGCAAACTTTGTGGGACAACAAATGAACTTCAACAACAATTATAGAAATAATCGGACACCTAATTATTATCATCCCGGGTTGCGAAACCATGAAAAATTTTCTTATGCTAACAATAATTTTTTTTTGGCCCACCTTTGGGATTTAATGTGGATAATCAAGGCGGAGCGAGTCAAATGAAAAGAAAGCATCTCAGAGAAGAGATGATATCCTTGTTTATCGGAGAAACTAGGCAAGGCGAACAAGGGCGAAGCGAAGATAGACGGGATAGAGGAACAAGTCACTCGATTGAACACAAATGTAAACGCAAGATTGATATCTTTGGAAACACAAGTGCCCGGATCGCAATCTGCAGTGGGAGGCCATCAAAAGGGTAAATTCCCAAGCGATCTTTTGAGGCGAATCAAGAGGACAATGCAATGCCATTCGTCGATGGATGGTACGACTTTGAGGGCTCCGATTTCAACCGACACGGTTCAATGATAGTGATTAAAGAAATCAAGTTTGGTGAAGGCGTAAAACTTAGTGCTTTATGGGAAGAAACCCAATTTATTTCCTATTTTTGTTTATTTTTTATCGCCTTCAATTTATTTAGTTTCATTTTTATTTTTAGTATTAACTTAATTTTTAGTTGTGTTTGGTTTTGTGAGTTGTAATGCGGGAGGCGTCACGATAAACTCTCGATTATTCGGGGAAAAATAGGGCAAAAATGACATCACACGGTCGTGTGATGTCACACAACCAGGCCGTGCAATGAGGCGAGAAGACCGGTGCCACACGGCCAGGCCGTGTGGCATTACACGCCGTGTGGGATATGGCGAGACCGGCGAAGTGGTGCGCAGGGCGCACGGCCCGCCCGTGCGGCACCACACGAGCAATGTAGCCCGTCGATCGCAACTTTACCCCTTATTTCACCCCCAAAAACTCATTTTTTTCTCCTACTTTCTCTTACCAAAACCCTACAACTCGAAAATTCTCTCCCAAAACTCTCAAACTCCTCCAAATCTCTTCAATTTTACTATAAATCTCACCCAAAAAAACACAAATTCTTCAACTTCTCAAGAAACCCATCACCTAAAACCTTCATTTTTTCAACTTCTTCAAGTTACGCACCAAGTTTGGGGGTTTTCAAAGTTTCAAATTTCAGATTTTTCACCTCATAAATTTGGTTTTCATGGCCTCTAGGGGTGAAAGAGGAACAATAAGGAACACGAGAAGAAGAAGGGAACCAATCTGCGGAGCCCGAACGTAAGCCACAATCGAGTACGCGGCCCGATGAACCTAGGAAGCCTCAAATATCATCTTGCCGAATGAAACACATCGGGCTAGATGGGTGATACTCTATTATCGACCATGGATAAATACAAGGTATCACGATGAATCTACTCTTGCTAATTTAGGTTTATTGGGCGATTTTCGGGCTGTGTGTGGTTGGATTGATTGGCATGAATTGTTGAATGGGCATTGGGCTACTTATTCGATTTATACACTTGAGTTCTTGAGTAGTTTCGTATTAGTAGTTCGAAAATAAAATTTGATGGGGATTCGGTTTAAGTTGGCGAATGAGCCGAGGGGAGTTGACTATTGATGATTTGAATGAAATATATAGAACTCCGGCTTATGGGGTTGAGGGCATGAGGATAATTTTGTTAAGGATATATTTTGGAGGAAATAACTGGAAAACGAATCTACACGGATACCTCGAAGGCATCTAGCATTCAAAACCACGAGTTCCGCTATGTACAAAGAGCATTAAGCGGAAACGATTTTTGTGAGGAGGAGAGTAAAGGGGCCTTGTGGGTAGATGAGTTGTTTATTATTTGGTGTATAGCGTCGGGGAAGGAGATTGTACCAAACACCTGGGCTATGATAGCCTGGAAGTTTGATGGAGTGAGAAAATATGATAGAGGAGGAATTTGTATTAGGGGGATGATTACTCCTATTGCGGAATACTTTAATGTTAGCTTTGAAGGGTATGGGAGGCCGCGGGGCCAAAACCGATTGATTTGATGTTTTTATCTGCTATGAAAATGATTCAATTCGATGGGCATGATTCTTGGCAAAATCAAGCGGATAGAACAAAAGTTAGGCTCCTATCCTCGTCGGAAGCTATTTCTATAAGAAATAGGGGTAATTGGTTACTAAGAGGTGAACAGGAGGTTGCTTTGCTCAAGAAGAGCAAAATGAGCCTATGAGAGATGCGCTGAATCCTCTGCAGACAAGGGGATAACCGGCCATTTAGCATGATTGATAGGCTAGAAAGGGTGGAAGTCAATGTGGGCGGTTGATAGATAGACACATATCGATTGGCGACTACGGTGATGAGTACCACATAGAGTACTTACAACAATTGATGCTATCACCCGCAGAAAGATCGCATATGTACGAGATGATGTCTCGTATGGGTCGATGGCATATTTTACAAGGCCACTACCCTCCACCTCCACCACCACAATGATCCATGTAAGTAATTATTACGCATTCCTCTTTAATTTTGATCATTTCCTCATATGTTCGGACGAAGCATATTTTTAAGTTTGGGTGGGTTGTCAAGAATGCGTAATTTAGTACTTCTCGCATTTTGCATTGCATGTAGAGCATAAAATTTTGCATTAAAAATGTACATTTTTTTTTATTATTTTGTGTTTTTTTTATTTTTTATTTTTAGCACGTTTATTGCTTTAGCATGTTTAATTGCTTTTGTGTGTGATTGTAATCAAGATTTTTGAAAGAGCATAAACTTTCGTATGATTTTTACTATGAGCATTTAATTTTATGAGATGGTATATTTTTCTCGAATAATGCGATGAATAGTTGAGGAGATTTCATTTATTTGTTTAGCAATAGTTAAGAAAATTGGGTATTTGAGCATGTTGAAAAAAATAAGCTGTGAATTTTTGTGCCTTTAATCGCTTTGTCTTATGTAGTCTTATTTTTTCTTGAGTGTGCCATTTGTGATTGATAGAACTCTAGAATTTGCTCGCATCTTCATTGAAGTCATGTATGTGTGCAATTTTTGAAAATAATTTAAGCCCATATTTGTTTAGCCTACTCAACCTAAAAAAGCCTACCTATGAACTCATGATTTCCTAGTTAGACAATTTTGAGCCAAAATTTTTTATTGTTAGCCACATTGATCTTTAAAATTGCAAAATAATTTTGTCTCTCGAAATTTCTTGGGCTTAGAGAAAATAAACAAGTTTAGGGAGATGTGGTAAAAATAATTTATGAAAAAGACAGGAAGTTGGCAAAGAAAAAGGGATGAAGCGAGATCTAGATGAATGAAGAATATATAAAGCTCAAAAAAGAAAGAAAATCTCTGAAAAAGAAAAGAGAAAATCGATCAAAAGAAGAAAAAAATTCTGAAAATTTTGAAAAAAATGATAGCTTGAGGCTAAAGAAAAAAAAAGAAAAGGCCTAAGAATGAAAAAGGAGAAATAAGAGTGGAGTTGAGTTAAAAAAGAAAATATTTTGAAAGAATGAGTTTTATGATAAAATTGGGTTGGTGAGTTGCAAATCTGTGTACTTAAATTCTATTTGCTCAAGACAAGTCAATTAATCCAAATTTTCCTATCCTTACCAAAAGCCTACATTACAACCAAATGAAAGTCCTTTTTGATTCTTAGATTGTGCACACAAAAGTGGTAGAGATGTTAGACGATTTGCAAGCCTATGATAGTTCTACATTCATTAAATTGATTTGAGCATAAATACTTACCATACACTTTGAGAGATGAGTGATACACTACTACTTATTGCGAGTCACGATGTCAAGTACCCGAGAGAGTATTAATTTTGCCGAACTCGTGAAAGATGACTTCTTGATAATGAATTGTATGGTTTACTTGAATATGAAGTCGAATGAGATTAAAAGTTTATAAGCGTTCTTGTGTATTCTTTACTCTCCGTAGATATAATTTTTCTTAATTTGCTCGAGGGTGAGCAATGCTTTAAGTTTGGGGAATTTTGATACGTGTAAAATATACGTACATTTAGGGGCTTAAAATGGTATATAATTGATACATTTGCATGTATATTTAGTGTGTTTTTACTTGGTTTCCTTAGAAGGGCATGATCTGCGTATTCTTGTAACGTTTTTATAGGAACGGAGATTAATCGAAGAAATATCAGTTGAAAGGCCCGGATAGGATTGACGAGTGCAAAGAGAAGATTGAAAAGACGAAGAAACTGGATAAAAACACGCCACACGCCGGACCGTGTGGGACCACACTAACCGTGTGACTTACCCGCCATGAAGACATGTCCGTGTAAAGTTGGGAAGAAATAGGGGATGAAATCAAGCCGCACGGCCGGGATCAGTGTGAGACCACACACGATCGTGTGGAGTGGCCGTGTGAGACTGCACGGCCCGAGGCACCGTGTGATGCACCGTTTTGGATTTTTGTGTCATTTTCCCACTCAAACTCTACAAGTGATCTCTCCAAGCATCTATAAAAGGGAGCCGTGGGTCGCACGAAAATAACAACATTCATACACTATACAACACACCAAATTTCACGGGAATACAAGATCAAAGGTCTTACGAGAGAGGATGGCTAGGTCGCAAAGAACACCACAAGGCCTTTCGCATCTACGGAAGCACAAGAGCTTGAAGGCTTGGAAGGAGAATTCATCCCGACAAGAAAGGGTTTTCTTTCTTAGTTTAGATCTCTTGTATGTGCTTAAACGATGTCACAATGTTGATTTCAAGTTTGTCTATGAATTTGTTATCAATATTTGGCTAATATTTCGGATCTTAGGGGCATAAATAAACTGTGGATTCATGTTAAAACTTGATTAATAGTTTTGTTAATTGATTCATGTGTTCTATTTTATGAATTCGAAAAGTGCTAATTCTTAATTGTTTTTTATCGATCAATAATTAGCATGTCATATTTGTTAGTGAGAAATTTGGAAGAGGAGTTCTAACAAAGATGGAAATCTAATTTAGACATAAACGGGTGTATCGAGTCGGAGACCTACAATTGTTTGTTGGGAGTTATTCAATTCATAGATCTTTTGGGAGTTAATAATAGTTATATCGAGTCGAAACCTTCAATTGTATTAATCTCATTTATGCGCCGGGGGGGAATAGACTAACTTAAGAATTGAACCCATAGAATTGCATTAATTGGTTTTTAAAACTTTAATTGGATTTAATATTGAAGAAACATGTTGAGATTATGTGCCTAAGGTTGCTTCCGTGGTTGTTGAAAATACTTGTGGTATATGAGTATTCGGGGCGACTACAAGTTTGATTATGTTGATATCGATGTTATCAATGGATGCACGCTGAAGAAGTTAGGCTGAAAAAGAAATTATTATGGGCAATATCAAATTATACACTAAGGATGGACAAGATTTCAAGCTTATTGAAAATGATAGCCATTGTCATTATGTTGGAAAATGAACTTACTAAATCAAGGAAGTTGTTGTCTACATTGTTGATGAAAAGGAGGTTGAAGGACATTTTGACTTGGAGGCACATACATGACTGGATCTTAGGGATGTAGACTGGAGAAAATGATAGACGAATGGGAGAGTAACAAGCTTAAAGAGACCATCTTGTTGAAGGCAAAGGGAAGTCAAATCTTCTTCCGGGATTTTCTTTGGTCCAACTTGTTCAAGTTGAGCTCTTCTTCCACAATCACAATACACAAATCTAGGTGAGGAAGACATTGACATTGTGTGCAACTTTTGTTTTTTTCAACTGTGAAATGAGAGTGTAAACGAGAGAAATGAAAGTGAAAAGATATAAAAGAGGAAAAAGCCACAAGTTTCCCTCCATTTTGCAACAAATAACAAGTTTTCCCTCTAAAAAGTCCAACCAACAACATTTTGTTAATAGTAAAAACGTTATTTTTTTGGTTAAAAATGCCAATTCAAGATTCCCGATCATCATTCACCGTGTATAGTAGGTTATAGGACCAAATATCCAAAAAGTGGTGAGATAAAGGACTAAATGTCAAAATCAAGTTATGTGGGGACCAATTCTCCGAGACGGTCCACTTAGAGAACGAAAAAAACAATTTTGCCTTCAAGAGTATGCCATCCTTTAAGGTGTATTTCTCTATGATGAGGCTTCTATCATGGAACCTAGACGTCTTAGCGACTTGTGTTATATCTTATATGCAATAAATCATGTAGTAGTAGACTTGCTATTATTATGTGGCCCAAAATGTTTTAATCTTGGTTGGCCCATTTTAAACCATCTCCCAACCCCATTTGAACCGAGCCCATTGCATTCGGCCCACCATATCTCGGATCCAGGTTAAGACCCGTTTGAAGAACCGCGGATCCTCTTCTCTTTATGCCTACCATTTGATCTAGGTCTTTGTGCTTGACCATTGATCAAACCCACTACTTGCGCCTTTTACGATTTTTTCTCTTTTGGCTGAAATCTTCCTTGAACACCTGCTTCTCTCTTACAATCTTGTGTGGATTAAGAGTGTGTGCTAGTGTTAAGGTTTGGGTTGTGTTCCACCCTTGTAATTTTCACGGATTGGTTTTGGGGGTTCTTGTTCTTTGTGTTACTGTGAGAGGGTTTCTTCTTCATGGGCTCTTCATGTTGTCCCGGCGAATCCGTGGTGGATTCTAGGAGTAGTGGTGTTGTGTGTTTCTCGTGAGCTACCTTAGGTTTTAGCCTTGGTTTTCTTAAACATTGGTTAGGGATTCTTCAGTTTTCTGAGTCGAACAGAGCTGCCCTTTTTTTCTGTCCGTAGGAGCTCGAAGGAAGACTACCGGAGCTAGCCGTTATCGGCACTGTTGAAAGGAACTTGAAGACTTGATGATATCCTTCTTGTTCCCTCTTTTTTAGTCTCGGTTCTTCCTTGTTGTTACAACGTTTATTTATTTCAGTTTTTCTCTAGTGCAGACCATTTTTGAATGGGGCGTGTAGCTTCGGGGTGTTTCGTGTGCAATAATTCAAAGCCCTGCAATTTTCTGCGTTTTAGACTAATTGTAATCCCTAAACCCAAACCCTGTAGGTAAAGCTCTGTAATACTTTATTCGGTTGGCTATTGTAATCTCTATTCGGCTATGGCGATCGGGTTGTATAACAAAGATTGATACCTAACAAAGTGGTATCGAGCATCTCCCGTTGTGGTGGTACGAAACCCCATCACGTAGGGTTTTGCTTTGGTAAAGCGGCTTATAACTCCATTTTACTACATTTCGTAGCGTAACCGCTTGCCACAAGTTTATTGCTTTCGTTGTATAAGTATTGTTTGTCACGGTTTGTGTTGAGATTTGTTGTTGATGTTTAGAAGGATTCTGTGTGATCCTTATTATCCGCCTTTAATCACGCTCGTTTGAATCTGTTGTTTGTTGCTCATTCTTTCTGTCTTTTATTTGTATAAAGGAACCTCGAGCTAAAGAGCCTTAACCCTACACCGCGAGTGTAGTGGAATCATGCGGTGCGAGGGTTCTTGTTGTAGCCTTTTATTTTTTGCTTCATTTGTATTCTCTATTTTTGTGTGAATTTCCTTGTTACGTGCGTATAACCCGCTTTGTGTGCCTTTTGTTTTCTAAAACTGTTGTGTTTATGAAAATGGCTATGCTTGGTTATAATCTTGAACCTTTTAATGGAAAAAACTGATTTTTTGATATGGCAACATAAAATGAAAGGAATTTTAATTCAACAAAAAATTATAAAGTTGTGACTGTATTTATGGTGAAAAAGATACTATCAAAATAAAGTGAAATTGATGAATATGCTTATTCTTCTATAATTCTAAATCTTTCCGACTCGTGCTTAGAAAAGTTGGTAAGCTTGATTCTCGCTAAAGCTTTATGGGATAAGTTAGAAGAATTGTATACTTTTGAAATTTAAGCTAGTTTTTTGGAATTTTTTGATTTAAACTTGATTTGAACAAGGATGTGGATGAAAATTTGGATGTGTTTACCAAATTAATTCAAGACATTAAACTGACGGTGATAAAAATATTGATGATTATACTCTGGTTGTTGTGCTTTTGAATGTTATTCTGAGTCTTACATTGATGTTAAATCTACTATTAAGTATGGTAGGGACACGATCACACTTGACATCGTTGTTAATAGCTTTAAAAGTAAGTAATTGAATTTAAAGTCAATAAAAATTATAGGCAAAACTTTGGCGAGGTTATGCATATGAGGGGATGTTATCAAAACAAGTTTAATACCCAACATAAAGCTCGTAATAACCAAAACCGAAATTTAAAAATCACCAACCAAATGAGCATGCTAAAATGGCTTCTACAAGTGAAAACATGGTTGATGTCTTTATGGTTTATGAAAATTGTGCTTATGTGAATTCTGGCATTCAAATTCTACATGTGAAAATGAATGGCTTGTTGATTCTGCTTGCACTTTTCATATGTCACAATTTAAAACAATGTTTTCTAATTACAAAGAAGTATTGCATGGTTCTCATGTCAATGGCTAATTAGAAACAATGTAATGTTCTTTGGAATTGGTGATGTTTGTTTAAAATTTGATTCTCAAGTTATGTCTTGGCTTTGAAAAATGTGAGGCATGTGTTTGATTTGTGTAACAATCGATTTCTTGTGTTGCTCTTGAAGATGATGGGTTAGAGGGTAAATGGGGAAAAAGTTTAATGAAAATTTTCAAAGGAAATTTGGTAATTTTCAAAGTCATTAAAAGAGAAATTTGTATGTTTGCATTGTTGAACCTAAATATTACTTGCAAAATTTTGTAAATGCTTTGTGAATCTTTCTTGAAAATGACAAAATCGATTTATGGCATAAACGTTTGGGTCATATGAGTGCTAAAGATCTTGAAATTTTGCATAAAAATGGTCATTTTTGAAAAGATAAACTATCTTGTATATTGTTTTGTGATTCTTGTGTTCTTGGCAAACGATCAGAGTTAAATTTCCGTTTTCCCTCCCTAACAAATCGCATGTTCAAATTCTTGAGTGTTTACATGTTGATGTGTGGGGTCCCGCGAAATTTACTACTCATGGTGGTTCTAGGTATTTTTATTCTGTTATTAATGATTTTTCAAGAAAAGTTTGGGTGTTTTTGTTGAAAAACAAATCCGATGTGTTTAAACATTGGAAAACTTTTATTGAAAATCAAAATGTAAGAAAATTAAGATCCTAAGAATCGATAATGGACCTGAATTTTATAATCAATTTGATAACTAGTGTCTTGATTAAGTATTAAAGGCATAAACGGTCTAGTATACACCACAACAAAATGGTAGAGCGGAAAGAATGAATCGAACTTTACTTGAAAGGGTGAGAAGTATGCTTGCTTGTTCGGACTTTCAAAAACGTTTTGGGGTGACGCTGTTTTTATTGTTGCTTATGTGATTAATCGATATCCTTAGTGGAAAAATACCTAATCTGTGTTTCTTGGTATGAAAATTGATTGTTCTAACTTGAAAGTGTTTGGATATTCTCGCTTTTGCTCATCGAAAACTTGATAAACTTGAACCTACAAAATTTGTAAAATATGTTTTTCTTGGTTACCCTGAAGGTGTTAAGGCTTATAGATTGTGGTTAAAATCTAAACCAGGTTTTAAAGTGTTAATTAGTAGGGATGTGAAATTTAATGAATATGAAATCGTTGCTTGTCTGTGTCTTTGACTAATTATGAAAATAGTACACCTAATAAGGTGGAACATGTTCCTGGTTTAGATATTTTTTCCCTAAAAACCGAACTTGTTTTGCATGAAAATTAACCTGATTTGCACGAAAACCATGATGATGATGATGATGTGCATGATGAACTAGTTGGTGAAAATGAACCGATTTTGAAAAATTGCATGATTATCAACTTGCTAGATATAAGGCTAAAAGAAACACCAGGCAACCTTATATGTTTGATGATTTTCATATGACTTCATTTGTTTTTAGTATGTTCGAATCTATTGATAATTACCGAGCCTAAATCTTATGAAGAATCTTTAAAATCTGAAAATTTTGCTTGAGTGGTTAAATGCTATGAATGAGGAAATAAATTTTTTGCATGTTAACAATACTTTGATTCTTGTGCCTAAACCTGCTAATTGTTCTTTGTGTGGACTGCAAGTGGTTGTTTAAGGTGAAGAGTAAATGTAAATCTGTTAGATTTAAAGCTAGGTTAGTGGCTAAAGCATTTACTCAAAAAGAGGGGATAGATTATACAAAAATCTTTGCTCCTATTGTAAAGTTCACTACTGTCCAAATTATGCTTTCTTTATGTGCTCAGTTTAATTGGGAATTAAAAGAAATGGATGTCAAAACTTCTTTTTTGCATGGTCATTTGGATGAAAAATCTATATGCGTCAGCCTATTGGTTTTATTGACAAAAGGAATCCTGATTTTGTTTGTTTGTTTGCTTAAGAAATCGCTTTATGGTTTGGAACAATCTCCAAGACAATGGAACAAAAAGATTGATGAGTGCATGCTTTCTTTAAAATTTAAAGGAAGTTCTTATGATCATTGTTTGTATTTTAAAGAAGATGCCAAAGTTTCTGTTTTCTTGTTAAGCTATGTGGATGACATGTTGCTGATTAGTTCATGCATAAAAATTGTTGAACATGTTCACAATTGTCTAAGTGCCAAATTTGACATGAAATATCTAGAAGATGCAAAAAGGATTTTTGGCATGAACATTGTTAGAGATAGGAAAAATTCTGTGATTTTTCTAAATCGATTTCTTATGTTGAGCAAGTTCGATTAAATTTTCTATGGATGATTCTAAATCATTAATGTGCCTTTGGTGATCATTTTTTGTTAAGCAAAGAACAGTCTCCTAAAAGCGCTCATGAAGTGAATGTTATGAAAAATGTACCTTATTCAAATGTTATTGGATATGTTATGTATTTGATGGTTATTACTAGGCCATATATTGATTATGTTGTCATCTGTTTGAGTCGTTATATGTCTAATCCTGGTATGCTTCATTGGAATGCTTTGAAATGGTTGTTAAGGTACTTGAAACACTCTATAAATTTTGGCTTGAAATTTACTAAATCTGGTGCAGGTGTTAAATTAAATGGTTATGTTGATTCCAACTATGCTAATGATAGAGATAACATGAAATCAACAACTTTGTATGTTTTTACTTTGTGTAGTTCTTGTGTGAGCTAGAAATCCTAGTTACAACATATTGTTGTATTATCTATGACCTTGAATCAATATGTTCTTTAACTAAGGCCTTAAAAGAAGCTACTTGGTTAAAAGGTTTAATAACTGAAATTGATTTTCTTAAAGGTGATTTTTTTTCTCATAGTCAATCTGGAATTCAATTATGCAAAAATCCTGTTTTTCATAATAGGACTAAACATATTGACGTTAGAATTCATTATATTCGTGATGTTGTTGCGAAAGCTATATCCTGTCTTGAAAAGATCCCATCTGAATTTAACCTGTAGATATGGTAACTTAATGTTTGCCTAGTAGTAAATTTATGTCTTGTCTTAAAATTCTAAACTTTGGTACTGGTGATTAAACAGATACAGAACTTGTTGGTTTTCTGGATATAACTTGGTGTCTGCTTGTTATAACCAGTTTTATGGCACCGTGTGTGCAATAAGTGTAAAAGAAAAAAACGATGATGATGATAATCGTGTTTTTTGTGAGCCCTGTGTTTTTGTAAACCCGATTTTGGGCCAAGGTGGAGATTGTTATTATGTGGCCGAAAATGTTTTAATCTTGGTTGGCCCATTTTAAACCAGTCTCCCAAGCCCCATTTGGAATCGAGCCCATGCGCAACCGCCTACCATATCTCGGATCCGGGTTGAGACTGTTTGAAGAATCACGGATCCTCTTCTCTTTTATGCCCTCCACTTGATCTAGGTCTTTGATCTTGACCATTGATCAACCCTTTTACACCTCTTATCTATAACCCTAAAATGAGAAGCTTTGGATCTCCCACTCACACTTTGGCCCCGCTGCTTTCTCGAGTTTTTCCCTTTTGGCTGAAATCTTCCTTGAACACTTGATTCTCTCTTATAATCTTGAGTGGATTAAGAGTGTGTGCTAGTTTCAAGGTTTGGGTTGTGATTTGTGTTCCACCCTTGTGATTTTCAACGATTGGTTTTGGGGGTTCCTGTTCTTTGTGTTATAGTGAGAGAGTTTCTTCTTCGTGGGCTCTTCGTGTTGTCCCAGCGGATTCGTGGTGGGTTCAAGGAGGCGTGGTGCTGTGTGTTCCTCGTGGGCTACCTTAGGTCTCAGCCTTGGTTTTCTTAAACATTGGTTGGGGATTCTTCAGTTTTCTGAGCCGAACGGAGCTGCCCTTTTTCTCTATCCGTAGGAGCTCGAAGGAAGACGAATAGAGTTGGCCGTTATCGGCACTGTTGAAAGGAACTTGAAGACTTGGTGATATCCTTCTTGTTCCCTCTTTTTTAGTCTCGGATCTTGCTTGTTATTACATTTACTTATTTCAAGTTTTCTCTAGTGCAGACCATTTTTTTCGATCTCTCGGTTCTGCTTGTGTTTACAACGTTTACTTATTTCAAGTTTTCTCTAGTGCAGACCATTTTTGAATGGGGCATGTAGCTCCGGGGTGTTTCGTGTGCATTAATCCGAAGCCCTGCAATAGACTAATTGTAATCCCTAAACCCAAACCCCATAGGTAAAGCTTTGTAATAGTTTATTCGGTTAGTTATTGTAATCTTTATTCGGCTATGGGCCTATGGCGATCGGGTTATATGGTGGGGTCAATATCTAACACTTGCAAGCTCTGAATATAATATTCTGAGTGATTACACAACATAAAGAATAGTACATAAATAAGAAATATGAAAAGATATAAATCGTCTTTTTTATTCGATTATTATTTTCAGCAGCATCATACAAATGTTCATTAATTTTTCTAGCATGGCAATCCCGGGCCACAATTATAACTGCAACAACAATACCGGTAAAGGGGATGAATACATCTTCCTGATTTGTAACCTGATTTTTGCAATACTCATTGCAATCTTGCCCCAATTCTTCACATCTTCCTTTGCATTCATATTTAGCGTCTCCTATTAAACCACAATCTGCAAATTAAAAGATGCAAATTAATAATATTTATAACAATATTATAATTTTGCTCACATATATTATTAAATAAATGATGGAATCAAATTACTAAATAAACTGTCACAACTAAGTAGAGTAGATCTAGAATATTACGCGTCGGATTCTATTCCGAGCACCTTCCGTCAATGGTTGCTCGACGATTTCCAGCACTTTAATGATTTTAATGCATTTGATTTCAAAAAAGTAGAGTAATAATAAAATACTTCACATAAATATTTTCAAACATTTCAATCGAATTACATTTATAGCATATTTGTCCACAAACATACATTATTTATTTCTTATTTTATCCTAAATATCATTTTTTATTAGTTACTCAATGACAATAATCCATTTAAGAAACATGCACTATTTTTGTAGTGAGATTAAATAATTTTGTAAATGAACATAAGAATGGGCGAAAAAAATCGCGGTTTATGCATATATATTCATGTTAGAAATGAATTATCATTTTAATCAATGCCATAAATATATTGTCACACCCCAATTGATGCCGAGAGCTCGTATGACGAACTACAATTGAAATATCCACAAGATGCATATAATGTATTGTTTTACCCGAAGATTATAAAATGTTCATCTTATGAATATTTATAAATACAATTAGGACACATATATATATGGGATAATTATAAAATTCCCCCAAGGATTGGAATAATTACGAAAACTCCCTAAGGTTTGGGCTAATAGCAAAAATCAAGAGGTTTCAAAATTTAAAAAAAAACTAGTGATTTGATTTTGTCTAAAATTTAAGGGAATCGTAATATTTTGATAACGTAAGGAAGCTTTTGAATGGGTATTGCATATGAAGGGGAAAATTGTAAAACATATCAAACCTAATGGGTTTTATTTTAATTTTCTAAAATTTCTCAGTTTTGTTGTAATTAGCCTGACACACACAAAAAAAGAAGGAAAAGAAAAAAATATTAATAAAAGAAGAAAAAATGATTAATTTCAAGAAATTTAGGGGATGGAGTGCAATATTCACATACCAACAGAAACCAACAGTAGCATGGCTAGAATGGTGGCTATTGCGAGTTTCTTGGCAGTTGAATTGAGGTCCATATTCTCCATTTCTTCTCTGACAAATAAATGTCTTCAAATGATAGTATTTTTTTTTTTTTTTTTTGACAAATGATAGTATTTACAACAAAGAAAAGTCATCGTATACATTTATATAATATGTAACCTAAATTAGGAAAATCATTTAATATTTAGATTTTTACAATGAAAAAAATAATGGTTGTAATCAACTTAGGGAAATGCATTTAAACAATTTACGATCTGAGCAATCTTTTTTTTAAAGGAAAAAAATCTTGTCAGTATCTTGAGAAAATATAGAAAATCCAGAAAACGACATGGAATATTGATTATATGTCAAAATCAGATACAATTAGATCCAAAATGATGTGGAAATATTATTCCATGAGATTATTGATGTTTTTTTTTTATTTGAATGGAGATATTATTCTATGTGGAAATATTTATTGATGTTTTCAAAAGATTTGAATATAAACGTGGAAACATTATTCGATGCTGTTAATTGAAATCTTAAACTCTCAATTACAAAAGTTAGTGGACCTTTTTGCCAATAATATAGTTTTTTTGCAAGCAAGAAATTGTGTAAACCATGCAATCAGGCAATTGTCTTCCTCTGTCCAATACAGCTAGATTATATCAGTATACTTGTATTTATATTTAAAGGTCACGTGGCAAGTGATTTATTTAATTTTTAGAAAATGTGATTTGTTTACACAACCCAGAAAAATTAACCCTGCATACTAAATGAAAAAACAATTATGACACATGCATGTCATCACCTTATTGTTTTGAGATATTGTATCAACTCCTCGTTTCTCTCAATTCCACATGGTGACTTCATATTTATCCATGTGGCAACCTTATATTATATATATTTTTCCATATTTTTCATGTATAATCTTAAAGATAATAAATAATCCAAAAATCAAGGATTCTATCTATTTTATCGTAAACTAAAAATTCTATCTATACAATTTATTATAATCTAAAAGGTAAATAATAATCCAAAATCAAAGGCCTTGTTTAATTTGTTTATGTTTCCAACAACCTATTTCCAATTTCCAACCTTCATAAAACCTGGAATCATGTTTGTTTATAAATTTTCCAATGGAAATCATCATTTTCACATTCTATTTTTCACATAAAACTACATCCCAAACCTATAATTTCAATTTCACTCAAAAAAAAAAATAACATATAATTTCAATTCCCAACCATATACACTATCCTACATCACTCATAAATCACTATTCTCATCTTTTCATCCAATTATATATATAGGACCCATCATTACCAACTCTATCAACTTAAAATATTATTATTTTTTAATTATTTCTATCTAATGGGACCTACCACCCTACAATCTTACAAATATAATATTATATATCCAATTAAAGTATTCAACCACTATCAACTTTTTAAATTATTCTATATATAAAATAATATATACTTCAAAGTACTACTCAACCGACACAATCTCATTTCCAAACCTACATAAAACTCATTTTCATTCACTCATCCAAACATATTTCCAATTCACACGAAAAATCGGAAATTCTCAAAATTCAATTTCCAACACTAGAAACTAGAAATAGTCCATGGAAACATAACCATTCAAGGCCAAAGCTTCTATCTATACGATCTAAACAATCTATCTATATACTCTAAAAAAGTAAACTACTCTAAAAATTTAGAAGATATATTTATTGGATACTTTTAATTAATAAAATTAGCACAATTAACTAAGTGGTTTTTTAAACGCCAAAAAATTAAATATCAACATTGCAATATACAATTAATTTATGAAAAATTATTGTGGAAACGATTTAACAATATAATTAAGAATTTAAAAATTAAGTTATTATGATAAGCCAAAATAGAAAAAAAAATTAAAAAATCAAATTTAATAAATTAATAATACTATTTGTGAGGTGTTTGTTGTGCAAAGTGTATTTACATATAATAAATATCCCGTATTGATTTTTGTGATATGTTAAATGCATCCCATATCATTTTTAGTTAGACATTCATGTATATGCATTTGTCCCATGTTGAATGTGCATTAAAGTGTAGAGCTCACTCTCCCTCTAGTTTATAAAAGTGTGTACGTATAATAAGTTCAGCTGAGCATTTTTAAATAGACTTCTAGTTTCTGCAGACAACACACAAAATTGCTAATTTTCTTAGACTTCATTTGGATTGGTGGATTTGAAACTATGGATTCCAAATCATAATAACAAATTCACTAAGATTGTTTGGATTACATCATTTAACTATGGATTTCAAATTTTGAGTAATTAAGGAATTAAATTACTGACATAGAGTCATTAGTGATAATTTTTGTTTTTTGTTGAATTGTTATTACACATGAATACTGTAAATGGTGACAACATCTTCGATGAAACTATAAATTTATACACAATGCTTGGAACTATTAAATGTGCAAAAGTTATTCTTGTAAAAATTATTACACATGTATTCTACTAAATATGCAACCAGTAATAAACATTTGCACCGTAATATCATGGAATTAATATTTTTCTATACAAATAAGTTTTTTTCCTTCAAGTAATGGTATCGGACAAATATATAACCCACATCACAAGCAGTTAGTATCAAATTTGCAATGTGATTACTTTAGGTTAACCAGATCAACTTGGCACCACAAGCAATTAGTATTAATTTGCAATGTGATTACTTTAGGTTGACCAAATCAACTTGGCACTGCCAGGGGCCGTTCCTATAATTTAAGGGGCCTGTGTAAAACGAAAAGAGGGCCTTTATATTTATATAAAAAGTTAAAAAAACTAATAAAAATAAAATAATGAGAATTATATTAACATTTTGATGTTTACTACAAAAAGAGGTGGAAAATTGTCAATACGGATCTCCTTGCATTTTAAAACCGATTATGCTCTGCTTAGTTATAAAAAGAAAATAAAATAAATTTTGTATCTGTTGAGGATCGAACACGCAACCTCAATTATGCAAGAAAAACCACAGACCACTGCACCTAAGAGTTCTTTTGTGAAGAATAGTACTATTTATTTTACTGATTCCGCCCTGCCTAGGTAAAAAAAAAAAAGACTTTGAATTTTTGAAGGCTCAAACACGCGACCTCGGGAATAAAAGACAGATACAAGCAAGCTGCGCCAAGGAGTTCTTTTGTAAAAAAACTTGTATTTTTACCTTATATATTAAACCATTAAATTAGTTAAAAAAAAAAATTGGGGCTCGGGGCCCTTGTCGGAGGGAGGCCTGTGCGCGGCGCCGCCTTGCCACCTCTAGGGCGGCTCTGCACCGCGTCATCAATTCCGGTCAAAATTGAGGTTTATTATGGCGAAAATTGGCCTCAATGTGAGAAATTTTGAAAATCATCGTCTTAATTTACCAATTCAAATAGTTATGATCCTAAAAGGCCACTTGCCTATAGTTCTGAGACCAGTTTTGCAATTAAGCCTCTAGCCATGACAAGTTCAATCCTGCTTGTGACATCGTTATTTTTGGGGCTTGAATTTTTGTTCCTCTTTTTCAACCATTTGTATTCCGTTCTTTAGATGTATAGCATGTGTTTATATGATACATGATTATCTCATGGATACATGTCATACATCTAAAAAGTTGAATCTGAAGTGGAATAAGAAAAGTGAAATATGAAATTTGAAGCCTGCTTTAATTTAGAGTACTAAGACATAAACTCTCGCGTGAATGAGTAACTTTTGAAAATTGCTTTTTGACGAGGATTCATTGTAGTGTAGCACGAACAAACAATTTGAAAAATTATGAAATTAACAACTCATATGATACTTAAGTCGGTGAACATTCAAGAGAATAAATACTAAATAAAAGCATGGCATAAAGGGCATACCATTTTGGAAAGACACAATGGAATAGTTATATTGATTTATATTGGGACATGAATTCACGGTCCTTCGGTATATATATATGATTGGGGCCTCTTAAGGAGATCAATGAGCTTGTCTTTGAATCATAATTAACTACTCATCGACCTAAAATAAATAACACACACCCATCATTTGTTTTTATAGTTGCTTAAGTTTAATTATATTTTCAGAGAATCGAATGGTAGTCTAGTGGCAAGCGTTTGAAAAATAGAGGCATGTGTCTGGTTCGATTCTCACCTAGCTCCCTCCCCTACCAAGACCTTGTGCTAAAAAAAAACTTTATTTATATTTTCATTTGTAAAAAATGTTGGAATCTTGGTTTGAAGAAATTGGGTGTTAACCTCGATTTTGACCAAATATTTAAATGATTTCCACTCGATGGAAAATGGAATTAAATGATATACTAAAATTCTACTAAGTGAGTAGATGAGATTGATATTTTGAATTTATCAAAACCAATTAGGGTGAATGAGAAATTAATGCTTTCTTAGCCACTTAAAACTAGAAATTAATATGGAAATTGGAAAATGTGGGGGAGGAAAAAACTCCATCCTACATATGAGGAAAAGCCAAAAATTGCTCTATTTATAAACCCCAAGTTAGACTAATGGGTTTGGGCACCAAAGTTTTTAACACCTTGATGCCTATATATATGAGCCCCCAGGATGAAAAAGGATACGAAAAATTTCGGATAATAAATCGAATCATTCGCATTATAGCATATTGATATCATTCCCTTCCAAAAGTTTGAAAGTATTAAACACTTGTGTTATTTGTTGGTTCGACTTTTTGCAAGTCTTTGCTAAGTTTGAACTTGTTAAAGTCGTTGTATCTTAAGGCATTGTAGAGAGAAGAAGCAATATGAGAGGTAGAGAGAGAAAATTATAGAGAAACCCCCACCCATCAAACCCTTCTTTCACCATCCCTATCCTGCATCATCTAACCCTCATCTAAATCCCCACCCTAACCCTAAACCCTCCCCCCGTACTTAGTCACCTTCTATTTCTCAAACTATCCAGCGGGATGGAGAAAAGAGAAAATGCTGAGGACTTTTCGAAAGTTCGGCGAGGTGAATGATATCTTCATCCATAATAAAAAAGATGTTAGGGGTAAAGATTTTGGCTTTGTCAGTTGCAGACATAACAGAACTGGAAGAACTCAATGAAATTTGGCTGGGGTTGTATAAACTTAGAGCCAATATCCCCCGATTCGATCGGACGCTGAAAAACCAAGAAGTGAACCAGCACCCTAAACCCATCCAAAGGTCTCACGTCATTTCCAAGCAAGATCGTAGGGATATCAGATCCTTTGCTGAAGTGGTCATTAACGAAGAGAAGCATGCGACTAAGTCCATTCCACCGGTTGCTTTTGAATACTCATCCGTGGAGAGCACTAGAATCTGGGCTGAAGAATCGTTTATTGGGTACTTAAAAAAGCCAGATTGTATCTCATTTATTCAGTATTATCTATCCAAAGGAAAGTTCCACTCTATTCGCGGATTTCCGGCGGGAGGCAATTTAGCTCTGCTGAAAGCATCGAGTAAGAAGGAAATGCTCGAGTTTCTGGAAAAGGAGAAACAATGGGTTGATTCATGGTTCGATTGGATACGCCCGTGGGACGTGCATGTTGATCTCGTGGAGAGAAGATGTTGGATTAGATGCTACGGAATCCCCGTGCATGCATGGGAAGCCAATTTTTTCAGTAAAATTGCATCCTTCTTTGGTTCTTTGGTTGAATGCGATAACATGACGTCGAGTAATCTGAGGTTTGATTATGCTCGGATGTTAATTGTTACTAAAGAATGCTTCCCGGTGATCAAATCTCTTAATATCCAGGTGGGTGGAAGATTGTTCGATATTAAAATTATAGAAGAAGATATGGCAACCACCTTAATGATCTTTGTGCAGATAATCAACAATGAAAAATCCTTCTTTTTGACTCATGCTCTTGGAAGAGAGTTCACCGGAATCCGATTACGACAGCTTCATTCCTGACATGGAAGACGAAGAGACAGACAAAAAGATATGGCAAAATAATTTTTAATTGAGCCTGAACTTGAGCTGCTAGGAAACGTGACACCCAATAAAAATAGTGGAGCATTTTTGTACATGGACCAAGCTTTGTCTACGCATGCGGATATTTAAGGAGGTATGGTTGAGAAAGATTTTATTAATCAGCCCGAGGAGACACCTTTTATTGGAAATATTAAGGACCAATCTCACGTTGAAAGCACCCAACCCCAGATAATGGGCCCATTAATATAGAGGACCCTGATAGGCTGGGCTTTGAAGCAGTTAATGGACTATTAGGTGGTAATATAACTGAGCCTTTCTCCTCGTCCAAATGTAGCTTAGATAACGTGCAGATCCAAAAAGGCAAGGGGACAGAAAATATTGAAGCATTGGATAAAAGACCTGCTAAGATGAAGGAAAATCGGTGTACCGTGAATGATCCTTCTCCAACGGGTGCAAGGAAAAATCGAAACATGGAAATAGGGTGGCAAGATTTCGTTAGGAGTATGCATTCTGATAAGGAAGAAGATCTTAAAGGGTGTGATAACAAGAAGAGAAGAAAACCAGAAAGGAGAAATAAGAATAAAAAGGGCCCGCTTGGTACAATTGCAGAGGTCTTTGAAAATTCGTTGAACGATTTCGGTATCCAATGTTGCAAAATGAGATTCCAGAAAAGGGACGTTGAATGGGAAGCAAATGAGATTTGGAATTTTGCAAATAAGGTTGGAATTTTTGGCAAGGGATCGGAAAAGGAAGTCATCAAAAATTAATTGAGCTAAAACAGAGGGACCAGGAAGCAACCAAAAAAGAAACGAGGATATGTCCAGAAGAGGGGGAGAACCAAACCATCAATGAAGATTTTAACTTTTAATGTCAGAGGGATGAGGGGTAAATTTAAAAGAAGAGTAATCAGAAATATTTTTGCGGAAGAAAACATTGAATTTCTATGTATTCAGGAGACCAAATTGGAAGTTGTTGAGCGTAATCTTAGTCTTGTTGTTTGGAAAAATTAAGATTGTGATTGGTGTTTCAAAAAATCCGAAGGTTCGTCAGGAGGATTGTTATGTGTTTGGGACAAGTCTATTTTTACCAAGGAAACCCATTGGGAAACTGAAGGAGCACTGGGCGTTCAGGGTAAATGGGGTAAGGAGAAATGGGTTGTGAAATTATTAATATCTATGCTCCTTGTGATCAGCGGAAAAAAAAAAAAAAAAAGAATTGTGGGCTGAAATTTTATCCAGGCTTAACCAAAATCCAGATAGTCGAAGATGTTTAGTCAGGGACTTCAATTTCAATTCGAAAGCCTAATGAAAGAAAAAGCTTAGAAAGAATGAAGGAGATTGCGATATGACAACTTTCAACAAATTCATTGAAGAAGCCAATTTAATTGACTTGCCATTAACGAGAAGAAAATACACTTGGATCAAACCAAATGGAAGTTGCTCTTCAAGATTGGACAGATTTCTTATTTCTGAAAGCTGGAACAACACTTGACTTCTCTGATTAAACGGGGATGCGAAGAACAATATCTGGCCATTGCCCAGTCATACTCATAAATGAAACGCAAGATTGGGGTCCAAAACCATTTCGCACTTCAACTGTTGGCTCCAACACCCGGGTTTTCAGGAATTTATGCTCAAGGAATGGGAAAACATCAAAGTCGAAGGATGGGGTTCTTTTGTGATAAAAGAAAAACTCAAATCTATGAAAAGGATTCTCAAAATGTGGAACTTTGGTATTTTTGGGAATTTAGAGAATAGAATCGAGAACTTGAAGATTGGTATTAACGAGTTAGACTCGAAAGAGGAAACGATGAATCTATCCAATGATGAGATCGAAAGGAGAAATTGGCGTTTCTAGAATTGAAAAAATCACTGAAGATGCGAGAAAGCTTGGCCTTTCAAAAGGCTAGAATTAAATAGATAGCCGAGGGCGACGCTAATACCAAATTCTGTCATTCGAGCATCAATCGTAATCGCAAAAGAAATAACATAAGCACCATCAAGATTGAAGGAAATTGGGTGGAGTAAGTTGAGGAAATCAATAATGGAATTAAGATGCATTTTGAGAAAAGATTCTCCAAGCAAGCTAGGGTCAAACCAATTCGAGGCAAACTCAACTTCAGCAAAATCACGGATGAAGACAATAATTTCTTGGAAGCAGAATTTAGCGAAGAGGAAATTAAACAAGCGGTCTGGGATTGTGAACCGAATAAAAGCCCCGGTCCTGATGGATTTAATTTCGGATTCATTCGAACTCTTTGGCCAGCATTTAAAGTTGACTTGATAAGAAGCTTGAAGGAATTCCACAAGAACAATAAATTTTCAAGGGGATGCAAGCCATCTTTTATCACTCTAATCCCAAAGACGGACAATCCTACCAAGATTGAGGAGTATAGACCAATATCTTTGATTGGGTGCTATTATAAAATATTAGCAAAAATCCTCGCCAATCGTCTCTCCAAAATTCTTGATAGCGTCATTGACCATCATCAATCTGCCTTCGTGGGGGAAAGACAAATTTTAGACAGCATTGTTATTGCCAATGAGATAGTTGAAGAGGCTAAATCTTGCAAAAAACAAATGGTGATATTCAAAGTTGATTTCGAAAAGGCCTATGACATAGTGGACTGGGATTACCTGGACTTCATTATGAACGAGATGAATTTTTCGGATAAATGGAGAGGGTGGATTGGAAATTGTCTCAAATCGGCAACTGCTTCAATTCTCATCAATGACAGCCCTACTACGGAATTCCAATTCTAAAGAGGCCTCAGACAAGGTGACCCCACTCTCCCCATTTCTTTTTCTTATTGCAGCCGAAGGGTTAAGCAAATTGGTGAAGGTAGCGCAAGAGTCAGGCTTTCTGAAACCATATTTAGTTGGTAGAAATAAAGTTGATATATCTCATCTCCAATTCGCAGATGATACAATTTTTTTGGCAAAGCGTCATATCAAAATGTCCGGAGTTTTAAAAAATCTTGCGCATCTTTGAGCTCATGTATGGACTCAGAATTAATTTCCATAAGAGTAACCTTTTTGGTGTTGGTGTGGACAGAGAATAATTGGAAACTATGGCAGCCATCCTCAATTGTAAAACAGAAAACCTGCCTCTCAGGTACTTGGGCATACCGGTTGGAGGAACACCGTCTCGAATTAGTTTTTGGAATCCATTAATTGAGAAAATCAAAAAGCGCTTAGCCAGCTGGGATAATAAAAACACCTCGTTCGGCAGAAGAATCATTGTGCTCAACTCAATTTTAAGCTCTCTTCCTATTTACTTTTTATCTTTCTTTAAGATCCCAAAATCTGTGTCTAGTACTATTGTCAACATTCAGAGAACTTTCTTATGGGGGTACCAAGGAAGGCCAAAGGATTGCTTGGGTGAAATGAGATAGGATTTGCAAATCTAAAGAGAAAAGGTGGTCTCGTTGTAAGAAATATCGAATCTTTTAACACTAGTCTTCTTGCTAAATTGGTCTGGAAATTTTTTGTGGATAAAGAGCAGCTTTGGGTGAAAGTTTTAATTTAACTTCTAAGTATGAGGATAAAGGATGGCTAGACCGAGAAAACATCAGACTTAGCAAAAGCAAGAGAACCTCAAAATGGTGGAAGGACATTTGGAAAATTTTAGATATTATAAATGGGAGCAATTGGTTTCTTGATAGACTCGAGAAGAAAGTCGGCAACGGGGAAGACACACACTTTTGCGACGAGCCTTAGGCGGGGGTAATCACCCTTAATCGTAGATTTGAGAGGTTAGCTAGATTAGATATACAAAATGGGGTGAAAATCAATGAAAGAGGTTATATTGGGTGGATAACAAATGGAAGTGGGAATGGATTTGGAGTCGCGAGCTGTTTGAATGGGAGAATAATCTCTTTCTTGAACTAACAACTTTTTTGGACAGGTACAAGCTGTAATTTAACAAGGCAGACACATGGAAATGGAAAAGCAAGGCCAGAGGAATTTTCACGGTTAAAGATGCTTACGAAATCATCGAAGAAATTCGACGCAAAGAGGAAAAGAATGCTAGTAATCTCAAGATAGCGTGGAATCGAATCATCCCATCGAAGGTTGTCGGCTCTGTTTGGAAGTTATTGCAGAATCGAATCCCAACCAAAGTTAACTTAAAGAAGAGAGGTATCATCGAAAATGGAGGATGTACAATCTGTTTATTTTGTCGCAATGAAGATGAGGACACAACCCATCTCTTCTTCACGTGCGAGTTCGCTCATAACGTGTGGATGGAAATTTTCAAATGGACAGGGGTGCAGACTGTCATTCACAAAGATGGAGAACAGAATCTTCTTCAATATGGTGGCCATATGCAGAACAAAGACTTGAAACAAGAGCGGGATTCAATTTGGTTTGGAACAATTTGGAATCTATGGATAGAAAGAAACAAAAGAGTCTTTAAAAATGAGAATTCTGATATTGCTTATCTTGTGGAGCTTATTAAAGTTAGAGTTTGGTTATGGTTATCAGCAAAATAATCAAAACTCTGTTGTGTGTCGTTTTCGAATTGGCTTTTAGAACCGAAATCATGTCTGAGTAGTAGCTAATTTGAGTTTGTACCATTTTTGGGTTGGGGCACCCCTTGTGCTCCTTTAATAAAATTTCTTTTGCTGATCAAAAAAAAAAAAAAAAAAAAAATCGTTGTGACTTAGGACGATTGCAAGACTTCCAAGACTTAACCGTAACGGGGCAATTTTATCTTTGCGGAAACAATGATCAATATTGGCCCGATTTAAACCTTATCCAAGATTCTCAAAAACACTTTAACCATTTTCTTGTAAATGTACCACCCAAACAACCAAAAAAAAAATTGAACATGAAAGATGAGAGAGTTCCAAGTTGTTAAAACGAATTAAATAAAATTTTGTGTAGGTTTTTGTAGCATTATATAAAATTGTCTAATTTTAATTGTCTTAATTTAAATGGTTACTTTTGACGATTTTCTGAAATCTTTCTGGAATTGTTGATTATTATATTTCCATAATAATTATTTTTTGGATACATAATTCCAAGCTTGTGCCTGATTAATAGTAAACTTTTTTATTTAGCTCTTTGACTTGTTCAACAATATTAAATGAATCGATGAAGTGGTTTCGACACGAGTTATTCAATTCGAATCGGATAAACAGAAAAGAGTAATACATAAATAAGAAGTAGAAAAACATAAAAAAAAAATAATCTTTTTATTGGATTATTTTTTGTCAGCAGCTTCATACAATGTCTATTATTTATTTATTTTTGACAAGCCAATGCAAGAGCTATCAAGTAGTGCAACAACAGTATTGATAAAGGGGTGGATAGCATTCCCCTGCTTTGAAACCTGATCTTTGGCAAAACTCATTGCAATCTGGTAAATCTTCACATTTTCCTTGGCATTCAATTTTACCTTCCCCTATTACTGCACAATCTGCAACTATCAAAATAAAAATTAATAATGTTCACAATAATAAATTTCTTTATATATATAATTAAATAAATTGTGATGGCATCGAATAATATTTAGATAAAAATTTAAAACATCGTTAGACATTTTGATCAAGTTATACGTAACCGTTCATATTGTGTAGAGTTCTCCATTCATTCTCATTTTATCACATGAAAATCATTTCAATAGCGTTTCAGAGACGGATTCGCACTACAAGAAAAACTTAGTTTACCTACAGAAAAATCTGTAGTTAAATATTAAAATAATTGTAAAGTATATGTAAAATCGCTTTAAGTAAAACAAAATCTAAAACTGTTGGTAATATATACGAGTATTTTTGTCGGTAAAATTTAAAAATTGTCATTTGATCTCATTGTTAATTTGTCGGATAATTTGGGGAAAAAGAATATTTTCATTCTATAGGTAATTTGTAGGTAATTATAAAATTTAGTACAAAATCATTTTTGTCATGGAATTTTCTTGTGGTTTCGAAATCCATCTATGAAACAACATTTCCTTTTCTTGTGTGGACTAAATAATTGTATCAATGAATTAAGATGAGAAAGAGTCAATAACGTACCCATCATACATATTTTCTTGTAAGAAATGAATGTTCCAACAAACGAAAAAAACATATTTGTATAAATAGGAATGTAACAAAATCATCACTCGATCGGAAAAAATATAGGATAAAAAATTATTTAAAGAAAATTAGGGACACGCACATAAGGATTGCTATATTTACATACCAACAGAGACCAGCAAAATGGCAAATATGGTGGCTATTGCAGCTTTTTTGGCCATGAAATTGAGGTTTATCTTCTCCATTTCTACTCTGATATATGGCTTCAAATGATTGTATATTCAGCAAAGGAAAAATATATACATATATATATATATATATATATGTAACGTACCTTTGAAAACGCACTTAAATAATTAGATTTTTAATTAAATAAAGTCCGTAATCTTAGGAAAAGCATTTAAGTAATTGGATTTCGTCAATCTCAAACAAATGATTTTCTAGTGTAATCTTTTAAAGAAAAAAAAATGTCAAAAAACATCCAACGTTAATTACGATGGCATTGTATGCCAAAAAGCAGATTCATTTCGGATCCCAAGTGATGTGGAAATATTATCGTACAAGATTTAAAGTTTCTAAAGATTGATTACTTTAATTTTTTTTTAGAAGGAAGTTGTATTCAATAAAATTAATAAAAATTATAGTATCGTTGTATAATACATTTATCTTATTCAATATAAAAACATCGTCACATACAAAAAGAAAAAAGAGGATGAAGACAAAGAAAAAAAGCTACGAATACAGATTCTCTCCAAATGTGCCGATCTGGCGAAGAAAACCAAACTATCTAAACTAAGTCAAATAATCTCATATGATCGGATAAAATACTCTCATAATAATCCCCAACCCTCCCAAAGCATATCATTTTCCATTTTCTCCGTTCAAAATAAAAAAAAAAAAAAAAGAGTTTATGTTGCGATTAATTCCATTTGGCCAAATTGACTAGATCGGATATAATCTTATCTCAATCTAGAAACTCCGTAAATTGTACTCCCTCCGTCCCAAATATATAATCTAGTTTTACTTTTTACACAGATTAAGAAAAGTATTTGAAACTACAAATACGCTAAATATTTACTTGATTTACCATTATTTAATGAATAATGTAAATTATTAAATGCATATTAAATAGGGTTATAATAGTAAAGAAAGGAAAAAATTACTATTAAATATAGAAAGTGGACTATATATTTGGGACATCCCAAAAATGTATAGTGGACTATATATTTGGGATGGGGGAGTAGCAAAACCAATTAATTAAGGGCACGCTACAATTAACAACATAGTCGAGCTTTTAATTACGACAAATTCAAAACATAAATAAGTGAATCTATCTATCTATCTATCTATCTATCTATCTATATATATATATATATATAAAGAGAGTAACTTATAAATAGTAGTAAGAACGAAGCACATGCGGTACAAACCGACAAGATATGAGTAAAGGAGCATGATCGGAGCGAAACACGAGATAAATGATGTTTCATCCCTTGTACTACAATTATAATTTTGTGCGGAATTGGTAAGTTGTAGTTGATGCACACAAGAAACTATAAACTTTTCTCTGAATTTACTAAATTAGATGGTTTCCAAATCAAAGCCCTTTATATTTATTTGGTCATTATCATCTTATGATATGTTCAGTTATCTTTTATGTCAAAATTCAATTATTTCTAAATTTTATTGTCACAATTTAAATTTAGTGTTGCCAATGAAATGTCTTAGAATTCTTCTACTCGACAATGCATGACCTATAATAATCAAAATTGGTCCAACCACAAGACGCCACGTGTCTCATCATTATGGCAACCCAATTAATGCGCCGTTTCAAGCATTAATTACTACGCCGCATGTACCAGGAAAGAACAAAACCTTTGAGAAATCCGTTTCCCCATTAATTGTTCATCATTAGCATTAAAGTTTAACTCCGACTTGAAGTTCTTCTCTCGGAATCAAACTTGGGGGCCTTTGATGATACCCGAGCCGAGTTGTGAAAAATTAATCCACGCCATCACCGACACATATTCGAATAGGTGACCTACGGTGGCGTCAACAATGATGTACAACAACACGCCACGAATTAGGCTCGCCCGCTACGAGCCCAACACCGCCGAGCCCAACCGCAACACGGCTACAGAGCCCCGAGCCCAAGTTTCGAGATGAAACGCACGCGCGACATGTGACCTTCGTAAAAATAAACACATGCCCATGCTTTGAACACTTTATTGGTACGAAACCGCCACATGTCGAGAATCATGAAGAGAAGTCGACAAGTGGCAAATTTTAGGCCGATATGCACAACTATAGAGGGACATGTGTCGTTTTTTAACTATTTTATTAATTAGTGAATAGTTAGTGCAAAGATGACTATTGTAAACCCACTTACTCAAAGGGGTATAAAGAGTCGGAAAAGGAGGAAAGAAAGGAGAGGGCAATTGTAACCAATTATAAGAAAAACCGACCCCAATATTCCTGCTCGCAAAATACAAAAAAGGCATAATTAGCCGTAAAATAAACATACGTTACGCACGTTTTTCATTTCCACGTGTTAAATCTTTTACATATTTCTCGCTTGTTGACCAAAACGCACGCCAACATCTCTTAATTACAATTCTAGGCTTCATCTCGAAACAACTTCTTCCTAATTGTTTCCAGATTCCTAGAGTAACTTCTATATTCAGAAAATTAGTCATATCAGAAAGTCATAATGAAGGAATGATCAAACCAGTCCACTGCAAATTAGTTCTGCAATTTCGAGTGGTCTGCAAGCAACCTCGACGAACTAAGGGGGTGACGTTGGTTGAATCAATTAGATTTCCTCGCCAAATCAATTAGTCGAATTAGTGTTTATATTATAGTTGTTGGTTTGCAAACAAATATCAAATAAGATACAAAATATTGCAGACTTCCTTTTGAAATATATAGTGTATGTGTGACTGAGGTTAATTAAGTTTAGGTTTAACCTAAACTAGGAGTGTAGCCACTAAAAATAAAATTTCAATAATGATAATTGATAAGGCTATTCAAACCCACCACGAGTGATCATGGATAATTAACTTTATATAGATAAGATCATTATGTTATAGTGGACAACGATTGAAGCCGAATTTATATAGGAAGATGCATTTAAGAATATGTGATTGAAATTACCAATATTATATGTATTTTTTCTTATTCAATAATATTCTAAAGAAGATTAAATATGGTTGGAATACATATATATAAAGAGAGTCATTTATAAATAGTAGCAAAAATATTTTCCCACCTAAAACACTCTATTTAAAATAGTAAAAAAGATTTTCAGCATTTAATGGTATAGTTGGTAATTATCAAACAACATATGGTAAGTATATTATTAAAAATTGATACGCCTTTTTATGAAGTGCAGTCACATTATTTTCGAAAATTTATTAGTTAATAAATGCAGTTGTTGGACTAAATATTTTATTATTGTATTGTTTTTGCTTTTGGAAGTTTAATTATTTCTTTGATTGCATTTGTATTTATTTATATAAATATATTAATTGTTTCATATATAAACATCGCACATAATAATTTATAACATTCAACCAATATTTTAGTATTTATATTACTTATATATATATATATATATATATAAAAACCTTCCCAAAATATAAGATACATATCTTGATAAAAAGAACATGAAACTTGTAGGCAATCAACACATAATAATTAACTTGATGATTCCAAAGTAAATAAAATAAAATAAAACCTTCAATTAATGTTACAACACATTGCAAAACAAAAAGGAAAATATATTTTCCTCATTTAAGCTCATTAGTTCACTTATAAATACGAGTTCACACTGCAGTCATTCTTAATGCATAAACTCTCGATCCTTGCAATTCGAAAGCTCTGTCAAAGACCACCCGTTAGATGGTCTGACCAAAAGTGTTTGTCAAAATAATTATATATCCATTCAAACACATTTAAAAAAAAAAAAAAAACACAAACTATCATCTAAAACCTGTGTAGCAACACAATTGAGATCAACAAGCTAACATTAAATGACAACCACTTTAGAACCAACATTAAATATGTCTCTGCATGCAATTGCAACATGTGTAGGCAACACAGCTTGTCTGATTTGCATGGCATTGATGATTCTGAGTGTAACCCATCATAAAACAAACGTAGATCGACTGATCGTATTTCCTTTAATTGTTTCAAAATTTGGCCTTATTTAGTAATTGAAAATTCACAAGATTTTTCAATTGTTAAAATAATTTTATGAAAAAATAAATTTTATTAAATCATCCAAAAAGGAAAAAAATACAAATATTAAACTTCAGTAATTTAATTCAAATTTGTTGTGTTCTGAGTTGACAATTTTTCTTGCCATCTTCTTAATTAATTATCACTCCTTCAATTTTGACTCATCTAACTCTGTCCCTGCAGAAAAAAAATGCTAATCTCGAGAGTAGTGTTTTACCAAAATTAAATGCTAATATTTACTCCCCCTCCTTCAATTCTCACAACTGTCCTCCACCTTGTAAACCTCAAAAATCGCCTATTTATACCCCATGTTATCAACCCTCATCGATCATCACCCACAGCATCCTAGTAGTTCCACTGCGTGTTTTCGAGTGTGTTTTAGTGTGTGTGTTATATTTATATAATATATATATATATATATTAAGAAATGGCAAAATTGTACTTTACTCTTTTGCTTGCACTTGTAGTTGCACATGCAACGGCAAGAAACATTCCAATTGGTCATCAAGAAACAACAAACCCTAGTACTACTACTAATGCATTAGCCCCTATCCAAAACACTGAAACCCTAGCCACCACCACCACTACGGCCGCTGCGCCGTCCGTCGACGATGAGAAAAACTTCATCTCGTACGGTGGTGTAGGTGGTTGGGGCGGTGTTGGTGGATACGTTGGGGTGCTGCCTGTTTTTGGTGGGATTGGTGGTGCGGGTGGGCTTGGAGGGCTCGGTGGACTCGGCGGCGTCGGGCTTGGGAAAGTAGGCGGCATTGGCGTCGGTGGCGGCGTCGGTGGTGTTGGCGGCGTTGTTGGCACTATACCTTGAATTTGTTTCGATATATGGTGTTTTATGATTAAGGGTTAGGAATTTGGTTATTGTGTGCTTTTGTTGTTTGATTTCCTAGCTAGGTGTTATATTGTGATTTCCCTTTTGGATTCTGAGTTTGTAGCAATGTATTTGAACTTGTTGGTGTATTAATGCATGCATGCATGCATGCATGCTGGGCTCAATATGTTTTAATTTGGTATTCCACTCTGAACTCTGCCAAATTTTAAATTATTAGTATATCCCATTTTTCTTAAGTATATATATGATAATATGAGAGAATATATACATGAAATTCTAGGATGGTCCTATACAATAACAGTTCATATATTGGCGATATCTTGTGTTTTAGTAATTTTTAGGGTGCATTTGAAGGGGGATTTGGGGTGAGAGATTCTAAATACTTAGCTAATCCACACCGTATCCTTATTTGACATATAAATGTTTAATTGCAAGATGAGAACATTAACTAGGGGTGTCAATTTGGGTTGGGTCCGGGTTCGTGGGTCCGGGTTGGCGGAGTTCGCGTGTCGAAATAGTCGACCGGACCCGACTGCTTAATTATTCGTGTCGAATATTGAACTCGGACCCGACCCGCTTATTTCACAAGTAACCCGGACACCGACCCGCTTTACCCGTTTAATAAAATTATTTTAATATACATTTAATAGTTTTAATCAATAAATTTATTTTTTTCAAAATCAATCACTATCATACACTATTCGATCAATAAACAATATTACAATTCACAACATACAAAAAGAATAACATAATTGCATAAATAACATAACATACTAATCATATTTTGAGGACATTATTCAAAAAAACATGCATAATAACAACAAAACATAATTAAGAAAGTTTTATCATTTGAGTTTTAAAGATATGTCTTGTTTGTCTTGTTTTTCTTACAATTAGTTTTTTTTTTAAATTCACAAACGGGTTAGACGGGTTAAACGGGTCATAGTAGGTTGACCCGGACCCGACCTTTGTTTAATTGGCGGAGTTAGTCGGTCCGACCCAATTTTGACCCGGACCACGGCCCTGGACCCATACCCATTAATTTCGTGTTAGGTTCGTGTATTAGGTTTTGCGTGTCGGTCCTAAATTGACACCCCTAACATTAACTATATTCCAAAGTGGCAAAGAAGGATGTACACTAAGTTTGTGGGTTTTCAATTTAGGACAAATAACTTTAAATTTTTGGTGAATTAAGGTTAAATTAAGCTCGAATTGCCCAAATCGGGCTAATTGCCACGTGGACCTCAATTTTGAGCCCGAAGTGCCCAATTTTGTCTATTTTCTTATGCCACGTAAAATAATCAAAATTATTTTTAAAATTTACAAATAAATCAGAAAAATTTTAAAACCAATTTACAAATGGGAAAATTGCAAATTTAGTCACATAAGTTATGACCATTCCCATTTTAGTCCTGTAATTTTGTAAAGTAGCATTCTAGTCTTGACCGTTTTAACCTTATAGCAAAAAAATAGCATTTTAGACCTGCAACTTTTAGAAGTAAGGCGACAATTTTGACCCATTGCACAAATTAGGCTAAAAGGCCAAAAATGTACAACACGCCATACGGAAAATTACAACTATATCCAATACATCCCTATTAGAGCTGGTAAAATTCAGCCCGACCCGTGGGCCGACCCAATTGTCCCGGGGTTTGGACTTGGTTGAGCTGCGATTTTCCAGACCCGAAAAAATTTGAGTCTATTTGGTCCAGCTTAACCAGCCCGTGGGCCTGACTTGGCCCAAACCAACAATATTCATGCACAAAATGAATTTTTGGGTTGGGCTCGGCCATGCATTTTTGCTAAGGATAACAATGGAGTGGGACATGGTGAGTATCTAATTAAAGACCCCGACCTGCCCCATAACCTTAGAACGGGGCGGGTACCCACGGGGTGGAAGTAATACCCAAACCCGACCCACCCCGCCCAATTTTGAGCCAAGACTTAACCAAATAAGTCATTTAAACGAATAAGGGCATTCCCTAAGGACCAAAAATGCAACTACTAGGAACTTATAAGACTAAAATTGCATTATACTAAAACTTATGGATCAAAATACAAAATATTCACAAACATATGGGACCAAGATGGAAACTTCAAAACTTGTGGGACTTAAATGTTAATGGCCATAACTTATGGGACTATTTTTGCAATTTTTCCTTTACAAATTAATAAGTTGAGTCTAAATATATGAAAGAAATTGATAATTATTTTAAGTATACAAACTAACAATTAAAATGTAAATATATGAAAATAAATCTAGAAAATAAGAAAAATAAAATTCTAAAAGATATTTAATAAGTCGAAAAATGACTAATGAAGTTTGAAAATGTGAAGCAAGATATTTAATATATACAAAAATAACAGAATAAATTATGAGATTATTTGAATAAATCCAAATAAATATCATTTATTAAATCTAAAATTTAATATTTAAAAATTTAAACATTAATTAAAATAATTTAAACATACATTAAAATTTTAAAATAGATAAATAAATGTGAAAATTTTAATTGAATCCAAAATTTTATTTTAGTTACGTATAAAAATATAAAACTTTTATTTCTTTAAGTATTTTCAAATATTAGTTTGTAATTTGAAATTACTTTAAATAATGTTTGCATTTTTAAATAAATTATAGATTTACTAAATAATAATTAGATTTTATATTGATAATTCTTGGGTTTATTCAAACAATTTCAAGATTTACTCGGTATTTTTTGTGAATATATTAAATAACTTTTTAAATCCTATTTCACATTTTGAGATTTTATTTAGTTATTTTAAGATTTATTAAATAATTTTAGAAATTTTATTTTTGTATTTTCAAGATATATTTAATTATTAGTCTATAAATTCTTAAAATAATTATCATATTAATTTTTATATATTTAGACTCTGCTTTTAATTTTAAAAAATAGTATTTAGTATATGCAAATGCCAACTTCTATTCCTATTACACTCCATAAATGTCATTAACAGTCGATGGCCTCGATGCAACCGTTGTACCTGATACTTTCCCCACTGACCCAATAATTTCTCATAACGGCGGGAAAATAAAAAGATACAAAACAAAGAGAGAGAAACATCAAGCAGCGTTTTCAGAGAGGGAGAGTGCGTTTGCTCGAAATAGGGGAAAGGAAATGAAGAGCTCGAACTCAGGCAGAGACTTGCAGACCTTACTTGAAGCTATCAAAGCTTCCGAGGCAAGCCTCTTACTAGCTCTAAACTGAATCGAATTTCATTCTGTTTTTACTAAAACAAAATTTCATCCCGTTTTTCGATTTTCTCAGCGATTTTTGTTAGGCTGTTTTTGTCTTTCCCAATTTATTACGTTAGTTGCTTTTAGGTTTTCTGTGTCTAATATCAGCATTATGTTTATAGTTGTTGAATTCGTGATACTATTTATTCTAGAGAACAACGGTTCGATTTTGTTTTAAATCTCAATATTGAAGTTGAGGTACCTCGTTTTATTTTGATTTAGTGAGTTGATTGGTGTAATTGTCTAATAGATGTAGGATATGACAATTTTTTTCTCGAAATTTCATTTAAAACATGAAAATTGAGGTTGCTTGTTCTATGTTAGCTTAATCAGTTAATCTAGTTGTCCATTGAAGTGGCCGAAATGGAAGTGTTGATTCTGTACGGCTCTATTCACTTGTATTCAGTCACTTTCCTGTTTTTATTATTTGAGTTCACAGTTGAGTTTTATAATGTGTGAAAATTGCAAAAATTTGCAGGTTGTTGAGAATCGGGTACAACTGCTCAATGAATTGGAGGAATTAGATATAAATGAGAAGACTGCGGTGAATTATCTAGTTGAATGTTTAACAGTATCCTTAATTAGCTGAGACAACTTAAATTTTATCATTTTTTTTTGTCTACCCTCTGTATAAATCAAATATATTGGAGATTCACTTATTTGTTTGATGTGTGTTATTTGTTTGATGTGTAGAATTTATTATAACTTTTTCCAATTCCCTGGAATAAAATGATATTAGTTTATGGATATTCAAATGATTATGGATTTTCCGAGTCTTTGTAGTGGGGACTTCTGAAGCCTAGTTCTGTTTTTGCCTTTGCCTTAGTATGAAAAATGGTTAAAGTAACTTGACATTATTATATCATGCTAAGGTGATGTGCTTTTTCTGCATTAATATTTACTGCATTTGTGAAAATCTTCTCAATGTTGACGAATAATTGAGAGTTTTTGGTGTCTAGTTATCCATTAGCATGTTAATTAGGACTGAAATGAAATAAGCTGTTCATAACTATCATCTGAGGTCTGTGGAGAAACTGCTTCCCTGATGCCTCTAGATGGTGTTAGGCTCATACATGAAATTAAGGATTCCATGAAACATCTTTATTAAAGCCTTTGATATCAAATATTTTGTTTTTAAGGCGTAAATGGCATCTAATTTTCGAGTAATTGTTTATTACAGCTTATCTCATTATTTGCCTTAACAATTTAGATATTTTGGGAAGACTTTACTTGTTTAGATATCTCCCAGTGCACGTTGAATAAAACTATTTTACAAGTGGCTGCAAAATACTTAGAGTCAGACATATCAGGATGCCTCGTACAATTTCTTGTGCTAGGAACAAAAGTAAGCTATTTATTGCAATCGTGGAAGTAGTGTCCTGGACCATCAGATATTTGAATGTCCGGGAAAGCTGCTTCATCAATCGATATTTTTCACTGCAGCCAGTATTATTCAGTTGGTTTGAATTCATTAGTGATGATATCATGGCTATGATTCTTAGGCAAACATATGGTGCAGAAAGCATCTGAAAATGACTCTAATGTCAATTGAGGATTCTCCAGAAGAAGAGCACTGTAGTTTCTTTTATCAGGTAAATGTTGTTCGGTTGTTCCTTGGTATTATCTTATATCCTCTATTGTGCAAGTCTGAATTTGCATCCTGGGAAAAGTTATCTTATATTGAAGTCTATTTTGTAAGGCTTTATCCAGAAGAAGAGCACTCTTAATTATCTCATTCTTAAGTCTATTTGAGGGTGATATCTGCTCTATCCTTATAAATAGATTGTCACCTCTTGATAATGGTGTTTTCGAAATCTCTCTGAGCTCATCCAAATCATGAAACCATGTGGAAGGAACTTGAGGTGGACTTATTTAAGTTCTGTTTTTTTTTCTTTTTTTGATTTTCTGGATTAGAACTAGGATAGAGTGTGTCACCGGTTTATGATTTCTGAATCAACATTTCTTTTTAGGTCCTGGCCTTTCATATTTCTTTCACATCATACTGATATTTTCATAAAATCCTCTGAAATTGTGCTAGTATTTATAATATGCACTGTGAAATTCTTTTGACGAATTCAGATATTCCAGGACTGGACTTCTTATTTTTATCTATTACCCATATCAATGTTACTTATAAAAGTGTACTTGAGAATGATACTGTATGACTAAGGCATGCATGCTGGAAAATGTCTTATTTGTTTTTACATGTTAGCATACATCTGCAATAAGTGTTTGACATGTGTTTGTAGCATCTGCTTACGTAACAGTGTAACTGGTGCATGTTTTCTGCAAAGGGTAGTTGTCAAAATGTCAAATGGCTCTTATTTTGGTCCATTTATATATAGATTAGAGGATTCCCCATATTTGGTCATTTACCAAGAATTTTCAGTTCAGCTTTTAGACTTTCCTCGTGCTTATAACTTTTCAGCGTTCTCTTTGTCCCATAATATTGTTTCAACATATTGTCCCGTGCAACAATGATTTTAAAGTTGTATACATAATTGTTCTTTGACATCTTTTTACTTCTTTTCAGCTGGTTTTGGATTTGCTAAGCTACTCTGCTGCTAGTTATTCAGCTTTAGCAAGATACCCTGTTTCCATTAATAAGGAATTGGTGGTCAGCCTAGAGAATTTCATATCAGAACAGTTTACCCTGATGAAAGATTTGGTATCTGAAATAAAGGTAATTTCACGTTCATTTGATTTAGGAATTTCGTCATTTGTAATCTTGATATATGTATTGTATAATAACTTCTAAAATAAATTTATTTTAATCTTTTCCCGTCATTTGTCTGATGTGCTTCTAGTGAAATATACCCTCTTCATAATACCAAAATCTGGTAGCCTTGTTGCTCAAGAAGATTTACGGAAATCTGTGGTCTGTTTTTCCTTTAAGGTTGCTTTGTTGATGGAGCAAATGATTGGATAGGGGATTCATCTGTTAACTATGGTCATATTAATCTGGCCAGTAACTCTTCTCGTTTACATTAGAGACATTATGCTCCACAATTCTCAATGTTTTGTTCTATATACTTGTTGACTTTTCTACCTTATCATGGATTTAAGTACAATTATGTTCTGCTTTTAGATTAGTGAGACAACTTCATTTTAGCTTTAAAATTAAGCATCAATACGTGGTGCTCCTGTCAAGTATTAAGTGTCCAAAACGTGTGGTGGGGACTTGATCAAGGTCCATCTGACATCACTGGAACTTCACTTTGCTTCTTGCCTTCTTTCTTCTTTATTTTAAATTATAATTTTTGCAACCAAAGCTTTCATAATATAACCATGTGTTTTTGTATATTTTATTGTGTCAACCCTTGATGGACATTTTTATCAAACCTTATTGCTCATTATCGTTATACTTCTATGATTGCTGTATAGAGGATTCATATATTAGGCTCGGAGATATTGAAGGCAGCACAGGTGGCTCTTGATGCAGTGACTCGATTGTGCAAGGTATATTGCAATGATGTAAAGTGGGATATCTACCACGAAAAAACTGAAGATGGAAATATTAGAGATTGCAATGAGACTGAAAATGGAGACCTTGTCATCCATGTAACCAATTGCACAATAGAAAAATTATGTGAATTGGGGACTGTTGCAGCTAATGATGGTGGCAGTCTTGTAAGTCTACTAAATTTATCATGGAAAGGTGTAGTTTCATTGCTTCAGTTTGGCAAGGGTGCTTTAGCAGCAAAGGTGAACATAACAGGCGTTATTATGAACTTAATTTCGTTGGCCAGTGAGTCGTTGAGATGTGCTGCTGAGACTTGGTCATCTTCAGTGCAGGAAAAAGTTTCTTTGGCAGAAGCCAAAAGAATTTTTCTTCCAGTTAAGTTTTATCTGATCAATGCTGTGAGAATTATTTCACAATACCAAACCCAAGCCCTTTCTGTGTACAAAGAGATAGCGCTTTGTGTTGTTACGATATTAACCTTCAGAATCTCACTCAGTACAGTGGAACATTTGAAATCTGCTAGTGAAGTTTTGGCAGAAATTTTGGAGCCAACGTCCTTGCATTTACTCAACTCTCTGTTAAATTCAGCTCAGGTGAAGCAAGAGAACAAGTGCCAGATTTTGGACTGGTTGTTTAGTAATGGAAGTGATATGAGTTCTGAGGCTGAGAGCAATAATTCATTGGATGTGATATTTTCTGTAAGTTCCGATTCTATGAACAAGGAAAAGATGCTCGCCCTTGGTCGAGTTGCCTTATTTCTTAGACTTCTGACATGTGCCCCTGATCTAGAAGATGACATCAGACTTGGTATTGCCAGAAAGCTTGGATGGCTATTGGATATAATTGTAGATGAAGATGTATATTGTTCTATTCTTGTTTTGCAGACTCCTACAGTATCTGATACTAGCCAAAACCATGAATTCACTTACCAACCCATGTTTTGTGCTGTACTTCATGCATTGAAGGCATTCATTATCATGGTCTCCTCAAGTCCGGCATGGAATGAAGTAGAATCATTTCTGATAGAAAACCTTTTCCACCCTCACTTTCTTTGTTGTGAGATCATCACTGAACTTTGGTCTTTTATTCTACGGCATGCTGAGTCCGATATGGTGAATGATATTGTTGATAAACTTTGCACAATACTGATGCAAACATCTCGAGAATCAGTTCTATGTCCTCAGAGTGCTCTGCGAAAAACTGCAAGACTAATCTGCACTTTTGTAACTTACGGACCAGAATTCATGGTTGACCGAGTTTACAGTTGCATATTTGACAGTGGTAGATCTCAGAATGCATTAAATGTGCATATAGCACTGCTCATGGAGGGTTTTCCCCTAAATTTCCTTTCGGAAAAGAAAAGAAGCATTGCAAAACAAAGAATAATAACTCAATATTATGAGTTCCTGGAGAGCTTTGAAGACACTTCACTCCGAGAAAGTGATTCTGGCATTTATGGTGCTCCTGTCTTTGCTCTCTCTGCCGCATTGCAGTCTCTGTAAGTTTGCAATACGAAGAATGTGTTTAATTTTAAAAGCTGTGCCCAATTTATGGGAGTGTTTGCAAACACTAAAAAGTGATTCCCAGCTTCTAGTTTTCCACCTAGAAGCTAAGAATTATTTTCCACCTATAAGCTGTGAATTACTTTTATTTAGTATTTGCAAACACTTCCTTTGACTGAATGAAAAGCTACTAGTGAAAATCATCACCCTCTCCTTAAAGTCGCTCTCTTGAGTGTAGACTTTTAATCATTATCCCGTTTTCTAAATCAGAAATAATTCTTAAAGCCTTTCCTTTTGCAAATTTAGCCAGGTCAGCCTATCTGACACTGACATGAAGACTTTGAAGTTCCTAGTTGCTATAATCCGTAAGTACAAAACCTCTTCAGACAACGCAAGCAAAGATAATCACCGAAGGCTTCTGGGCGAATTGCTAGGAATCATCTCTAACATGAAGCACTTGTACTCATTTGATGAAATGGAAGAAGTTATTTTGGAGCTTCAGAACCTCTTTATCTCAAAGCCAGCACTATCAGATAGCCAACTGTTTACATGCAAACCTAATCTAGCTTATTTCATGGCTGGTCTTGGACACGTCGAATTATCAGACAGTGATGACAGTGCCAGAAGTTCAGCTGCATGGGAACTATATCACATGCTATTAAAGGAGCGGCATTGGGCATTAGTTCACCTATCAGTCACAGCATTCGGATACTTTGCTGCTCATACTTCGTGTAATCAGCTATGGAGATTTGTGCCGCAAGATGCTGCACTGTCGTTTGATTTGGAGTTGGGAAAGGAAGCAGACGAAGAAAGATTTATGTCGGAGTTAAAAGCAGTTTTGGAAAAGGAAATGGCGTGTCCGATATTACAAGCTACTCCGAATCAGATTGCGTTACTCATTAGAGAAGGTAAAATTCTGAAAGAAATTGCTCGAAATAATGTGAAATGTGACTCGGAGGATACGTTTTCTGATAGGATGGATATTGATGACGAGAAACAACCTAGTAAGAAAAGAAAATTTCCCGATGGAATCTGTAGAGGAGTTGAACTGTTGCAGAATGGTTTGAAGGTCATGGTTGATGGTCTTTCTCAGTGGCAACAGAACCAACACGACTCGGCGAAGTTCGTGAGAAGTTTTGGACCCATTTTAGTCGGCTTGAAGATGTGATAGCACACTTGGTTAGCCTAGCTGATAGTTGATTCTGGAGTACTGTCTATCTCTGCAAACAAACATTTATGGTGCCAAGAAGCAATAAGGTTTTGAACAGGTACCTACACTTTCATGCTTTAACAGATTAAGCTCTTAGATGTTAATAGTTATGGTTTATATTCCTGAATTTCATGCTCATTTTGTTATCATTTTGGCGGGAAAAGGAATTACGATAAAAGTAAATAATTTTAAATGTTTTGTGTTGAGAACTCAATTATTAATAGACTTGATTTATGGTGGCCTTGTTTAAATGGAAAATAAATGAAACTTTTATCCGTGATGAGAAAGCTAAAACTTGTGTAATATTTGATAACATAAATTATGCCAATAAACCAAAATATGACCCCTACTGACATTTCTAGTTTATTTGACACCTGTTGGGTAACTTTTTTTAAATTAAAATGTATTAAGTTTCATGCTACTTGTCTGTATTTTTTTCATGGTCCGAGTACACTTAAGCTTCTATGCTTTCATTTTCATTTTCCGGTTTTTCTTTTCGACTATTTAAAACACCAAAACTATATTTATCTGATCTATTCTTCAGTAAAAGTTCTATTTATTTTATTTTATACCTTAATCATCAATGTCAATTCTAACATTTATTTAGTCCAAGTATGACTTGTTATTAATATATGAAATGATGTTTCATTGATTTCAGGGCAAAATACACCACCCTAAACGTGGTCCTATGTCTCATATACTGCCTTCAAATATAAGACTTACCTCCTCTGAATTAAATTTGAGTTTAATGTTATTTTGCTCAAATATAGTTTGTTTACACGGGTTGTTTAGTGTACTCGTTCCTTAACGACTACCAACATACATGTGCTAGCGTCACTTCACTGAGAAATCCTCCTCATGTGAGTATACATCATATTCGCTAGAATCGATTGGGCTATTTGATACTCGAAAATCCCTCGATTCGGAACAATTTTAAGTCCAAGTCCACGTAGGCATATTGAATTATTACGATCGAAAGGGCAACTATGCACCGTACCTATGTATGGTCTAGAATTTAATTTAAATTGTCATCATCATCATTAATCCATTTCTCATAGCGTAACTAGAAAAGTTGTCAAGATCAAACAGATTGTTATAAGAGGCCGATGAAGAACCAAGACGACAATGCACTTATGTTATATCTTTCACCGCTTTACTAAGTGAGAAAGTGTTTTGACATGCTAAGACAATGTATATAGCTGATTGAGTCAGACATGCTTCACTTGTCATACATCGATGAATCATTTGATTTGGTGCGACCACATAGTTATTGAGATTCCTAGTAAGTTTTAAAGTGTACAATTATTTTAGTTCAGTGATGACTTATTTGAATTCTTCTTACCTGTTTCTTTCGTGCTGGTCACCTAGTCCCCTATATGGACTAACATAGTGGTAAAGGATGAGGTGGATTTAATGGAGGATTGTGAGTTTGAAGCCTCATAAATGAAGTGGCATGGATAACTTAATAGTAGTATATCAAAGCAAATCAAGTGGTAAAATCACTTTTGTGAACAATCAAGACTTGGAAAATGGTATCATTTGGAAATTTCATTTCTTTGATTGTTCGTTTGTGCTTCGTACCACAACTTTATAACAGATAATTGAAGCAAGTACTTATAAATGAGCCTCAATCCACATTGACAGCCATCTTTTGTAAGCATAAAATTCCAGACATAACGAAAACATAAATTTAATCCCGGATCTTGAACTTCATGATTTTCACAAGTAAATCATAATTAGGGTACTAACCTTGAGCAGCCATGCCTTTCTTTGATGAAGATGGAAGAAACCACTTTCTCTCTCTTGGCCTTCGTTAATCCCACAGAACGTAATTTCTTTAGTGATAGATTTTCCAATTCCCGAATGAGTTCTATTATAGGCGAGAGAGGATCGGTTTCTTGAGCGCTTATCGCGAATAATCTGCTCCGCAAAATGTTCTCAAACACGTTCTATCAACGTGTGTAGAGGTGGAACAAAACCACCTCTTAATCTGTCCAATTTAAAACTTATCGACTTATTTATTTAAACCATTAATTAAATATTTAAAACTCATTATTTAAATAATTAAATCCTTAATTATTTGTACGTGGGCCACATAATAATTTTACATTCTCCCACTTGGCCCATGTGACAAATAAATCTTCATGGTTTAAATATTAAGACGTAATGCGCATAACATAAGGATAAGTCTTACATTCATTGGTCAGATCATAATGTTATAATAAGTATATTCTAATAGGGTCATAGCGGTTCTAAGTCATTAGCCCGACATAGTTCCTTCCATGTACCACAATATTAGTTTTCTACTTAAAATAACCCATAATTAAAATATCAATAATGGTCCACATTAGTGTCTAAGTCAGACAATATCCCGTTAAAGTAATGTCAACATTCATGTATACATCAATGACAAACAGGATAACAATTAATTTCAGAAACAATACATAAGAGAGCTCAAAGTGTCAAATACTTAAAGCATATAATTCTTAAATTACATTCAGAATGCCCATCCTTTCGACATTCCGAATAAATGTCTTTGGAGGCAATCCTTTAGTCAACGGATCCGCAATCATGACATCGGTGCTGATATGCTCAATTGACACTTTTTGTTTCTGAACTTCTTCTTTAACGGCAAGGTACTTTAGTTCCATATGCTTAGACCTGGAATACTTGTCGTTTTAGAGAAGAAGACTGCGGAATTATCACAAGAAATTTTCAGCGCTTGGCAATACCGACTATACCAAGTCCTGAAATAAAGTTCCGCGCCGATTTCCTTGAATTGTGGCCTCAAAGCATGCCACGAATTCGAACTTCCATAGTGGATGCAACAATGACAGATCGCTTTCGCACTTTTCCAAGATATTGCTCCCCAAACTAATAGGAACAAATAACCAAATGTGGATTTTCTAGTATCAACACATCCGCATAATCCGAATCAGTATAACCAATCACCTCCGATGATCGGACCTTCGATAAGTAAGCATATGGTCTTTTGTTCCTTGCAAGTACCTCAAGACTTTCTTTTGCGGCTTTCCGGTGATCCATTCCTGGATTACTCGATATCGCCAAGCATTCCAACAAAGAAACCGATGTCCGGCCTCGTGCAAGTCTGTGCATACATCAAGCTCCCAACAATTGATGCATAAGGAATATCATTCATTTGTTTTGCGTTCCAATTCATTCTTTGGACATTGCATAAGACTCAACTTATCTCCCTTCGAATTGGAACGACACTTGATGAGCATTTTTCCATTCTAAATCTCTCGAACTTTATTAATGTATGCTTTCCGAGACAACCCTAACAATCCTTGTGATCTATCCCAAATATTTTCTATTCCGATCACATAAGTTGCCTCTCCCATATCCTTCATTTCAAAGTTCTTAGAGAGAAATTTCTTGGTCTCATACAATAAACCAAGATCATTCGTTGCAAGCAAGATATCATCAACATACTGAGAATCGAGAAAGATAAACTTGCTCCCATCGACTTTCTCGATATATACACCGATCAACAATGTTTTCCTTAAATCCAAAAGACGTGATGGTATCATTGAACTTAAGATACCATTGACGGGAAGCTTGTTTAAGTCCGTATATTGATTTCTTAAGTTTACACACCATATGTTATTTTCCTTCTATGAAAAAACCTTCAGGTTGATCCATATAAACATCTTCTTCCAAATTTCCATTCAAAAAGCGCAAGCACATCCATTTGGTGTAACTCTAAGTCATAATGAGCCACCAAAGCCATAATAATTCTAAACGAATCTTTCTTAGAGATCGGTGAAAATGTCTCCTTATAATCAATACCATTTTTCCGAGTAAAACCTTTAGCAACAAGTCGGCCTTGTGTCGCTCGATATCGCCATTTGAGTCACGCTTGGTCTTAAAGACCCATTTACACCCGACTCTTTCACAACCTTCGTGCAATTCAACAAGGTCCCCTGACTTCATTATGTTCCATAGATTTCAGCCATCTTTCATGGCATCAAACCATTTATTAGAATTAACACTTTCAATGGCATGTGAAAATGAAATCGGTCATCATCAATTCCTAAGTCAAATTCAGATTAGACTCTTGTAAATAAACCACATAATCATCGAGAGATAGCAAATCGTCTTTGTCTATCGGACCTTCTTAATGCTATCTCGTTGTGGTTCATTTACTATTGCAGTTCATCAATGTTATCTTCATTGTGGGTGACTTGATCATTAATTTGTTGTTCTTGTCCAACATTAAAGCATTGATAATTGGAGGAACAACAACTTTAGAAGAAGTTATAGGCAAAGGAATTTGCACTCTAACTTCTTGAATGTCCAATTTTCGTGGTTCTTGACTCCCACTAACTTCACCATTCTCAATGAACCTGATTTCGGTTTCAACAATTCTTGTACTATGGTTAGACAATAAAACTTATACCCTTTAGACTTTTCAGGATAACCAATGAAGTAACCACTGATTGTCCTATAATCCAATTTCTTTTCTTGTGGATTATACGCTCTTATTTCTGTCGGGAAACCCCAAACATGCAGGTGCCTTAAACTAGGTTTCCTACCAGTCCAAAGCTCGAAAGGAGTTTTAGGAACTGACTTACTAGGAACCCTGTTTAACAGATACATGGTAGTTTTAAGTGCATGCATCCACAATGATGTGGGTAATGAAGAATTACTTAACATACCATGTCCAATAGAGTACGATTACGCCTTTCTACTACACCATTTTGTTGTGGTGTACCTGGCATAGTGTATTGAGCACATATGCCACGTTTTTCAAGGAATTTGGCAAATGGGCCTGGGCATTGCCCGGATTCATTATATTTTCCATAATATTCACCACCTCTATCAGATCTGATAATTTTCACTTTTCTATCTAGTTGTCTTTCAACCTCATTAACAAATACCTCAAGGGCATTTACTGAATGAGATTTTTCTTGTAATAGATAGACATATCCATAACGTGAAAAGTCATCGATAAAAGTGATAAAATATCTTTCTTTTCCAAAAGAGGAAACATCAAAAGGCCCACAAATATCGATGTGTGTATTATTTCAAGAAGTTGTGTGCTTGGAGTGGCTCCTTTTTTGTGTTTTTGTTTGTTTTCCTTTAATACAATCCACACAAATACCAAGATCGGTAAAATCTAAATCGGAGGATTTCATTCTTTACCAATCTTTCTAACCTTTCTTTGGAAACATGCCCCAAACGTTTATGCCACAAGTAAGCGAACTTTCATTCACTAAGCCACGTTTAGTTCCAACATTATGATGCGGGTTAAAAGAGTCTCAAAGAAAAAGATTATCAAGCTAAATTTATATAGGCCATCATTAAGAACACGGAACCAATAAGAATGTTTTGTTTGAACAAACGAAACATCCATTCTTGAAATTAAAAGAGTATCCAATGAATCAAGTCCGGAAAGAGAAACTAAATGCGAGAAACGGAAGGTACATAAAGAGTTTGAAACAAATCTAAATGGTGTCCGAGATCTAAAATCAAACGATAAGTTTCTCTCCGTCCTCCAACATTTTTTCCAAAGCATTTTCTCAAAATCGCTAGTTTTCATGTGAATCATCTCTCTCCTCCTCCCGAACCACATAATCATCGAGAGATAGCGGATCGTCTTTGTCTATCGACCTTCTTAATGCTATCTCTGTTGTGGTTCATTTACTATTGTAGGTTCATCAATGTTATCTTCATTGTGGGTGACTTGATCATTAATTTGTTGTTCTTATCCAACATTAGGCATTCAATAATTGGAGGAACAACAACTTTAGAAGAAGTTATAGGCAAAGGAATTTGCACTCTAACTTCTTGAATGTCCAATTTTCGTGGTTCTTGACTCCCACTAACTTCACCATTCTCAATGAACCTAAAGCATTTCGGTTTCAACAATTCTTGTACTATGGTTGGACAATAAAACTTATACCCTTTAGATTTTTCAGGATAACCAATGAAGTAACCACCGATTGTCCTATAATCCAATTTCTTTTCTTGTGGATTATACGCTCTTATTTCTCTAAGGCAACCCCAAACATGCGGTGCCTTAAACTAGGTTTCCTACCACCAAAGCTCGAAAGGAGTTTTAGGAACTGACTTACTAGGAACCCTGTTTAATGATACATGGTAGTTTTAAGTGCATGCATCCACAATGATGTGGGTAATGAAGAATTACTTAACATACCATGTCCATAGAGTGCGATTACGCCTTTCTCGCTACACCATTTTGTTGTGGTGTACCTGGCATAGTGTATTGAGCACATATGCCACGTTTTTCAAGGAATTTGGCAAATGGGCACTGGGCATTGCCCGATTCATTATATTTTCCATAATATTCACCACCTCTATCGGATCGATAATTTTCACTTTTCTATCTAGTTGTCTTTCAACCTCATTAACAAATACCTCAAGGGCATTTACTGAATGAGATTTTTCTTGTAATAGATAGACATATCCATAACGTGAAAAGTCATCGATAAAAGTGATAAAATATCTTTCTTTTCCAAAAGAGGAAACATCAAAAGGCCCACAAATATCGGTGTGTATTATTTCAAGAAGCTGTGTGCTTCGAGTGGCTCCTTTCTTTGTGTGTTTTGTTTGTTTTCCTTTAATACAATCCACACAAATACCAAGATCGGTAAAATCTAAATCCGGGAGGATTTCATTCTTTACCAATCTTTCTAACCTTTCTTTGGAAATATGCCCCAAACGTTTATGCCACAAGTAAGTAGAACTTTCATTCACTAAGCCACGTTTAGTTCCAACATTATGATGCAGGGTTAAAAGAGTCTCAGCAAAAAGATTATCAAGCCTAAATTTATATAGGCCATCATTAAGAACACCAGAACCAATAAGAATGCTTTGTTTGAACAAACTGAAACATCCATTACTGAAATTAAAAGAGTATCCAACAGAATCAAGTCTGGAAAGAGAAACTAAATTGCGAGAAACGGAAGGTACATAAAGAGTTTGAAACAAATCTAAATGGTGTCCAGTATCTAAAATCAGACGATAAGTTTCTCTGTCCTCCAACATTTTTTCCAGCATTTTCTCAAAATCGCTAGTTTTCATGTGAATCATCTGCTCCTCCTCCCGAACCACATAATCATCGAGATAGCGGTCGTCTTTGTCTATCGGACCTTCTTAATGTTATCTGTTGTGGTTCATTTACTATTGTAGGTTCATCAATGTTATCTTCATTGTGGGTGACTTGATCATTAATTTGTTGTTCTTGTCCAACATTAGTCATTCAATAATTGGAGGAACAACAACTTTAGAAGTTATAGGCAAAGGAATTTGCACTCTAACTTCTTGAATGTCCAATTTTCGTGGTTCTTGACTCCCACTAACTTCACCATTCTCAATGAACCTAAGCATTTCCGCTTTCAACAATTCTTGTACTATGGTTAGGACAATAAAACTTATACCCTTTAGATTTTTCAGATAACCAATGAAGTAACCACCGATTGTCCTATAATCCATTTCTTTTCTTGTGGATTATACGCTCTTATTTCTCGCGGGCAACCCCAAACATGCGGTGCCTTTAAACTAGGTTTCCTACCCAAAAAAGCTCGAAAGGAGTTTTAGGAACCGACTTACTAGAACCCCTGTTTAATGATACATGGTAGTTTTAAGTGCATGCATCCACAATGATGTGGGTAATGAAGAATTACTTAACATACCATGTCGATAGAGTACGATTACGCCTTTCTACACTACACCATTTTGTTGTGGTGTACCTGGCATAGTGTATTGAGCACATATGCCACGTTTTTCAAGGAATTTGGCAAATGGGCACAGGCATTGCCGGTTCATTATATTTTCCATAATATTCACCACCTTTATCGATCGATAATTTTCACTTTTCTATCTAGTTGTCTTTCAACCTCATTAACAAATACCTCAAGGGCATTTCTTGAATGAGATTTTTCTTGTAATAGATAGACATATCCATAACGTGAAAAGTCATCGATAAAAGTGATAAAATATCTTTCTTTTCCAAAAGAGGAAACATCAAAAGGCCCACAAATATCGGTGTGTATTATTTCAAGAAGTTTGTGTGCTTGAGTGGCTCCTTTCTTTGTGTGTTTTGTTTGTTTTCCTTTAATACAATCCACACAAATACCAAGATCGGTAAAATCTAAATCCGGAGGATTTCATTCTTTACCAATCTTTCTAACCTTTCTTTGGAAACATGCCCCAAACGTTTATGCCACAAGTAAGCAGAACTTTCATTCACTAAGCCACGTTTAGTTCCAACATTATGATGCAGGGTTAAAAGAGTCTCGGCAAAAAGATTATCAAGCCTAAATTTATATAGGCCATCATTAAGAACACGAACCAATAAGAATGCTTTGTTTGAACAAACTAAAACATCCATTATCAAATTAAAAGAGTATCCAAAGAATCAAGTCTGGAAAGTGAAACTAAATTGCGAGAAAGCGGAAGGTACATAAAGAGTTTGAAACAAATCTAAATGGTGTCCAATGATCTAAAATCGACGATAAGTTTCTCTTCCTCCAACATTTTTCCAAATTTTTCTCAAAATCGCTAGTTTTCATGTGAATCATCTGCTCCTCCTCCCGAACCACGAGGGTCCCAGAAGTGAAGCGAACGAATTGGCGATGTTTCTCGGGAGGGTCTTCCACGACCCCCGAGGTGTCTTCGATGCATGCTTAGTGTTTCCAACGTCTTCCCCTGTTTCCTCCATCTTTAGCTGAGACCTCGATTTCCCACAGACGCGCCAATCGATTTAGGAAAGTAAATCGATGTACCGACCTAAGGACCCAAAGCGAGGTGACGTGTGTGATTCTCATGAGGTGACTGGCCCAGATCCCCAAAGAGCGAGGTAAGGTACTTTGTTCGAGGGTACCAAGCGAACGCACGTTAAATTTAGTCGGGATGGCTCCAGCTAAGGCCCTCTCGATGCCTAAGTCGAATCGGTAGTTGAGGTACTTAGAAAGCTAAAGAGCGAGGTAATTTAGAATAATGATAAGTTACCTTTTACCTTGATTTTCGTCCGTATTTATAGATCGTTCACCATGTAATGCGAATCACCGTACACGTGGCACCCGATCGACGGTGGTGGCTCGCGGCGACCCGACCCGACATTCGGGTCGGTCGGGACCATATAAAAAATCCGCGGATCCCGGGGGCATCTTGGTAATTTCAAATGAGGCGAGGTCAAGATGGTCAATTTAACTCTAAAAAGCGTGCTATAATGGTAATTTCCACATTCATTGATTACGAGCTTATCTAAACAATCAAAACCTTATTGTTGTGGTCATATATTTCACTCAATACCAAGCAACAAAATGGGCCTATCTTAGCAAATGAAACATGGATTTACCGAACTTAGCTTTAGTGGGGAATTTCGAACCAGACAAGCTCAATCACTAGCTACCGAACTTGAGTGAATCTTGTGGACAAACACCATATCTACCTTGGTCTCCCAGCCCAATGTAGGAAGATCTAAAAAAGCCATATTCCAATCTCTTATAGATCGTGTTCGAAAAAAGCTCAAAAATTGGAAATCCTCTATGCTTTCAAGTGGCGGGCAAGCTTACTCTAATTAAAAGTGTGGCGCAAGCAATCCTACGTATCTTATGAGTGCTTTGATTCCTACGGATACGTGTCAACAACTGGATCACTTAATAGCGAACTTCCGTGGGGACAAAAAGGAGAAGAAAGGAAAATTCACCGCTTCGATGGCGAAAATTATGTAAACCCAAAGAAAATGGTGGTCTTGGCTTTAGGGAAATTTGTGTTTTAATAAAGCCATCTTTGTGAAACAAGGATGGAGACTACTCCAGGAGGATGGCTCTCTTCTAGCTCGGACCACTAAAGGCCAAATATTACCCGAATGGAAATTTCTTAACCGCTTCAATAGGACATAAACCCGGTTTTACGGAAGTATTGTTGCGGGGCGAAATTATCCAAAAGGGTACTAGATGGCTTATAGGGAATGGCGCCAATATTCAGATTTGGAAAGATCCTGGCTTCCGAACCACCGCGATTTCCGGCCGACAACTAACCATGGGGATTGGCCACTTGATATGAGAGTTAGAGATTTATTCTGAAGGACAGCAAGCATGGGACGAAGGATTGATTGCACAAATATTTAATAAAGAGGAAGCAAATGACATCCTGAGTATCCCTCTTGAAACTTGACGTGCGAGGACCGTATTTGCTGGCACTATACGGCCTTCGGGCAATATAGTGTTAAGTCAGGATATAAGATTGCTCTAAAGCTGGACGATATCGCCGAACAGACCCCCTCATCATCGGTCGACCATACGGCGGTGTGGAAGTGGCTATGGAAGCTTAAAATCCCCCCTAAAGTACAACTGCTAGCCTGGAAGGCGATAAATGGTATTTTACCAACACGAGCGGGGCTTTTTCGTAGGAATTGTGTGCCCGATCCCTTTTGCCAACGGTGCGGCGATAAAATTGAGACTATCGAACATGCACTTAGAGATTGCCCGTGGAGTTCTTTCTTTTGGCGTGCCTCCCCGCTACGACTTCCCCCGATCCTGATCATGCCCCCGGCATCAATAGCGGATATGGCTGCCAAGATTTCCAAGATAGATAATGAGGATGTTCACTGCCTGTTTATAATGTTGATTTGGACATTGTGGCACGCTCGCAATATGCTTATATTTCAGGGAAAAGATTTGTCCCATCAAGATTGCTTTGCATTGGCTACCAAGAGCCTTAATGACTACCAGGCTGCTCGAGAGCTGCAACCTGTGCAAAGTTCAGGTGCCCTATGCTCATCTTGGCAACGTCCTCCGGAAGGCACTATCAAGATTAACACGGACGCTTCGATTGTAAAACGGCAGGAACTGGTATTGGAATTATCTTACGTGATCATGAGGGCAAGATCATACACACTTTATCCAAAAAATTCCCACATGAATTTGCGGTTGAGATTGCGGAGGCCATGGCATGCAAAGAAGGTATCATCGCAGCAAAGAACTTCCAGGCTCATTCAGTGATGATGGAATCAGATTGTAAACAGTTGGTTCAAGCTTTCCATCGGCAGGGAACAAACAGTACTTACCTGGGCAGTGCTATCGATGAGATCCGCCTATTAGCTGGAACGTTTTCTTCTTTTTCCCTTCGTTACATCCCTAGAGCAGCAAACATGTTGGCCCATCATCTTGCAAAATTCGCCTTTTCAAATTATTGTTCTGGTTCTTACCGTGGACCTTTTCCACATGTACTGTCTCATTTTGTACCTGAGGAAGAGATTCCTCCTTAAATGTTATTAATAGATAATGAGGATGTTCACTGCCTGTTTATAATGTTGATTTGGACATTGTGGCACGCTCGCAATATGCTTATATTTCAGGGAAAAGATTTGTCCCATCAAGATTGCTTTGCATTGGCTACCAAGAGCCTTAATGACTACCAGGCTGCTCGAGAGCTGCAACCTGTGCAAAGTTCAGGTGCCCTATGCTCATCTTGGCAACGTCCTCCGGAAGGCACTATCAAGATTAACACGGACGCTTCGATTGTAAAAACGGCAGGAACTGGTATTGGAATTATCTTACGTGATCATGAGGGCAAGATCATACACACTTTATCCAAAAATTCCCACATGAATTTGCGGTTGAGATTGCGGAGGCCATGGCATGCAAAGAAGGTATCATCGCAGCAAAGAACTTCCAGGCTCATTCAGTGATGATGGAATCAGATTGTAAACAGTTGGTTCAAGCTTTCCATCGGCAGGGAACAAACAGTACTTACCTGGGCAGTGCTATCGATGAGATCCGCCTATTAGCTGGAACGTTTTCTTCTTTTTCCCTTCGTTACATCCCTAGAGCAGCAAACATGTTGGCCCATCATCTTGCAAAATTCGCCTTTTCAAATTATTGTTCTGGTTCTTACCGTGGACCTTTTCCACATGTACTGTCTCATTTTGTACCTGAGGAAGAGATTCCTCCTTAAATGTTATTAATAATATTTCCTGTTTCACTCAAAAAAAAAAAAAAAAAAAACATGGATTTACTATCCAAAAATCTATATCTTCTTCTGTCTTTTTCTTTTTAAATTAGTGCTCAGTCGGCCACAGTATTTGTCCTTGACATGATTTAATAGTGGCACTTATGGAACCACTCAGTGTAACGGGGTATTTTTTTATACACGTGGATTTTCAGTGTGCTGAATATGCTACATGGCCTTGATTATCAGATATGTTATTTTCCACTCTTGTAATAATGACTTGAGATAAATTATCTGGAGAACGACAAAACTTTATATAACAATCTAATGAGAGATTTTTGTTTATTTTTTTTATTTGATTAGTTTTACTTCATTTGAATTAATAGATTTGAAGTAAGGATTTTAAATCAATAACAATAAATTTATTGAGTTTGAATGAATAATTTTATAATACAATGGATATAAAATCCTTGAATTTCTTTTAGAGTTTTTTTATAAGTGATTATGGTGGATTTCAAATCTAATTTATATGGAGTTATTTGACATCTTTACCTCCAATCAAATCCGAGAACTTTTAAGAATACAAATTATTTTGAAGAAAGACGAATAAAGTTTGAGAATGTGATTTGATATGAAATGAAAGTATAATAATGACACTTGATATGTTGTTTTTTATGAAAATACTAATTAGATGTGATTGGTTGGAGGTTGAAAATATTATTGCTGATACATAAGTGTATTTTTCAAAATAATTCATGGACGAAAAATTATTATTGTTTTTTGGGCTATCCCGTCCGTACAAAATTTAGAGAGACATTTATTTGATTCCTACGTGGTTCGCATATCTTTTCCGACCTATTTACATGTGTTGTTTTACCAATTCTTGTCAGATGATGTCCAATATTTTCCTAGGGAAAAGACTTTGCGATGTGGGAAATTAATTGTTTTATAGCTTACAAACATAGTATCGAGTAAGTTGATGTTACACACTTGGATAGCTATCCAAGTGGGTTTTATACCATGGATCAACATATGTGTATGCAGAGGCGTAGCTAAGGTGGGGGCCTCCCCAGCCCCCCGCGCACTGCAATTTTTTTTTTTTTTTTGTCCCGTTTCTTCTATAGGAAAAAAGTGAAAGAAAAAATTATATATATTTTTTTAAGGGAAAAAATAGTTCAGCTAAGTGAAAAAAAATTTGAGCTAGGGATAACAGGTTGAAATTTGCTTATCCCTTTATGTATATGTGTTGATCGATCCAACCAGATAAACCCATAATAATACAACCGGGTAGATCGACTAACTCCATAATATCTAAGTTCTGGTATTTTAATGAGTGAAATGTTGAGGAAAAGATTTTCCTCATTCGAGATGATTACGGTAATCTACAATGTTTATCTATTTGGTATTATCTTTTTCGTTCCCTTTTTACCAATATTCGCTGGATCCACAGACAAGATATTCGAAATCTTATACCATTTGTCGTCATTGTTATATTGTAACTAGAAGAAAAAGGTGACAATGACAATTAGACTATCCTCCCTTCAAAAAAGAAAAAAATAAGAAAAGAAAAAGAGTATATAATTAAGAAGTTAAGAAATTAGCTATTAATCATTTTTAATATAGATTTTTTAGCAAATATCACGTAGATGAAATATTTTTTTTTAAAATTTATCCTTGCATATTGTTAGGGGCAAAATCGATATTTAATATTTAATATATACCCCGGTTTATATATTGGAATAATATTAATTGTCCAATGGGCTATTAATGGAATAACCCGGCCCAAATGAGTCCGGATGCCCACCTAGTCAATTTCTCCTACACTCTGGGTACGGCCCAACAACATATGATAGGTCTCTTTTATTCATTTGTAAGCACATTATTTCATAATCACTCTTAAGCATTAATTCATTATTTATTTACTTGTCTTATTTTCTCTTCATTTGTCTTTGATTTGAGCGTCGGATGTGAGGCCCAATTTTAACAACGTGAGATACGGTGTTATGTAGTAATTAATTATTCGGCTATGCATCACAAACCTATTAATCTTTGAACGCGACTCTCTTTTATTTATTTCTTCCAACGTCAATTACGCATTCACATTTTTGAGTTTAGCAATTTTATATTCTCCTCTAGTATTAATACTTGATCGAATGACTACGACTTTAGAAATATTGAACCCTCGATAAATTAGGAGTATATTCCAATCCCTATCCAAATATTTCACTATATTCTATAATTCATTTCCCCAACAACTTCCAATTAATTTTTTTTAAAAATACGTATATCTTATTTCACATCTTTTTTAAAAAAATTGAAAATTACCCATTATAAATGGGGAGGTTGTTACATATTCCTTTCAAGACCTACAATTATATATATATATATATATATATATATATATATATTCATATATATTATTATTCCCCAACTTTTGGTCACATGCCTAAAGGAGGGATAAACTTTCTTTCCACCAAATTCTAATAAATAAAAATAACAAGACAATGATAATTATTCCCTCCAACTTTTGGCTCCTTGTCTTAGGGGAATCAATCACTTTTGTTATTTTTTTTCTTTATCAACCAATACTCTTCATTTCATAATTAGCACAAAAACACAAGACTTGCTCCCATTTTCCTCCCTAAAGGATCAAATTCTTCAAGCATAAGGTAAGAAAATCTTTTTTTTTTTTCTTCCAACTCTATTTTTCTTCTCCAATCCTCAACCTTATACCTTCACTACCTAATCATGTTAAATCCTTCTTGGTGAGGTACTCCTAGAGAAATTTCTTGAAGAATTAGAGACTTAGATTTGACTACAAACTTGAAGAGGAAATTCAAGACTACACGTTATTAAGGTGAGAAAATTCTGGTTTTAGTATTTTCCTCTTGATAATATGAATAATTAATTTTTGACTCAAGAATATGAATTTTTGGAGCTTAGGGGCTGACCCACATCATCTCAAGTTGAGGTTAGAGGCTTGAAGGAAAATTTCAATTTTTGAGACTACATTTTAGATCAACCCGAGAAACTACTTCGAGGTGGGTGGAAAAATCTTTCCAACTTCTAGGTGTTTTTACTTAAAATGCATGTAGTATTTTGATGTTGAGCACTTGAGATATATATGTTATGTATTGCATGTTAATTTCTTGTATCAAATTGAAAATTTCTCAAGTATGGCTCAAAATGCTATTTGTTGAAAAATAGGTGCATACATGTACACTTTATTGTGATATTTGGTGAATGCTTGTGTGAAATGGACTTGTATATATATGACTCTTGAAATCCATGTTTTGTATGACTTATAACCTTGACAAGTCGAGCATAATTGATTAAATTTCAATTTTTGGACTTAAAATGCAAAAATGGAAAGTTGGTGGACTTAATTGCAAGAAAATAAAATTTAAGGGACCCCTCTGTAATTTTTGATTTTTGGGACTGTAATAAGGTTCAAAAATGATGTTTAGACATTTTAAAAAAGTTTTAAGAGTTTTTAGATAAATAAAATCAACCCTTAAAAGCCCAAGGACTAAATTGTAAAATTTTAGAAGTTTAAGGGCTATATTGCAATTTTCGAATCTGTACCAGACCCTATTTTTAAAATTTAAAATTTTAACTCTTAAGGGACTGTAAATAACATATTTTAAGTGTATTCCAAAAATCCAAGTGTTTAGAGCTTGGAAAGTAATTTTATAAAAATTGAGGGGTCAAATCGTAAAAGATTAAAATTGAGGACCAAAATGAAATTTCCAGGACTTATGCAGTCCACGCACCTGGAAATACTAATTTAACTATAACATAATTATATTTTGGACCCAAGGTTCAAATTTCATAACAATTGGACCCCTAAAAGCCTTAAAGGCAATTACTTCAAAATGGGGCAAAAATGAGATTTTTAAAAGTTAAGGGACCTATACTTATTTCTTTTAAAAACTGCTTTTGCCCCAATATTCTATTGACCTTAGTGATATTTTTCAACTGTAAATTTTCTTTTAACAAGGGCCTAACTCAAATTATTTTTCTTTTAAAGAAACAGTCCTGGACCCTCTGACTTATAATAATTATTTAAAATATTTTATTTGCTTAAAACCCCTTGGGATCGGATCGTCTTGACCGATTAATGAGATCGCGGGGCGACTTCCTCGTCTTGCGATTTCGAATCTATAACGGGATTTATGTTCCACCTAATCTTTCAAGATATCGAAGATTGCTTATCCTCCCGATAATCATCTTCATCCAAATAACTCCACCAACGCCATAATTGCCACTCGTAATTTTCAAAAACTTTTCTGAATCGCTTCCCGAATCAATAATACTCATTGCTGGTTGAATTCACGAACTTGTATTTACTTTCTTGTCTCGAGTCAACTTGGTGTGTCGAGCTCACGATCGAATGGATACGTCGGGGATGGAACCGGCGGCTCATTACCGCTATTCCACTCTCCGGCCCCATCGTCCTAATCCCGCAATCGAGGGACGGAGTTTGTCAAGGGAAGCGGGTCGTAGTACTTGAGGTATAATCATGATTATGACAAATCCGGCCTTGCTAGCTCCATTGTAGATTTTGTCTTTGCACATGGAGCGATAAGGTGACGAGGTTTTGGACCATCTTGCTCGGGGAGTTACAAGGAAGAACGAAGGAATCGTTGTCGATTCACACAATGCGAGTTAATTGGACCCGTTTGGTTGGCGCTACAAATCCGTATGCAATCAGCCGCTTGTCTTGCATAGGATTGGTGCTACAAATCCGTCACGCAATCCTCTGTCGTGCTTGAATCACATAGTGCAGTGTGACCCGAATCGTATTCTTAAAATCGTATAAGTATATTACTTAAATATATTTATCACGACGCTTGTGGATCAGTGTGTGAAATCATGCATCATATCTCACGCGTTTTCATACAACTGATTTTCTCGCATTAACTATATATATCACCACACTTGCACACGACCACCCCATCCACTGAGATTTATGTCTCATCCCCTCCTGTTTTCTAACCTTTAGAAGAGGACTTTGTTGAACCTACCATGGACTGAATTCCGTGCTCCGTCTGTTGGACTTACTTTCTATTGATATCAATGTTCTTTGGATTTCTTTCTTTTATTTCTTGTTGTTGGACTCTTTTTAATCTCTTTGCCATTTTGATCAGAACTTAAGGGCGTAGGACCCTTTGACACACTTAAGTCGGTGATATGATGTGTATTTTATTTCCTAGTTCGGATTGTAAGTTATTTGAATATTGTTGGGATGCATTTGTAATCGTCACCGTACTTGTAGTTTTCCGCTGCTTTGGACTCTGTTTCACTTGTCTCATTGTCTTAGGGGAATCAATCAGTTTTGTTATTTTTTTTCTTTATCAACCAATACTCTTCATTTCATAATTAGCACAAAAACACAAGACTTGCTCCCATTTTTCTCCCTAAAGGATCAAATTCTTCAAGCATAAGGTAAGAAAATCTTTTTTTTTCTTCCAACTCTATTTTTCTTCTCCAATCCTCAACCTTATACCTTCACTACCTAATCATGTTGAATCCTTCTTGGTGAGGTACTCTTAGAGAAATTTCTTGAAGAATTAGAGACTTAGATTTGACTACAAGCTTGAAGAGGAAATTCAAGACTACACATTATTAAGGTGAGAAAATTCTGGTTTTAGTATTTTCCTCTTGATAACATGAAGAATTAATTTTTGACTCAAGAATATGAATTTTTGGAGCTTAGGGGCTGACCCACATCATCTCAAGTTGAGGTTAAAGGCTTGAAGGAAAATTTCAATTTTTGAGACTACATTTTAGATCAACCCGAGAAACTACTTCGAGGTGGGTGGAAAAATCTTTCCAACTTCTAGGTGTTTTTACTTAAAATGCATGTAGTATTTTGATGTTGAGCACTTGAGATATATATGTTATGTATTGCATGTTAATTTCTTGTATCAAGTTGAAAATTTCTCAAGTATGGCTCAAAATGCTATTTGTTGAAAAATAGGTGCATACATGTACACTTGATGTGATATTTGGTGAATGCTTGTGTGAAATGGACTTGTATATATATATGACTCTTGAAATCCAATGTTTTTTATGACTTATAACCTGGACAAGTCGAGCATAATTGATTAAATTTCAATTTTTGGACTTAAAATGCAAAAATGGAAAGTTGGTGGACTTAATTGCAAGAAAATAAAATTTAAGGGACTCCTCTGTAATTTTCGATTTTTGGGACTGTAATCAGATTCAAAAATGATGTTTAGACATTTTAAAAATGTTTTAAGAGTTTTTAGATAAATAAAATCAACCCTTAAAAGCTCAAGGACTAAATTGTAAAATTTTAGAAGTTTAAGGGCTATATTGCAATTTTCGAATCTGTACCAGACCCTATTTTTAAAATTTAAAATTTTAACTCTTAAGGGACTGTAAATAACATATTTTAAGTGTATTCCAAAATCCAAGTGTTTAGAGCTTGGAAAGTAATTTTATAAAAATTGAGGGGTCAAATCGTAAAAGATTAAAATTGAAGACCAAAATGAAATTTACAGGACTTATGCAGTCCACGCACCTGGAAATACTAATTTAACTATAACATAATTATATTTTGGACCCAAGGTTCAAATTTCATAACAATTGGACCCTAAAAGCCTTAAAGGCAATTACTTCAAAATGGTGCAAAAATGAGATTTTCAAAAGTTAAGGGACCTATACTTATTTTTTTTAAAAACTGCTTTTGTCCCAATATTCTACTGACCTTAGTGATATTTTTCAACTGGAATCACATTAATAGTCCTTCCGGTTTGTGAGTTCCAATTATTTTAAACTTAGGGCCAGAAATGACAATTTTAACAAATTTGGGGCCAATGTGTGAATTTTATAAAACTTCGACCTCAAAACTTTTAAAACCTGAATCTCTGAATAATTTAGAAAATTTAGGAACTGACCTCATAATTTTTTAAGGTCGGGATATTTATTTATTTAATTTTTAATCCCAAAAGTATTAGTTTTTACGAAACGGGGCTAATTGTAAATTTTCTTTTAACAAGGGCCTAACTCAAATTATTTTTGTTTTAAAGAAACAGTCCTGGACCCTCTGACTTATAATAATTATTTAAAATATTTTATTTTCTTAAAACCCCTTGACTGATCGGATCGTCTTGACCGATTAATACGAGATCGCGGGGCGACTTTCTCGTCTTGCGATTTCGAATCTATAACGGGATTTATGTTCCACCTAATCTTTCAAGATATCGAAGATTGCTTATCCTCCCGATAATCATCTTCATCCAAATAACTCCACCAACGCCATAATTGCCACTCGTAATTTTCAAAAACTTTTCCTTAACTGCTTCCCTGAATCAATAATACTCGACTTCCTGGTTGACTTCCTGAACTTGTATTTACTTTCTTGTCTGAGTCAACTTGGTGTGTCGAGCTCACCGAATGGATACGTCGGGGATGGAACCGGCGGCTGGCCGCTATTCCACTCTCCCCCATCGTCCCTAATCCCGCAAATCGAGGGACGGAGTTTGTCCAAGAGGAAGCGGTCGTAAGTATTGAGGTATAATCATGATTATGACAAATCCGAGCCTTGCTAGCTCCACTTGTAGATTTTGTCTTTGCCTATGGAGCGATAAGGTGATAGTCTTGGACCATCTTGTGACAATGTAAAGTTAAATTTGCAAAACAAATATATTACAAGTACATACTCGAAAATTTAAAAAAAAAAAAAAAAAAAAAATTGGCTAAGAGTTATGTGTTTGAAATTAATAAAATAATATTTTAAATCTCAAAGTGAAATTTATAATTTTTTATTTTTAAGGGTTCGCATATATATCTCTATTGTAAAACTAAATAAATAAAAAATAAAAGAAAAATAATATTACAAAAAAAATTACAATAACAATATAAAACAATTAATACTAAGAATTTTGAGGCTAAATTAAAACTTGAGAAATAATTTTTCTTTAACGTTTATTTATGCACTTATTTTTTTTATGGATGCATCATTGACCTTTCAAATCCTGTAATTTAGATTCATTTATCAATTTTAATAATATATCATTGTATATTCTTTTAGTTAGATAAGCCCATAAATATGATAATAAAAACATGAAATTAAGTGTAAGAGAAACTTAAAAGGATAAATATTTGTTTTCAAACTTAACGAAATGTAATTATAAATTATTTTAATATGGAGGTATAGAGAGCAGGAAAATATATTTTTAATTTTCATTTATTTTTCTTGGCATAACAAATTTTTAATTAATAGGATGAAATGTCTAACAAGTTTGGATTAAAAAAAAAGTTATTTTATTGTAGCAAAATATTTTATTTTTAAATTATAAATAAGAAGTCAATATGACTTTTAATAATCTTATTCTCTTTTACATAACAGAATTTTAATTTAGATTGAAATAATGTTCCTATTTAGTCTTTTTATTTTATGGTAGTTTTTTTTATTTATTACTTATATAGAGGTGTATTGGTTTGAAAAAAACTGCATCAATAAAATAAACTTTGATTTAAAAAATACAAACTAATATATTAAATTAAAATATATTTAAATAAAATAACATTAAAAATGGTGTGTGTGTATACTATTGTAAGAAATGGTAGAAGAAATATTGAAGAAAAATCACTTACATATGTACATTATAACATTTATGACAATACTTAGTTTTCTTAAAACCTACATACACCCTTAATAAATTATATAATTTTAGGTAAAAATATATGTATTATATTATTTAGGTAGTGAAATAATCTAACTTAACAAAAAAATGTAATATAATATGGAAACAAGAATCAAAAACTGAAAATTTAAAGAAGTTATATATATACTAAGAAAAACTAAAAAAAAAATAATAATATGACATTTATATCATAAGTACATATTTTATAACCTATGTGTTAATATGCTAATTGTTTACTTAAAAATATTGTATTAAGTTATGCACAATAAGTATAAAACTTACTTGATATTTGAATTTAGGCGGCGACCACAACATTACATTTGAGTGAAAACATTTATCAAAAAGTTATTTATGGATCAAAGTAATATATTCCTTCTTATTTCAAAAATAAACATGATTTTGAAAATAAATTATTCATTATAATTTAAATATTAATTTCATTAATAAAAGTAATTGATTTTAGTCACCTTTAAATCTTGAGTCTCTTTGAAGATATAAGCACTATACTTTAATTTTTATATATAAAAAAATAATTATGATTTTGATCTCACATTTTATAGTGTACATATATATGTATTATTAAAGTAATAATTTAAATTTTAGTCAGACGTTATTTTCATAGTTATGCATTTTAAAACATGTCCCTCTCTTTAACAATTTAATTTTTAGAATGTATATTTTTCAAGTGCAACTAGATTTTATTGTAAATGTTAAATTAACAAAGATCTAAATAGCATTTTAATGTTTTTCTTCTAAATTTTACGATGACTGACATACCATTTTTTAATCCTCTTTACTTTTAACCTCTTTTCTTATTTTGTTTTTCAATTATATTTTATTTTGTTAAATAAAATTCTATCTATGAATAACAATATACATACATACAATTAATAAATAAAAAAGTTGTGATGGAATATCAAGACAAAAAAAAAATAATAATTTGAGTAAGATTTGAAAAGTTATATTTATTCCCCTTTTTAGAGTTCAAAAGTAAAATTCTAAACATTCATATATAAAATTCTATATATGGATAATAATAAATTTTAATCAAATGCTCAAATGTATATATTGACATTCTTCAACATCAACTTCATCATCTGGTAAAACTGATTTAATATTAGGTCGAAGATTTAAATTTATGAAGATATTTATTTTTAACATTTTAAGCATTCAAATACATGCATTATCCTTTTGTGAATTGTGTTATAAATTTTATGCTACATTGAAAGATGCTCACCGACAAAGATAAAATGAATTTTTTTATGCTTAAGAAAATAAAAAGATAGCCTATCAATTTATATATGATGTTTTTTCTGATTTTACAAAAAAAAAATCATAATAAATTGAGACCTATATTTTGCTCGAAAATGTCACATGCATAGAACATGACAACTAAAAAGTGAGGAGGTTTTTTGTTATGCCATTTTATAAAAATGCTATAGCTTAACCTATATTTTACAGTTATTTGACACACTTCTGGATTATTACATTTTATATTCTATAATTTTGTTGTAAAGCTCTGAATGATGGATTATACTTTGGATATGATCCATTGGATTGATTTTTAGAATGTAAAGTGACTTTTTTGAAAGAAAACAACATAAAAGACGTAATTGTGGTTCTTCATATAATTTATTTCAATGTACTAATTAATAATTTTTACTGCTATTAAATTTGTCATTACTATATTACATAACTAATTTTTGATACAAAAATTAATTAGAATAACAATTAGTCACATCACCACACTCAATAATAAAAAATTATTTGGAAATAATAAATTTATGATGTCATGCATGCTCTTAATGATAATATAATATAGTATAAATATTGTTAGACACTTAATAATTTTGATTTTTATGATGTGGTTATGTCATTTATTTGATATATAAATGTGAATATTCTTTTAAACTGAATCAATTTATTGACTGTTTTCACTTAAAATTGATTAGTCTATTTTATCTTCATTTATGTTATATAAATAATTAATTTAATCATGAAGAACATGAGAAAAAATAGATAATGGTCGAGTGGTAAATTCCATCCCAGCTAGAGGTATGGGATTTGATTCCCATCGTCCCTCTCCTCCCAAGATATGTACTTAAATATAAAAAAATGAGAACATGAATCAAAATATGTACGGGAGCTAAGCTTCGAAACATAAAATAGATTTTACTTTCTCATCGTTCTTAACAAAAGAGGCACATGTGATGAATGAAAAACTGAATCTTGTAGTCAAACCGATTTAAAAGATAACACACATTAGAAAATTGAGTAAAAGCGAAATACATCCATACGCCAACCAATCATGCCTGGGCTAAAAGTACATTAAAAAAAATTGCAAACAAATCTCAAAGCTAAGTATGAAGAAGAAGTAGACACTCAAAAAATAAACAAGATGCATTAATTTAAAACTCGTCTTGAATATATATTTTTTAAATTTCTATATAGATTACTCATCAGTTTTTTAAATATCTATTGTACTTTGTTGAGCGATAATATCATTTAAGTATCATGCTTTTTAGTCCAAAATGTCTTAAACATATTTCACCGACAAATAAGTTTAAATTTAGTTTTTGCAAACTTTCTTTAAGATCAAAATACATGAATGATATTTATTATAAATACAAATAATATAATAAAAATTGATTCCAATTTATAGATTTAATTTGAGTTAAATTAATAAAATTATTTAGTTCACGTGCAACGCACGATCACCTTACTAGTTATTTTAAAAAATGAGAATAGATTTTGAGAGTATTGTGATTGGATATAAGATGAAATGTGATGATGTTAGTTGATGTGATAGTTTTTTTAGTATAATAATGATTAGATTTGATTGGTGATTTGAAAAATAAGAGAGTGTGAATAATATATTTGTGATATGATTGTTTAATACTGATAGTTGATGTGATATTTTTTTGTTTAAATTATAATTGGATGTGATTGATGATTTGAAAAATGAGAAAAGAGAATAGTGTATTTTTTGAAAATTTTCACAAGCAATCACATATTCATATAAAATTTTGTCCAAAAAGTGGAAGAGATGAAAATTCTTTTACAAGCACTCCCTAAACATTCTACTATTTATTCCTATCTATCTCAACAGTGCCTCCATTTTCAAAAGTAACCTATTTACAAAAGTATAAAAAACAAAAATATAATCTCAATTACTTACTTTAACCATGCAAACCACGAGGAGATTTTAATTAAGTTCAGCTTCAATCATAAGTTTGTTTAAACTTAATTTTTTCGCCTTAAAAATACAACTACTTTAACACTAACTGCAAAATCATCTACTTCTTCAAAGTTAATTTAAATAAAAATTCCTGCTTATACCCATTTATAATAATTGTTTTATTTCATCAAATATATATTTATAATTTTTTTAAATACAAATACAATGACATAACCAAATTGAGTTTTCTACATTTATTTAATTGAAATAATATATGTAATCAAAATGTTGAATCTTACTCGTATTGTATTTTTCATAAATAAAATACATACAGTTGCCAATTACCATTAAAATACCTATTAGTTATCACTAAACATGGGTCAATCTTGTGCTTGAGTGAGTGATTGAAATATATCCCGGCGGTCAAAATGTGTGTTCTTGACTTGATGACGGCTTGCCGTAAATTTTACGTAGGGAGTCCCAACTAACATTAGTCTAAAAATAAAATACAATACATCAACTCTAAAAACACTATAAATAGTTAGCAATTTTAATAAAGTCATATTCAATTGCATCTTAATATTTAAAAAGAAATAACATAATACAATTACATGACTATGCCAAGCATTTCTCTTCTATTCTTCATATTTTGAAATTGTTGCATAATAGCTTCATTGGTAATGTTTCGAAATATAAAATTTATCTTGACTTCTTGGTGCTTGAAGTTGAACAATTCCAGGTGCATTGACTGATGAGGACGATTCCTCGATAATAAGTGGTAACTCTTTTAAAAAATCGTTCCATTATCTAAGAAAATACAGAAAAAAATAAAAGCCTAATATATCTTTTTTTTGGATGTAAAAACTAATATATCTTAAGGAAACAACTATACATGACTATACATTATAATAAATTACTAAAAATTAGCCATAATAATTCATACAACAAAAAATGGGCCCTTTTTTCTTTAATTTCTCATTTCTGTGAAGCTGTATGTGGCATTATGTGTTAATGGGCCCTTTTTTCTTTTTTCTTTTTAAATTTTTATTAATGTTATAATTGAAAAGACAAATATACCCCTAAATTTTTTTAAAATCCCCCTTTGCCCCCATGCCCCTTCGTCCCTGGCTGACTTACTGGGCAAGTAGTCCCCAGTTCAAATCATATCCCTCCCAGGACATCCAATTTCCCGTTCCCCTATTCCAAAAAAATAAAAATTATTTCAGTAATAAAAACTTGTGTTTCAGAGCAATTGGTCCGAGTTCGATCCCTTATGAGTACATTTGTTCCCCTCAATACTCTAACCCTAAAAAAAATAATAACACTAAACAAAATACAAGATCTCAAATAGTAATAGAAGAAAACTCACATGCACATCATCAACCACATTTAATTATTTCACCCATTTTTTCCTTTTCCGTAACACAACCTACTTAAAATATAGATACATCATGGCCTCTCGGACGGGATGGGATCTTCTATTCCAAAACCGTGTTTCATCTCTATTCAATAGTGTGGATGATTGACACGTGTATTACACTTACCATGTTTATTTTCAAGCATAAATCAAGCATAAATTGTGGGGTTCTAACATGGTAAGTGTAATACACGTGTCAATCATCTACACGGTTGGAATAGGAAATGAAACACGGTTTTGGAATAGAAGAGCCCATCCGAGGACAGTGGGGATAGTATCGGCGGAAGGGCGCTCCAAGAGCGCGACGATTATAGCTGGACCGTTAAAACCGGCCAGCAACATCGTCGTCTCCTGGAACTCGGTTCGATTCATTTGCACCATAAAATGGGATGGAAAAAGGAAGGAATTCGAAGCGTTTCGAGAAAGTCGAGATAGGTATAGGTGTGGTTCTTGTAGACAATGCATTTGGGTGGTTAAAGAAGATGGCTTTTATTTCAGCAATGATGGGGTTAATAGGATCAAAGATTTTCCATGGATGTGAATGTGATGAGCTTTAAAATTTGAAGTCTAAATGTTAAAGGTTTTCAGGTGCTTTGTTATTGATGCAGGCGGAAGCCACGAATAAACGAGCAACGAACAAAAGCAATACGAAATTTCGTAAAGAAACGTAAATTGCAATTAAAAAGAGAATAATCTCAAAATTAATAATAATTCAACCTCCCTAAAAATAATAACAAAACAAATATTTATAGGATTAAAGTCTTGAATAAAACTCCTAACTATTGAAAACTCTTAAAAAATAATAAAATAACCTAATAAAATAATCTTAATAGATAATAAGATATCTTTAATCCTTATCTCCATCATTCTCTCTGGGGTCGAAACGATTCGTCCTCGAATCGGAAGGGAGGTCGTAAATAAAAGAATTGTCAACCCATGGAGGGGCACGAGGAGGACGAGATGGAAAAATAAGTTGAATATCAAAATCACATTGATAGAATTCACGGTATCGCCCCTTAGATGGGTTGTCCCTTCGGTGAGTCAAACGCTGGTGTTCCTCGTTCGCCTGGTGATTCGCCTCACGCAGCATGTTTATCTCTTCCTTCAACTTTTTTATGTCGTTATCGCGTTCTTTCATTTTTATCTGTTGCACCTTAATCTCACAACGGAGGTCCACTGTAGGTTCATGTTGCTCGCATACCACCCTTTCAAGTGATCGAGCATGCTCCCGCGATAGGTGGAGTTTAGTAGCAGTGCGGGAGTACTTTCCCTCCCAATATCCAGCCGCGTCGGCATGGTAATCCCTATCGGCGCGCAGCTCCTCATACTCCGTCAATGGAACGGTCTCGTGCTCCATACCTGAACAAGCACAAGTATGATATCAAAATAGGCATATAGTTACTAAGGAAGAAAAATCAAGTCTTTATAAGATATATCTATATCAAGGAATCGGCTAAGTATCCCATAAATAATTAAGGGGTTCTATAATTCCCAATCGTCCAGATTCTTATCTTAGTGGTAACACCCTATACAGGCAAAGGGTCCTATCCTGGTTAGCTCGGTGTAAGTTCCTTCTTACTAGCCGAGCTCTGATACCACAATCTGTCACGCCCCAACTCGGAGCCGTGACACAGTCAAATGAACTTAGGCCGGTTCACTTAAACCGGCCCAAAGTAAACCAATTATTCATTCGCAAAAGTAATTCAATCATAACAAAAAATCCCAAATCATACATAAAGTCAAATAATCTAAGTCCGAAATGTCGCAATGAAATAAAAAAGTACATCATTGTTCAAATGGTTCTACGGGTCCTACGCCCGCTATTACAAATTTCACAATTGTTCGTTCATCAAAATAACATAAATAAAATTCAGATTGACTCAAGGTCCTAGGTAATATAGGATTAGTCGGTAGCATCAAAGTCTTCGCCGCCTTCCTCTTCCCTGGCAGGTCTCATCCTCCGGTTGGGAAAAATAGGCGGGAGTGAGACAAAAATTCTCGATGGGTGTGGTAGGTGTGTGTGCAAGTGGGGTTTATATTTTATGCGGAAAATCGTTTCATGAGTTTTGATGCAAGAAACGTGCGATGACATTTTCATATACTTAATAGTTTTATTAATATTTTTAGCAATCGATCCGTCAATTGGATCGTTGGTTGCACACAAAAGTGTGGCGCCAACCTAGTCGATCCGTCAATTCATATCGATTGGTTGCGCACGAAAGTGTGACGCCAACCTGCACCACCTTATACGGCAGAAGTGTCGATCAAACATCATCTCCCCAAACAGTACACCTTATCCCTCCTGTCGATAGGGCTGAAGCCGCTATCCCAGTTGGCACGACGTCTCCACAGTGGAACCAGCTAAGCTCGGAGAACGTCATAATCATGATTATACCCAAAATCCTACGACCCAATCACCCGCCAGACTCTCTTGTCCGGCTCGAGGTTGGGAGTTGGACGATGGAGGCCGGTATGAGACTGTAGCCAAGCTACCCATCTCATACGCGACTTATCCATTCCACAAATCCGTCAATTCGTATCAGATGGTTGCGCACGGAAAGTGTGACGCCAACCCGGTCAGTTAGTCAGTAGGACCGGCGTGTTCGTTGACTCGCCGCATCCGATATTCAATCAGTCAGACATTGACACGACATAGATATCGGAGGGTAATCTAGTCGGTTCTATTCTTGATTCAGTGTATTATGTCGAAGTTCTTAATAAGGTTCAGATTATGCGACGAGGTAGTCGCCTTATTATCATGACAATTAGTCGTTATGAAAATCCCCAATATTATTTGGATAATAATTTATAAATAAATAAAAAATAATAATTAAATAAAATATTTAATGTTATATAAATAAACTGAATTTTAGAAGATAAAATAATTCTTATGACCTTGGTAAATTTCTATTTTAAAATAAAATATTTTAATTAAAGAGAAAAATTTATGTCGGGTTTTAAAAATTCCATAAGTTGTGATCCCGTACTCGGAAAAGGGCAAGGTCAGTCCCTAATTTTTCTAATTATTCTAAGAAATCATATTTTCTGGGTTCGGGGTCAAATTTTCGAAAATTGCAGGTCAGCCCCAGTTTTTCCCAAATTTATTATTTTGACCCGATACTTTTAAAAATTGATATCTCTTAAACCGGAAAAGGTTTTAACGAGATTCCAAGTCTAATAATCTTTTTGAGGTAGTAAGTAGGTAGGTTAAAAACAGTTTTCAAAAATTTCCAGGTTTAGTACCGATTTTCTGAAAATCCCATTTTTAACCCCAAAGGCGATTTTTATTGCTAAGGGCTCGTTTCAAGCCCGTTTTTCATGAATTTTGGACCAAAAGTCCAGAATACTAATCAAGGTAATTTCATAAATTTCTCGAACAGTAACTTTCCAGATTTTTCAAAATTTACAGTTTAGCCCCTTAAAGGTTGGAAAATTTCAATTAAGTGTCTAAAATTCGTATATTCGTATTTGTTTGACCCGGAGGGTCCCAATTATTATTTTTATTTATATAACAGTAATTTTAGTACAAATATTTGGATTTTTCAGTGGGGTTTCGCAGTTTTTTTGATTTTTATCATTTTGGCCCTATATTTTGCTATAATTGCAAAAATGGCCCAAACACGATTTTGTTCACAAGTCCTCAAGTCCAGATTATTGTTATGATATGTTAAAAGTATTTTTCTCATAATCTAAGTTATTTGAGCTCATATATAATAAAAGGGCCTAAGAACACACAAAAAGCTATTTTTCTAAAATCACTTTTGGCTTAATTTCCCGTACACATGTAAATATTTCGAAATTTACAGAAATATAAATGACTGAAATTTCCAGAAATATGTATATTATATAAAAAAAAACATACATTTATGCCACAAGGAAAAAAAATATAAGCATACAAAAGCAATATTTCTATGTAAAATCACTTTTAACATAAATGTACATACACATATTTTTTTTTTGTGCGAAAATTTCCAGAAATAAAACTAAATTTTTTTCCAGAAATATAAGTAATATAAATTCATATTATTCATGCTATTTTATGCATAAAAAAATATCATGAGTTTAAAAGGTTCACCCACCTCTTCTAGAGCTTTTGGGTAAAGATGGTCTAGGTAGCTTCTAGCCTTCCCAAGCTTCCTCAAGGTCCTCTCAAGGCTCTAAGAACAGCCCCTAAGTGGCGATTTTGGAAGGTCAAAGATGGAGAAAATGGAGAAAATGAGAAAGAAGGAGAAAACAAAAAAAAAAATTGAGGTGACATATTAAGGAGTCTTACCTTTTCTTAGTAACTAGTCTTCCAACTTCACTTGAAGCTCCTTTCCTTAGAATTTCCTGTCTCCTTGCTTCTTCTTTGTTAGGATTCGGTCCTTTTGTTTTTGAGAGGAGAGAGAGTGGTATGTTTTTGGTTAGATTGTGTAAGAGTTGGATGAAATGGTGTAAAACAAAAATTATCCCCTCTTCTATCCTTAAGTGGCCGTTCACTCCTAGTTGGCTATGGAAAGCATGCTATGGAAAAGTGGAAGGGTCTTTTTGGGGTTGGGGTAGCTTGTCTTGGGTTTGGAAAATGCTATCATGCTAGGAAAATGACAAGGGGGAAGAGGACAAAAAATTTACTCCTTTTTCTTCTTCAAGTGGACGTCCACTTTGTAAGTCCTCCTCTAAATTTTTTTTTTTTTTTTTTAAGTGATATTCCAACCCACATTCACCTAGTGGATATTTCATATCAATGTCCTATAGTCCAAACCCCTACATAAGTCAAGTACCATATTCTTATTGTTTGATTTGATAAGTCAAATGATATAAGTTATGCTTAATAATATATCATTAGGGATAGTTAGAATTAGCAATTAGTAAGTTAGGGAGATAAAATACATTAATAAAATACTAAGAATAAAAGAAATTAAACTATATTTTATCAATATCAAATTGTGACGTTTAATCGCACGATACAATATCCGAACTATTACAATTTGATTAATCAAAAAAAAAAAAAAATTGGGGTCTCACATCCTCCCCTCCTTAAGAGAATTTGGTCCCCAAATTCCTCTCAGAATAATTTCGGATGCTGTCTTCTCATATCTTCCTCCATTTCCCATGTGGCATCCTCATCCCGGTCGTGGGTTTGCCATACAACTTTAACCATTGGAATCTCTCTTTTCCTTAACTGTCGTACTTGTCTATCAATGATTCGTACGGGCTTCTCGATGTATGTCATGTTTTCCATTATTGCAGGGATTTCTCGTGTGATAACATGTTCTGGGTCGGGTTGATATTTCCTCAATCTGGAGACATGAAACACGCTGCATTCCGCAATAGGGGTGGTAGTTCCAACGATAGGCCAAATTCCCAATTTTTTTGAGTATCTTGTACGGACCAATGTACCTCGGACTTAGCTTTCCTCCTTTCTTTGAGTGAATCAGTCCCTTTCGTGGTGAAAGTCTAAGAAACACTTCATCTCCTACCTCAAACTCCAAATCCCTTCTCCTTTTATCCGCATAGTTCTTCTTTCGACTGAGTCGTCCGGATCCTCTCCTTTATTAATCGACCTTGTCTACGTTTCTCGTATCAAATCTACTCTGGGGAATGGTTGATGGGGTTGCTTTTCTCTTTTCGGGGTCCACTGGTCATCAATTTCCCAGTGTAGCGGGGATCTGCACTTTCTCCCGTATAGTGCCTCGTAAGGCGCCATTCCTATCGTCGCCTGATAGCTGTTATTATAAGCGAATTCTGCTAATGGCAAATGAATGTCCCAGCTTCCCTGAAAATCTAGCGCACAAGCTCTTAACATATCCTCGAGTGTTTGAATCGTACGTTCTGATTGTCCGTCGGTTTGCGGGTGAGCGGACGTACTAAAGCTTAGCGTCGTCCCTAGTTCCCCGTGCAAACACTTCCAAAATCTCGAGACAAACCTCGGATCTCGATCAGAAACGATGTCGGCTGGTACTCCATGCAGCCTTACAATCTCTCGGATATAGATTTGTGCCAGCTTCTGTAGGCTATCCGTTTTCTTCATTGGCAGGAAATGAGCTGATTTGGTGAGTCTGTCCACCACAACCCATATGGTATCATAACCTCCCTAGTCCTCGGCAAAATCATTACAAAGTCCATCGTAATAAGTTCCCATTTCCATTCGGGAATTTGTAACTACTGTAGCAAACCACGATGGCCGTTGATGTTCGGCCTGACTCGTTGGCGGTCGCATCTAGCCACATACTCCGCTACCTGATTTTTCATATTGACCCACCAGAAATGTCGTTTCAAATCCTTATACATCTTATTACCACCGGGGTGTATGGTGTACCTTGAGCGATGCGCTTCTCCCAAAATCCTATTTCTTAACACCTCATTATTCGGTACACATACCCGGTTCTTAAACCTCAAAATCCCGTCTTCTGCGATAGTGAATTCCGGACGTTCTCCTTTCTGAACTTTTTTCTTAAGTTCTTGAAATTTTGGATCTCCTCCCTGTGCTACCTTAATCTCGTCTAGCAGCTCAGGTCTTACCGAGATATTAGCGCAGAAAATTTTAGTGTCCATTCTCATCGGGTTCCATGCACTCAATTCTTCCAGGGATCTCCATTCCCTAATCATCAATCTTGCTATGCTAGCCTTTCTACTCAAGGCGTATGCTACTACATTCGCTTCCCGGGTGGTACCGGATATCGGTGATAATCTTCAATAAGTTCCATCCACCTTCTCTCGTCTCAAGTTAAGATCATTTTGTGAGAACAGATACTTGGACTCTTGTGATCTGTGAATACGGTAAATGTTGCTCCGCATGATAGTATCACCACTTCTTCAATGCGAACACTATTCTTGCTAGCTCTAGATCATGCGTTGGGTAGTTTGCCTCATATGGTTTGAGTTTTCGCGAGGCGTATGCGATTACACGTCCTTCCCGCATGAGTACGGCTCCTAGACCTTCCTTCGAGGCATCACTATAGACAACAAATCCTTCACTTCCACTTGGAAGAGCGAAACAGAGCAAAGCGGGTAAGTCGCTTTTTAACTCCCCGAAACTGGACTCGCACTTATCGCTCCACTCAAATTTGACTTGCTTCGAGTCAATCGCGAAAGTGGTCCAAAGAATCTTAGAAAAATCCTTTATAAATCTCTCGATAGTATCGGCCAATCCCAAAAAGCTTCGACATCACATCAAGTTTTGGTTGTTTCCATTCAACCACGGTCTGAACCTTTGATGGGTCTACCACGATCCCATCTCCGTATACTATATGTCCTAAGAATGTAACATTCCCCCCAAAATTCGCACTTGCCGAACTTGGCGTATTTTGGTGTTGTCGTAGTGTCTCAAGTACAATTTTCAAATGACACTCGTGATCTTCTCTCGTCTTGGAATACACGAGTATATCGTCAATGAAGATTACTACGAACTGGTCAAGGTAAGGTCGAAAAACTCTGTGCATTAAATCCATAAATGCTGCTGGGGCATTTGTCAGTCCAAATGGCATCACTACAAACTCGTAGTGGCCATACCTAGTCTGAAAAGCTGTCTTGGGTATGTCTTCACTCTTAATCTTCAATTGATAATACCCTTGTTGTAGATCGAATTTCGAGTACACTGTGGCTCCCTGAAGTTGATCGAATAACTCATCGATCCTTGGAAGGGGATACTTGTTTTTGATGGTCACGCTGTTAAGACCACGATAGTCTATACATAGTCTCAATGACCCATCTTTCTTCTTGACGAATAACACTGGGGCTCCCCATGGGGATGTGCTTGGTCGGATAAATCCCACGTCCATTAGTTTTTGTAGCTGAGCCTTCAGCTCCTGAAGCTCTACTGGAGCCATTCTATACGGTGTCCTCGCCACCGGCGGTGCTCCCGGTAAGGTCTCGATGGTGAACTCAATCTCCCTATCCGGGGGCAACGCAGTGAGTTCTTGCGGAAATACGTCTGGGTATTTCGATACTATTGGTACCTGGTGAATCTGGGTCTCATCCTTAGGTTTGTTAATTACAAACGCTAAGTACCCTTGTGCCCCATTCGAGATCGCTTTCCTAGCCTTAATGGCAGAAATGATCGGAGCTAATGGAATTCGTGCACTACCCGATAGCTCAACTATGGGTTTCCCAGGCTTACATAGCCTAACAGTTTTATTATGACAGTCCATTTGTGCAAAGTGTTCGGCTAACCAGTCCATTCCCAAAATAACGTCGTATTCGAGATATAGCGAGCACTAAATTAACAGAAAACATGCATCATCAATCTTAATCTCGCATGCATTATATATAGCATCGCTTATCGCTCGCGCCCAAAGGAGCCGATACCTCTAAACAAATAGGCATGTGTTCCATGCATGAATGCGCTTTAGATGCAAAATGCGGTGCAACAAAGGAGTGCGATGAGCCAGGGTCAAATAAGACCTTAGCGCGGTGATCGATATCAAGAGCGTACCTTCCACCACGCCGGTAGCATTCGGGCCCTCTTGCCCGGCCAGGAGCAAAGACACGGGCAGCGCCTAGCTCGGTTGTTATTTCCCGGCTTTTGAGGTGGTTGTTAGAGAATTTTTCTAACCGCAAGTCTACGGTGTCAAGTTTTAATATAGAGTAGTAAGGTTGTCGAATCCACAGGAATAATTATCGAATTATTGCTAAGTAATATCATATAGTAGTCTAACTTTATTTAGAAATTCAATAGTTGATGGAGTTGATTATACTAAAAATACTAAAAATAAATTAAGACTATGTAAATATCAATGAGTTTATCCAAATGATTAAATGAATTCTAGAGGTATGATGAAATCTAGTTATCCCTTATGTTGTTAATATGGTTTATCAATCATCAATTATCAATTTATAAGTCAAGATTTCTACAATAATCATTCCCTTTCTCAAGTGCTAATGATTTTAGATTCAATTGGGAAATCAATATCTCTATAAAAATCACCAATCAAAATCTCAATAAAAGCTATGAATCTTGATAAATGACTTCAAAGGATTCACAAATCTTTCAATTCTATGAAATCCTAGGTTATGCTATTCCAAGGTCATGTATTCAATTACCTCTCTCAAGTGTCAAATCAAATACACCAAACAATCTAAATTATTGATCAAGTAATTTAGAAGCAAAAGATCCAAATAGCACAAATAAATTGATAGATCTAGATTGACAAACCACAATCTCAAAACATAAGTTCAAACATAGATTACATCAATCCTCTAGAATTATAGTGTTTAGCTCATGATTAAAGAAAATGAATCCAAGAAAATACAACAATACATCTTACAAGATATGAAGAAAGCAACAAAATAAGAACAAGAGTTGAGGATCTTCTCTATTTCTAGATGGTAGAAGCCTCCAATCTTCTTCTCCAAATTCTTCTCAAAATGCTCAAATTCTTCTTCCTTGTCTTGTAGCTGTGTTATTGCCTTCCCAAGGGTTCCAAGATGCCCTTATTTCAAGCCCCAAGGATGGTATTTATAGTACACAAAAGTCCAAGAAGGGGTAGGTGAACATAGGATTTTCGCCCCGGCGCTGCGGCGCCAGCATGGTGCTGGGGCGCCAAAGAAATATCGTCCCAAATATCGCACGGGCGCTGCTGCGGCTGCATGGCGCGCGGCGCCCATCAACATACTTCGCCAAATATCGCACGGCGCTGCGGCTGCAGCTGGCGTAAGCATGCGCCGCGCGCCGTCAACATACGCCCACACAATCCGCCCGGGCGCCGCAGGCAAGGCGTTGGGCAAGGCGCGGGCGCCACACGCCTCCGTCCATCCAAAGATTCCCTCGCGGGCGCTGGCTCATTGCTGTGGCCAAGCCCGCTTGCGCCCGCCCGTCCTGGCCAAAATGCGATTTTTTCTTGCTTCTACACGATTTCTTCTTTCTTTCTTCAAGCCATTTTTTCACCGTTTTCTTCATCTCTCGGCTACCAAATCCGTATTGACTCTACATCGACACTATTTGAAATAAATTGGACTCTAAAGACTCTAAAAACACCCAAAATAAAACCAAATTCTAATCTAAAATACTCAAATAAGTTGATAAAATACCAACTTAACAAATACCCCCAAACTTAAGCTATTGTTTGTCCTCAAACAATTATAACTCCAAAATGAAAGACAAACAATACAACAACACACACAACTACAAAACTCCATAAACCAATAAGATTTGTCTAAAACTCATTTCACTATCAATCAAACATGCATTTTAACATTGTGATCAAAAGTGTTGAATATTCATGAAAATTCCGTTTTCATTATTCAAATTGATTTACGCAATCAAACGTTATCAAGATGATCCACTTCTAAGTATCAAAAGATACTGACTACCGGATTCCATAGGCTTGTTATTCACACTAATCTCCACTAATGTAGGCTAATATAACACATGGATCAATAGGGCTTCCAAAGCTTGTAATGTGGCTTAGGGTCGGGTAGGAAAATTTAGGATTAAGTGGCTCAATTCACCCAAACACACAATTACCTCTTCAAATCACCAATTGCCAAACAAAATGGCTCCCTTCACTTTTGTTGAATTTTCAATTATTCTCCCTCTACGAGCCTCTATTTTCAACACAATTTTTTTTTTTTTTTTTTTTTGAGACCCCCAAACTTGGTCTTTTGCATATTTTAACACATGGGGTTTCATTATTTCTTTTTCTCGGCAACTTCATGCGAATGAACATCTACCTTACTTATTACATCCTCCTCAACCTTCAATCATTTTGTGTGTATGAGTGATGGGTAATTAGGATTTTCACATGTAAGCTCAAGGTAAAAACAATTGGTTGCCAAAGAAAAGGTTTAATAGGCTCAAAAGGGGACACTAGTGAAATTATATCGTACAAAGGTAGTCATTTTGGCTCTAGCTTTTATTCAAAGATGGCCTAAATCATTTCCTTATGTTATTTCACCTAGAATTTCGCCTCAATTAGTGATCAAACAAGTTCTAGAATCCGGTGGGATCATACAAGCAACACTTGACTTCATTAATCATTTTCAAATAAGTTAACAGAATTATGCATGAATATGAAATCAATGAAGCAAAATATAGATCACCACTTTAAAGCATGCTTTCGTGACAGTTCAACTCAACTCGCAATCAACAAATCTCTACTTAGTCATGTAGTTCTATAGTTCAACAAACTACCCGACTCGACTCAACCCGCAATCAACAAATGCAATTTTTTTTTTTTTTTTTTTAACACGACTCTGACACGACTCAAAAGACACAAATACAGATTACACCCCCCCAAACTTAAATTGAACATTGTCCTCAATGGAGAGTGAGAAAACTTTCCCGATAGCCGAGGCGCTAGGACTCCTCATCGGAGTCGTGTGGTGAAAAATGAGCAATAGGGCCTTGGTGGTGGTGGTATTGGGAATCGGAATTGCGGGTGTGTCTGGCTATATATCTGGGCAAGTATTCGGTTGTGCTCATTCTCATATTCTTCTCGTGCCGCTCTGTGGCGTTGCTCCGCTACAAAAGCCCTTCTCAATTCTCGTACTTCGCGAACTAGTGCGTCAAGAGTCATTATGTGAGCGTCTAACGAAACGTCTTGCCGCCAACCGGATGGAACGTCAATATTCTCGGTTGGGCATGAGTATCGCTCAATAGGCTTGGCAGCATCTTCGGGATGAAGAATATATCCTGCACCCGGATTAGGCACACCGCCTACCCACTCGTCATAAGAAGCAATAGTAGCCGAATCTATGGGTCCCTTTGGATTTTCCAATGGCTCGGAGTTATCCCATGTAACACCCTTCTTTTTACATAACCCACAAATTAAACTCGGTAAGATTAGTCCCCCTGTTTTGGGTTGTAGCATTTTGTTATGAAGGGACGTTGCAATAATTACCGGGTCGGGTCGAATTGTATGTCAAGAACTATGGCATATAGAAGATGAGCTCGTTCTTAGTTACATCACTAACATGCTTGGTTGGTATCAAGTTGTTGCATATGAAGTGGTACCAAGCTCGCCCATATCGACTAAGACTCGTTCTCGGAAAAGCGTAGCACCTCCCACAACTTTTATATGACGTACCACGACGCTCCAGGCTGCATAGGGTATTACAAATCTCCTCCATACTCGGTGGTTGCGAGATAAATTCAATGTACGGTGAGTGATCCACCTCCGGGAGTCCATAATATTCTCTTATCGCTACTACATGAGTGTATACCTTGTCTACTCCACGTACGAAAACCTCTGAGTTATAGCCATTTTTGGTCTTCGCATTCGCATAAAACTCTCGGACTATATTCGGTGCGAATGGTCCTGGTTGTGCACAAAGTTTTGTCCATTGCTTCGATGTATCATTTGTGCAAGTTCACCATCATTCGGCCCCGGTTGTAACCCCGTTACTGCGTTATGCTCTTCGAGCATAATGTGTCATAATATAGTTGTTGTGCTTCCAAGTGAAGAAAACGAGCTTCAACATTTTCCTCGGACGTACTTGCCACTCTTTTGCCCTTGCTTGCATTCTTTGTTCTTGGCATTGTAATTGATTTGAAAATCACCTGAAAAATGACACAAGCAACATGGCACATAGGACGCACAATACGAGTTAGGGGTTAAGAATTTTGCAACAACTCAAGAATTATGCATCTTTGTCATCAATTCATGATCACATATCCTTTAGTACACAATGATGACAAGAATCAAATGCCTAGATGTAATATTTTTCATTGAGGTATTTTAACAAACACCTTGTAGGCATATATGCAAAGAAGAGATGAACACCCAATTTGAAATTCAATTCATGCCCAATTTTCAACACCAATCAATTCAAGCACAATATTATTCATATATCATCACAATTTATCAAGAATTTATCAAGAATTTCGAAATTATAATGATAATGAAAATTCCCACATTTTTAACCTAAGCTTGAAAATTTGAAGAAAATTGGTGTACAATTGAAGCTCACTTACCCAATTGATGAAGAAGATGAAGATGATGATTAAGTTGCTCAATTGCCCACTTGAATTGTGTATAAGTGAATGCTAGGTGGGATTTTTGTAGAAAAAAGAAGATATGCGTGTGTGTGTGTTATGTTTGTAAGGGAAAAAAATGAGGCTAAGTTACCCTTTAACTACCTGCAAATCATCGGGCGCCGGCGCGCTTCATGTCCCGGCCATGCCAAGGCGCCTGCCACTTCGTTCCCCAGCTAACCATCGGGCGCTGCGGCGCTTTCAGGCTTGGCTGCGCCATGGGCGCCCGCACACCTCGTCTCATGTTGCTCACCCTATCCCGGCGCCACTGCTTTCCAGCACCATGGGCCTTGCCCGTATTTTTTTTTTTTTTTTTTTTTTTAATCAAAAATTCAAAATCACACACAAATTAATTTACACAAAAATCACACCAAAATTCAAATAAATACACACCAAATTAAAAGAAAATAAAATCACACAAAATTCGATCACACGAAAATTGCTTGGGTTGCCTCCCAAGAAGCGCTAAATTTATAGTCGTTAGCCGACTCAACTATTCGACTCAAGAAATTTCATCACCAAGTGGAAGATTTAAAACCTTCCTTGCTTCGTTCTCAAAATAATGTTTCAATCTTTGTCCGTTTACTTGGAACGAATTCCCATCGTTCCCTCTTAACTCGACGGCACCATATGGAAACACACGTTCAACCACAAACGGTCCCCGACCATCGTGATTTGAGTTTACTCGGAAAAAGTTTCAACCGAGAGTTGAACAATAACACTTGTTGGCCGGGTAAGAATTCACGCCGCAAAATCATTTGATCATGCCATTTTTCGTTTTTTCCTTATACATTTTGGCATTTTCATATGATTCTTGACGAAATTCTTCCATTTCGTTTAATTGAAATAATCGGTTTTCACCGCCTCTTTCAAGTTAAAATTCAATTTCTTAATTGCCCAATAAGCTCGATGCTCAAGTTCAACCGCAAATGACACGCTTTACCAAACACCAATCGATCACGTGACATACCAATGGGTGTTTTATAAGCCGCGCGATAAGCCCACAAAGCATCATCGAGCTTTTGTGCTCAATCCTTTCGATTAAAACTCACCGTTTTTCAAGAATTTGTTTCACCTCACGATTTGAAATTTCGCTTGACCATTAGATTGAGGATGGTAACCAAGCGCAATCTTATGACGCACACCAAATTTAGCAAGAAGGTTGTTAAACAATTTATTACAAAAATGCGTACCTTCATCACTTACAATAGCTCGAGGAGTACCGAACCGAGTAAAAATATGCTTGTGCAAGAATTTGAGTACTACCTTAGCATCATTCGTTGGTGTAGCAATCGCCTCAACCCACTTGGAGACATAATCAACCGCAAGCAAAATGTACAAATTTCCAAAGGACGCGGAAATGGTCCCATAAAGTCAATACCCCATACATCAAACAATTCCACCTCCATTATGTTTGTCAAAGGAAGCTCATGACGCCGTGAAATATTACCAACCCTTTGGCATCGATCACAAGTTTTCACAAAGGCATAACAATCCTTGAATAATGTTGGCCAATAAAAACCGATTGTAGTACCTTTGCAAATGTGTTCGGGTTGGCCCAAATGTCCCCCATAAGATGATGAATGACAATGTTGAAGAATCTCTCCAATTTCTTCCTTAGGAACACAACGGCGAATGATAGAATCCACGCATCTCTTGAACAATAACGGATCATCCCACAAATAAGACTTGACATCATGTAAGAATTTTTCTTTTGGTGTGAAGTCAAGTCCGATAAGGCAAAACTCCTCCGCGAGGTAATTAACAAAATCTGCGTACAAAGGCAATGATATCTCGCACGCATAATTTGTTCATCAGAAATGATTCTTTTATTGGACTCTCAATCACCTCGTAAGGTTGCTCAAGGCGGGATAGATGATCGGCAACCCCATTCTCGCTTCCTTTATCTCGAATCTCAATATCAAACTCTTGCAAGAGCAAAATCCATCGAATTAATCGAGGTTTTGCATCCTTTTTGGAGAAAAGGTATCGGATTGCCGCATGATCCGTGTAAACAATCACCTTTGTACCCACCAAGTAAGCTCGAATTTATCAAATGCAAAAACTACCGCCAACATCTCTTTTTCTCGTGGTGGTGTAGTTTTGTTGGGCGTTATCCATGGTCCTCGCTTGCGTAGTAAATAGCTTTAAAAATTCTATCTCGCCTTTGACCAAGAACGGCACCCACCGCATAATCACTTGCATCGCACATGAGCTCAAATGGTTGAGTCCAATCCGACTATCATTATCGGAGTCAAATGAGTGCCTTTTTTATCCTGCTCAAATGCCCGCAAACACAACTCATCAAAGCAAAAGATAGCATCTTTTTCAAGGAGATTACAAAGTGGTTTAACAATTTTTGAAAAATCTTTTATGAATCTCCTATAAAATCCTCGCATGCCCTAAAAGCTTCTTATGCCTTTCACATTTGAAGGTGGGGTAGCTTTTCAATAGCCACAACTTTCGCCCGTCTACTTCCAAACCTCGTACAAGAAATACGATGTCCAAGTACAATCCCTTCTTTGACCATAAAGTGACATTTTTCCCAATTAAGTACGAGATTAGTTTCCTCACAACGTTGCAAAACCATAGATAAGTTATGCAAACAATGGTCAAAAGAAGTACCAAAATGAAAAATCGTCCATAAAAATTTCCATGATTTCCTCAACCATACCATGAAAAATCGCCATCATACACCTCGAAAAGTAGCGGTGCATTACATAATCCAAATGGCATCCTGCGAAAATGCAAAAGTACCATATGGACATGTAAAAGTAGTTTTTCTTGATCTTCGGGGCAATAGCGATTTGATTGTATCCTGAATAGCCATCAAGAAAACAATAATATTCATAACCTCGCCAACCTTTGTCCAACATTTGATCAATAAAGGGGAGGGAAAATGATCCTTACGAGTAGCTTTATTCAATTTTCTATAATCAATACATACTCGCCATCCTGTGATGATTCGTGTAGAAATTAATTCATTGTTATCATTTTTCACAACTCGCTGTCATTCCTCCCTTTAGGGACAACTTTTATCTGACTCACCCATGAACTATCCGAAATGGCATAAATTATACCTGCCTTTAGCCACTTTAAAACCTCATTTCTCACGACTTCTTTCATTGCGGGATTAAGTCGTCTTTGGTGTTCAATAGATGGTTTATAAGATTCTTCCATTAAAATTTTGTGCATTACAATGGAAGGACTTATACCTTTCAAATCAGAAATATACCAACCTAAGGCCGACTTATGTTCACGAAGCACACGCAACAACTTATCTAATTCGGATGAAGATAATAAAGCAGAAACAATCACCGGGTAAGTGTTATCTTTTCCCAAAAATGCATATTGAAGATGTTCCGGAAGTTCCTTTAGTTCTAAAGTACCTTTCGAATATTTTCAATATTGGCATTTTCTAATGCTTCCTTTTGTTCTTCTTTTACAATTTCTTTAGCCTCAAGGAAAGAATAAACTCAAGCAAATCAATATCATCACTATCTTCCTCATCACATTTCATTATTGAATTAATCAAACAATGTTCTAACGGATCTTTTAAATCTTGTTTTATAACTTCCGTTTGATCACATTGTTCAATTTTATCAATAAAATGACATGTGTGAGGTTCCTCTTGAAATTTCATTGCTTTATAAATGTTAAATAGTACCTCATCATCATTTACCCGTAATGTTAACTCACCTCGTTGCACGCCAATTAAAGCTCGTCCCGCTGCTAGAAAAGGTCTCCCAAGAATCAATGGCATTTCATGATCTTCCTCCATATCCAACACCACAAAGTCCGCCGAAATATGAATTTATCCACTTTGATCAACACATCTTCAATCACTCCTCTTGGGTAGGTGAGTGATCTATCGGCTAATTGCAATGTGATGGTGGATGGCGTTATTTCTCCAAGGCCAAGTTTCCGAAAACTCGACAACGGCATAAGATTAATGCTAGACCTAAATCACAAAGAGCTTTATTAAAATAAGAATCACCAATAGTGCAAGGTATAGTGAAACTCCCCGGATCTCTTAATTTTTGTGGTAGCTTTCTTTGCAAAAATGGCGCTACATTCTTCCGTGAGATTGACCGTCTCATATGCTTCCAACCTTCTCTTTCTCGACATCACATCCTTCATGAATTTTGCATAATTTGGCATTTGCTCGAGTGCATCGGCAAAAGGGATGTTGATGTGAATTTTCTTGAATATTTCAAAAACTTGGAAAATTGAGCGTCCAACTTTTTCTTCTCGAAATCTCTGTGGAAAAGGAAGAGCATTTGGTAACACATTATCGAATTGGAAATTGGTTTTACCTCAATTTTTGCCTTTTCGATTGCTTATCAATGCCTTCTTCATTTTGGAGTGTTTCAGAGCTTGCTTCCTTCTTTGGTGGCATGAGCAGCATCTTTGGTTCATCATATTCCGCTCCACTTCTCAACTTAATGGCCTTGCAATGTTCCCGGGTTCACCTCGGTGTTACTTGGAAACGTATCAACTTTCTTTGTGAATTAATAGCCGTGGCCAATTGACCCACATGTGTCCCCAAAGATTTGAGATGACTTTCAATTGTTGTAACCCTTGAACCCAAATTTTCTATGTTAGAATCGGCCTTGTTCATCCTTGCTCTTGATTCTACAAGGAATGAACTAAGTAATTCCTCCAAAGACGGCTTTTGTTCTCCCACGTGTGTACTGTACTTGCTTGATTCTCGATATCCCGGAGGTGGTTGCAACACATTTCTCGTATTGCTATACGAGAAGTTTTCATGATTGCGAAGTCCCTGATGATAATGTGTTGGCAATTGATTCCCTCTATTGTTGAAACCCCGATTATTCACATAATTCGCTTGTTCCGTATCGGTCACAATTTCTTGACTTATCTCCATGACGACCTCCTGATTGTTGTTTTCCACCCGACTTAGTGTAGCAATTTGCTTTGACAAGGCGGAAATTTGAGACGCCAATGCGGCCATAGTATCAAGTTCAAGAACACCGCAACTTTTCTTGGCGTAGATCTTTCGACGGCCATTGATAACTATTTGCAGCCATTTCTTCGAGTAAAAGCATGGCTTCACTTGGAGTTTTAGCCATCAATGTACCTCCTTGCCGCCGCATCTATAATAGTTCTTGAATGCCCATTCATACCATTGTAGAAATATTGAACCTTTTGCCAATCTGCGTGCATCGTGTTGTGGACACCTCCTCAATAATTCTTTGAATCGCTCCCAAGCTTCGTAGAGTGGCTCAAAGTCGAGTTGATGAAATTGAGCAATCTCACTTTTTAGTTGAAGTGTCTTACTAGGTGGAAAGAATTTTGCCATGAATTTTTCAAGAAGATCATTCCAACTAGTGATACTTCCAGTGGAAAGGTTTGAAGCCACATGCTTCACCTTTATCACGAAGTGAAAACGGAAATAACCTCAACCGAATAGCTTCATCGAACCCCATTCATTTTGATAGTGTCACATATCTCAAGAAAAATAGCCAAATGAGCGTTCGGGTCATCTACGACTTCCCAAACTGATTTTGTTGTACCATGTTTATTAAGGCGGCTTCAATTCAAAATTATTTGCATTGATAGGTTGGCGAACAATGCCTCGAATAATTTTGATTCGTGGTTGGTCGAAAATAGTCCCGAATGGCCCTTTCCGGTGGTGCAACAATAGGTATGCGGTCTTCATCATCACCGAAGTCCTCGCCATTTTTGTGAATTCGATTCTTCGTGCGGCTCTAATCTTTCAAGCGTTTCTTTCAATTTCTGGATCAAATAAGATTAAATTAGCACTTTTATTTTTTCGCATCAACAAGAAAACACAAAAATGACAATGACCCTATTGTAACAAAAAAACCAATCTAAATTAAAGTAAAACTACTAAGTAATAATATTAGCGCAAATAAGATGAATTATTCCCCTCAAGAACGGCGCCAAAAACTTGTTAGAGAATTTTTCTAACCGCAAGTCTACGGTGTCAAGTTTTAATATAGAGTAGTAAGGTTGTCGAATCCACAGGAATAATTATCGAATTATTGCTAAGTAATATCATATAGTAGTCTAACTTTATTTAGAAATTCAATAGTTGATGGAGTTGATTATACTAAAAATACTAAAAATAAATTAAGACTATGTAAATATCAATGAGTTTATCCAAATGATTAAATGAATTCTAGAGGTATGATGAAATCTAGTTATCCCTTATGTTGTTAATATGGTTTATCAATCATCAATTATCAATTTATAAGTCAAGATTTCTACAATAATCATTCCCTTTCTCAAGTGCTAATGATTTTAGATTCAATTGGGAAATCAATATCTCTATAAAAATCACCAATCAAAATCTCAATAAAAGCTATGAATCTTGATAAATGACTTCAAAGGATTCACAAATCTCTCAATTCTATGAAATCTGTTTATGCTATTCCAAGGTCATGTATTCAATTACCTCTCTCAAGTGTCAAATCAAATACACCAAACAATCTAAATTATTGATCAAGTAATTTAGAAGCAAAAGATCCAAATAGCACAAATAAATTGATAGATCTAGATTGACAAACCACAATCTCAAAACATAAGTTCAAACATAGATTACATCAATCCTCTAGAATTATAGTGTTTAGCTCATGATTAAAGAAAATGAATCCATGAAAATACAACAATACATCTTACAAGATATGAAGAAAGCAACAAAATAAGAACAAGAGTTGAGGATCTTCTCTTTTCTAGATGGTAGAAGCCTCCAATCTTCTTCTCCAAATTCTTCTCAAAATGCTCAAATTCTTCTTCCTTGTCTTGTAGTGTGTTTATTGCCTTCCCAAGGGTTCCAAGATGCCCTTATTTCAAGCCCCCAAGGATGGTATTTATAGTACACAAAAGTCCAAGAAGGGGTAGGTGAACATAGGATTTTTTCCGCCCCGGCGCTGGGCGCCAAGGCATGGAATATGGCGCGCAAAGAAATATCGCCCAAATATCGCATGGCGCTGGGCGCCTATCAACATACTTCGCCAAATATCGCACGGCGCTGCGGCGCTGGGCATGGCATGCTTGCGCGGGCGCCTATCAACATACGCCACACAATCCGCCGGGCGCCAAGGCGGGCGTTAAGCGCTGCTGGGCGCCCACACGCCTCCGTCCATCCGGATTCCCATTCTGTCGCGGCGCTGCGGCGCTGGCCAGGCAAAATCTGGGCGCCCGCCCGTCCTGGCCAAAATGCGATTTTTTCTTGCTTCTACACGATTTCTTCTTTCTTCAAGCCATTTTTTCACCGTTTTCTTCATCTCTCGGCTACCAAATCCGTATTGACTCTACATCGACACTATTTGAAATAAATTGACTCTAAAGACTCTAAAAACACCCAAAATAAAACCAAATTCTAATCTAAAATACTCAAATAAGTTGATAAAATACCAACTTAACAGCCGTGGTCGGGTTTGTTAGCCGGGGTAGTATACAATGGGCACTCTCGGACTTGATGTTTGAGCACTACCGCATCGGAGGCATTTTCCTTGTTTACGCCAAAGAAATGGTCCGGCAAGTGTCCCAGCCTGTTGCAGTGAGAGCATGTCCGCCCTCGCGGTTGTTTTCCTTGTTAGCCCCTCCGCTTCGCCTTCGAACTTCACAGCGCCCCGGATGTCCTCCCGGTCCACCGGCCTCTTTGAGCTCGGATGCTCGCTCGCCTCTGAGCCGCCTAATCCGGCCACCCCATCTCCACTCGGGAAGCCGCCCCGACTGCACTCGAATAGGTATCCATCTCAACGCCAACAATCAAGTCGTAGTTCCAACCTCGCACCTCGTAAACTTGTATAACTTGTCGGCCTCGTGCTTATGGACCCAAGAGCGTATTTGGACAGACGGTGAAATTCGGACTCATCTCGTGCAACCGTCATACTACCCCGCTTTAACCGGTGAAACTCGTCCCTTCGGGCCTCTCGACCACCTGCGGATATATTGGTCATTGAACTCCAATAAGAAATTTTCCCATGTCCTTCGGGTTCGGCCCGAACCCATTTTTTTCTACCCTCCACCGCCTCGGGCCATGATTCCAATCGAAACAACCAATGTTATCTGCTTTGCTCATCCGAGTACAAGGGCAGCAATTTTGTTCTCCATTCGCTCAAGCCAATCCTCGGCCTTTGCATCATCCGTTCCCCTAAAGATCGTGGTGGGTCGAAGCGCCAAATCGCTCCAAACCCGATCATGAGCATCTCGAGCAGTGCTCGGGCGCATTCCGGTTTTGCCCAACCTCGTTCCGCATAAACAACAATATCTCGCCGCAAGGCCCGAGCGGTTAAATTGTCTCCCGCAATCGGAGAGGAGGTGGCGGGGTGGTAGTTCGTGAGGGTGTTCTCTCCGGGAAGGATCGGGATCCTCCCCGCAAGCCACCACGTGGCCTTAAGCCTTCTTCTTCCGACCATCCGTATATAGAGAGATTAGAGTTCATCCCCTTTATGTATTTGAAATCATAGACATAATATGCAATATTCACGACATGTCAATTAAAATAAACAAGTATGAGAGATATAAGGATAGCAACACATAGCGCTAAGGAAAATACAAGTTCCATTACTAAAGAAAAGCTTAAGCCGAATTACAAACAATAGTCACCGAACCATGATTACGCTATCCATTACAACTTGGTCTATTACATAATTGAAATACAAAAAAATGGCAAAAATAAAATGAGCTAATCTAATCGGATTTTGGTGTCTTGCGTGATCGCCATCGCTATCTCCCTCGATGTCGATCATCCGATTCGGATCCTCCTCGCTTTCTTCATTAGATCCTACAGGGCGAAGTCCATCGGGTCCATTTTCGATCCTCTTCCGGATCCTCCTCCTCGATCCTCTTCCTGGTTCTTCCTCCGATCCTCCTCCGATCCTCTTCCCGCTTTCGCTTGCAGCTCCACTGTCCCGGGGCCACCACCGACCAATGTTGATGGCCTCTTAACCCTATTTCGAGAAGTTGGAGTCCGTGTATGAAGTTGGCCTGGTTCAAGAAGATTCTGTCCTTCTTGAGTCTCTACTCTTCCGTAGAGCCTCAATCCGCCATGCATCCGGGCCATCATTTCAAGCGCACCATCCAATGCTTCCTCGTTTCGTGCGCCCTACGTTAAGGTGCTCGATAGTCAAGACATGTTGAGCCACGAGGCCCTCACTTTGCTCACCCTCTCGTCGGGCATTGGGCATTGGGTGAGTCAAACGCTGGTGTTCCTCGCTCGCCGTGATTCGCCTCACGCAACATGTTTATCTCTTCCTTCAACTTTTTTATGTCGTTATCGCGTTTCTTTCATTTTTATCTCATTGCACCTTAATCTCACAAATGAGGTCCACTATAGTTCATGTGGCTCGCATACCACCCTTTCAAGTGATCGAGCATGCTCCCGCGATAGGTGGAGTTTAGTAGCAGCGGAGTACTTTCCTCCCAATATCCAGCCGCCGGCATGGTAATCCCTATCGGCGCGCAGCTCCTCATACTCCGTCAATGGAATGGGGCAGTCTCATGCTCCATACCGAACAAGCACAAGTATGAAATCAAAATAGGCATATAGTTACTAAGGAAGAAAAATCAAGTGCTATAAGATATATCTATATCAAGGAATCGGCTAAGATCCCATAAATAATTAAGGGAACTATAATTCCCAATCGCCCGTATTCTTATCTTAGTGGTAACACCCTATACAGCAAAGGGTCCTATCCTCGGTTAGCTCGGTGTAAGTTCCTTCTTACTAGCCGAGCTCGATACCAATCGTCACGCCAACTCGGAGCCGTGACACGCTCAAATGAACTTAGGCCGGTTCACTTAAACCGCCGGTAAACCAATTATTCATTCGCAAAAGTAATTCAATCATAACAAAAATCCCAAATCATACATAAAGTCAAATAATCTAAGTCCAAATGTCGCAATGAAATAAAAAAGTACATCATTGTTCAAATGGTTCTACGGGTCCTACGCCCGCTATTACAAATTTCACAATTGTTCGCTCATCAAAATAACATAAATAAAATTCAGTTGACTCAAGGTCCTGAATATAGATTAGTCGGTAGCATCAAAGTCTTCACCGCCTTCCTCTTCCTAAGGGTCTCATCCTCTCGGTTGGGAAAAATAGGCGGAGTGAGACAAAAATTCTCAGAGTGTGGTAGGTGTGTGTGCAGTGGGGTTTATATTTTATGCAAAAAATCGTTTCACGAGTTTTGATGCAAGAAACGTATGATGACATTTTCATATACTTAATAGTTTTATTAATATTTTTAGCAATCGATCCCATTAATCAGACGCTTGGTTGCGCACGAAAGTGTGACGCCAACCTAGTCATCATCAATTCATATCATTGGTTGCGCACGAAAGTGTGACGCCAACCTGCACCACCTTATACGGCAAAGAAGTGTCGATCAAACATCATCTCCCCAAACAAGACACCTTATCCTCTTGTCGATAGTCAAGCCGCTTATCCCGCTTGGCACGATGTCTCCACAAAGGAAACCAAATAAGCTCAAGTTAACGCATAATCATGATTATACCTAAAACTTACGACCAATCACCCGCCAGACTTCTCCCGTCCCGGCCGAGGTTGGGAGTTGACGATGGAGGCCTGTGATGAGATCGTAGCTGCTACCCATCTCATACGCGACTTATCCATTCCACAAATCCGTTACCAGACGATGGTTGCGCATGCAAAGTGTGACGCCAACCCTGGCCGCTTAGTCAAGAGACCGACGTGTTCGTTGACTCGCCGCATCCGATATTCAATCGGGCCGACATTGACACGACATAGATATCGGAGGGTAATCTAGTCGGTTCTATTCTTGATTCAGTGTATTAGGTCGAAGTTCTTAATAAGGTTCGACATGCCACGAGGTAGTCGCCTTTATTATCATGACAATTAGTCGTTATGAAAATCCCCAATATTATTTGGATAATAATTTATAAATAAATAAAAATAATAATTAAATAAAATATTTAATGTTATATAAATAAACTGAATTTTAGAAGATAAAATAATTCTTATGACCTTGGTAAATTTCTATTTTAAAATAAAATATTTTAATTAAAGAGAAAATTTTATGTCGGGTTTTAAAAATTCCATAAGTTGTGATCCCGCACTCGGAAAAGGGCAAGGTCAGTCCCTAATTTTTCTAATTATTCTAAGAAATCATATTTTCTGGGTCTCGTGTCAAATTTTCGAAAATTGCAGGTTAGCCCCAGTTTTTCCTAAATTTATTATTTTGACCCGATACTTTTAAAAATTGATATCTCTTAAACCGGAAAAGGTTTTAACGAGATTCCAAGTCTAATAATCTTTTTGAGGTAGTAGTAGGTAGGTTAAAAACAGTTTTCAAAAATTTCCAGGTTTAGTACCGATTTTCTGAAAATCCCATTTTTAACCCCAAAGGCGATTTTTATTGCTAAGGGCTCGTTTCAAGCCCGTTTTTCATGAAATTTGGACCAAAAGTCCATAATACTAATTAAGGTAATTTCATAAATTTCTTGGAACAGTAACTTTCCAGATTTTTCGAAATTTACAGTTTAGCCCCCTTAAAGGTTGGAAAATTTCAATTAAGTGTCTAAAATTCGTATATTCGTATTTGGTTATTTTTATTTATATAACAGTAATTTTAGTACAAATATTTGGATTTTTCAGTGGGGTTTCGCAGTTTTTTTGATTTTTATCATTTTGGCCCTATATTTTGCTATAATTGCAAAAATGGCCCAAACACGATTTTGTTCACAAGTCCTCAAGTCCAGATTATTGTTATGATATGTTAAAAGTATTTTTCTCATAATCTAAGTTATTTGAGCTCATATATAATAAAAGGGCCTAAGAACACACAAAAAGCTATTTTTCTAAAATCACTTTTGGCTTAATTTCCCGTACACATGTAAATATTTCGAAATTTACAGAAATATAAATGACTGAAATTTCCAGAAATATGTATATTATATAAAAAAAACATACATTTATGCCACAAGGAAAAAAATATAAGCATACAAAAGCAATATTTCTATGTAAAATCACTTTTAACATAAATGTACATACACATATTATTTTTTTTTTTTAAAGCGAAAATTTCCAGAAATAAAACTAATTTTTTTCCAGAAATATAAGTAATATAAATTCATATTATTCATGCTATTTTATGCATAAAAAAATATCATGAGTTTAAAAGGTTCACCCACCTCTTCTGAGCTTTTGGGTAAAGATGGTCTAGGTAGCTTCTAGCCTTCCCAAGCTTCCTCAAGGTCCTCTCAAGGCTCTAAGAACAGCCCCTAAGTGGCGATTTTGGAAGGTCAAAGATGGAGAAAATGGAGAAAATGAGAAAGAAGAGAAAACAAAAAAAAAAAAAAAAAAATTGAGGTGACATATTAAGAGTCTTACCTGTTTTAGTAACTAGTCTTCCAACTTCACTTGAAGCTCCTTTCCTTAGAATTTCCTACCTCCTTGCTTCTTCTTTGTTAGGATTCGGTCCTTTTGTTTTTGAGAGGGAGAGAGTGGTATGTTTTTGGTTAGATTGTGTAAGAGTTGGATGAAATGGCGAAACAAAAATTATCCCCTCTTCTATCCTTAAGTGGCCCGTTCACTCCTAGTGTAGGTAGTCAAGATTTTGATTTCTTGGGAGTTGGCTATGGAAAGCATGCTATGGAAAAGTGGAAGGGTCTTTTTGAGGTTGGGGTAGCTTGTCTTGGGTTTGGAAAATGCTATCACGCTAGGAAAATGACAAGGGAAGAGGACAAAAATTTACTCCTTTTTTCTTTCTTCAAGTGGACGTCCACTTTGTAAGTCCTCCTCTAAATTTTTTTTTTTTTTTTTTTTTTAAGTGATATTCCAACCCACATTCACCTAGTGGATATTTCATATCAATGTCCTATAGTCCAAACCCCAACATAAGTCAAGTACCATATGCTTATTGTTTGATTTGATAAGTCAAGTGATATAAGTTATGCTTAATAATATATCATTAGGGATAGTTAGAATTAGCAATTAGTAAGTTAGGAGATAAAATACATTAATAAAATACTAAGAATAAAAGAAATTAAACTATATTTTATCAATATCAAATTGTGACGCTTTAATCGCACGATACAATATCCGAACTATTACAATTTGATTAATAAAAAACATTGGGGTCTCACAATAGATCATCTTTGAGTCTTCCCCATACTTTCCCATGTCGTCTCTCTCAATTCAAAGGTCGGGGTATCCAACGCCATGGCACCATGCCTTTTGAAAACCTCAACTATATCATTATTTGTTCCTTATCCATGATGTCTCGGCGTTAGTTGTTTTCTCTCTAGTTGTACATTGAAGATCCTCACCAACATTCTCAATTTCTTCATCGAAAATTGGTGGGTCATCATAATTACGATCTTTTTCGCTCAAAATTGGTGGGCCATCATAGCCACCAAGATCCTCGTCCCGATTGCAAAGGGTTTTCACACCAACCTGGAATAATGTCTTCATCTTCCTCATAAAAATTGGTGGTCCATCATATCCACCATCTTCAATGTCACTTAAGAATAAAGTATCCATGGCCGTGGAATAGGTTTCAATGGGGTGAACTTGATAGGCACAATATCGCAGTAAACTCACAACCATCAAGAAATCGCTTTTTCAACAAGCCTTTGATTTCTTGAATTTGGATGCGCACGATATTGAATTATTTTGTCGCAAGTCGACCGCTGACGGATCTGCAAGGCGTGTCGCTCATGCGTTGAAATCGGGCCGGACAACATGGTTTAGAGAGCGTAGATTGGTCTCTTGATACCAACCGATGCGCATTTTAAGCCACGGATAAACAAGCAACGAACAAAAGCAATACTAAACTTCGCTAGAAACGAAATTGCAATGAAAAGGAGAATAATCTCAAAATTAATAATAATTCAACCTCCCTAAAAATAATAACAAAACAAATATTTATAGGATTAAAGTCCTACAAGAATAAAACTCCTAACAATTGAAAACTCTTAAAAATAATAAAATAACCTACTAAAATAATCTTAATAGATAATATATCTTTAATCCTTATTTCCATCAGTTGTTTTGTTTTATTTTTGGATTTTTGCCTTGCATAGAATTTGTGTAAGAAGAATGGTAATTATTAAGTGATGCAAAAGCCGTTTATTCTTCTTCATGGACTTCATGCATAGATGTTGAAAATTGTTAGAGTAATTAAATATTAAATGACTCGCACATCTAATGACTTGAGTTTTTAGATGAGATGTCATTCAATATGGTATCGTGAGTCCGACCAAACAAGGATCCCCGAGTTCAAATCTCATTGTCACCCATAAAAATGTGCCACATGTAAGATTCCATAAATAATCGTTTTGCGATATGTTGGAAAATCGGATCCCACATTCATCCCTAGAACAAACATAAATAACCGAGAAATAAAATGAAAAATAACAAAATCCACAACACGTATTTTACGTGAAAACTCCAAAATCGGAGAAAACCACGGCCTATAGAGAAAGAAATTCTACTATGTGAAACATTGTTACAATCCCACATACATTTTCTCTCGACCACGCACCCACACACTCTTACAAACCTTTGACTAACTCACACCTCTCTCTCAACTCTCCTTACTAGAGAATACAAGAAACGAATTTAACTAGAGTCAAACCACAAAGTTTAAAGTATATTTGATCGTGAACTTGAAAACGCACAGCTTCCTTAAATAACTTTAAAGCTCCCATCACTTTTGTTCCACAAGCAATATGGGACAAAATCCCTTCTTTTCTTTAACACAAAACTAACAAACAGAGGAGTGTGTTAGAGTTACTAAATATTTTTAAACTTTCAAAGGTGGTAAGTTAATAAAGACAATTGTAAATTTTGATTTTTATTTTTACTTTTGTGGGCATCTCTTTCTTTGTTTTTTCAGTGGCCTCACCGTGAGGCTTCCTTAGTTCTTGAAATATGCAATGTAGGTTGATTTAAAAATGTCGATCATTTTGGGTCCAAAGATATTCCCTCCTATTCATAATAAGTGTCTTTTAGAAAAAACACACATATTAAGAATAGGATGGAGATACCTAATATACCCTTATTTAATAATTTATAACCCCATCAATTACAATAGAAAAAAATAATCATAAATTTAGTATTGAACAAAACAAATCTTGGTTTGGAAAATGATAAACCATAAATATATTTATTAAATGAATTACTAATAAAAGTACAAGGGTAATTTAGGGAAACTCATTTCTTATTAGTCTTGAAAATGTAGAAAGACATTCTTTTGGAAAAACTTTTACAAGCCAAAAAGACACTTATTGTGAATAGGAGGGAGTATAATGTAGGTTCATTTAAAAATTTCATGGCAGAGTGAGGCAATGGTCATTGGTCAAATAGAACGACCATTCGCAAATTAAAAAAAGTTAAAAAACAAGGGACTATTAGCAAATCAAGTATAAATTATACTCCTTGTAATTCACAATGAGTGTGGTTTTGATCGATCAATAATTTTTCAAACAATAGTGACGTTTGGCATTTTCAAGACTAAGTAGTAAATATTTTTCCTAAATTACCCTTATGCCTATTAATTAATTTAGTAAATGTATTTATCTTGATAATTTTCCAACAAGCATTTGTTGGAATTTTGGTCTTGAGAAAATGGGTGTTGACCCGATTTTAACCAAATACCTGTGGTTTCCATTAGTGAAAAATGGAATTAAATTATTTGTAAAAATGCTACTAAGAAAGTAGATGAGAATAGCATTTGAATTTCTCAAAATCGATTCCGGTGAATGAGAAATTAATGCTAGAAGTTAGCTACTTAATATAAATAAATGGTATGGAAAATGGAAAATGGAAAATGTGGGGAAAGGAGAGATGCTCCATCCCACATAGGAAAACGAGGATAAGTTTGCACACTTAATATATCTCAAGTTGGATATATAGGTTTGGGCCCTTGGGGGTACCCAAGTTTTTAAAGGGGTGAGGACCTACATGCTTGTGGGTTTGGTTTAAAGCACACGCGCGCCGCCACCGACCGCCTTGGCTCGGCCTCGGCCGGGCCGTGCGCTGGGCTTCAAGGCCCTTATTCTTTTTGGACCAAAACTTTTAAAATAAATGTTTAATTAATTTTTGTAATTAATTAAACTTATTTAATTAATTTTTTTGAAATTAATTAAATGAATTCAACCTGGGAACGTCGACCCGTGCGCTTCTGGTCGTAAGGCCCCGCCGGGTTTTGCGCAAGCACGCATCGGCCATGCGCCCTCTGGGTCGTGCTAGGTGCAATTTTTCTCAGACTAATAAGACGAAGGGCGCACGCCCGCGGCCTGGTCGCGGTTTCCGCATGTGCATCCGCTTAGTGCAAATGTGTCTTTTCGAGCCAAAAGACGCGATCTTCCATACGAGGCACCTCGTGCCTATATTATTCGACCCGTCTGTTTGTTTGAAGAGACATACGAAATAATCGTATACTAAAATCGAGCATTGCATTTTGCATACCGCCCCATTTCCTCCTTGATAAGCTTGAAAGTTGTCAAACACTTTGTAGTTCACTGCTTTTTCCTCCTTTGCTATCGCCGCTAACCGAGATCAAAAAGTCGTTGAATCTAGAGGCGAAGCGCTGAACCATAAAGACTTCGGTGATACGGGGCATTTTCGCCTTTACAGACTCGAATACACCAGCTCGCTTAGCCTATACACTTATCCTAGCCATTTTCCGAAAAAAAAACCATACACTTATATTTTACCCAACAATCGCAAGACGAAAAATTGTATTTTGTTTCGTTAAGACGATGGCTTCGTGATCGCTCACTCCGGCCAAGGTTGCCGCTTCCCGCCATGGCGAAAATCGGGCGAAGTTCTCCTCGTGCCGACTTCAAGAGATGGCAATGTAAGATGTTGTTCTACGTGACAACCTTGGGATGTCTCGTTTGAAAGGAGGAACCCCCGCCACAGACGGAATCCGACAATGAGCGAGAATCGCTGCGATGCTTGGCATAACAATGATTTCCTTTGTCGGAATTATATTTTGAATGGACTAGACGATGCCTCTACAACGCCTATAGTTCGTTTTCAATACATCCAAAGAGTTGTGGGACTCTTTGGAGAAAAAATATAAAACAAAAGATGCCGGGTGCAAGTTTGTAGTCGCAAATTTCTGATTATAACATGGTTGACACCAAGACGGTGATTAGCCAAATTCAAGAAATTCAGATCTTACTTCACGATTTAGTGTCTGAGGGATGATTCTCAATGATTCCTTTCAAGTGGTCAAAGCCGCGATTATCGAAAAATTACCGCCATCGTGGAAAGATTTTAAGAACTACCTCAAGCACAAACGAAAGGTTATGGGGCTTGAGGATTTGATAGTTCGACTTTGATTGAGGAAGACAAATGATTCCGAATAGAAATCGGCAAATGAGGGGTGCTACAACTTTAAGGTTGCAAACCCAAGTGCAAAAAGTTGTCTCAAGTAATAAATTTCTCGTGAGTCCGAGGTCGATCCACAGGAAGATTATGTAAGTTTGCAGAGAATATTTTTCTTTGAGAAATAAATAGATGTATTTTACACTAGTAAGAAATATTTTTTACGATAAATTTGAATAATAAAATTGTTGAGGATAGAGATCCACTCTTGATTTTGGATAAAGGAATGATTATATTTTCTTACCTCTTTAATTACTACTATTGGAATCCATACACAACGAAGGTTCCAATAGAAAGATATTCTAAATATAAATCATGTAATAAGGTGAACATGTTTTATTACCAATTATAATTTATCTTATAACGCCAATACTTGCTTATGGACTCAAGTATTCATGCATTCTTTGTCTACAACAAATTAAGGTATCCATGTTAGTAGTCGATTGAAGTAAAACCAGACATTTAACTAAATGGAACCAAGTATTTATTGTGCCAATAGAATGCATAAATCAAGAATACCACAAAACAAGAAGGGTATAATCTAAAAGATAAATCGATGATCAAAACAATAAAATTTAGTGTAAAGCTACAACTATTCCTTCTCCTCCATCAAGAGTTTCACTCTATTCCTCAACAAAATAAACTTAGAAAGTCATAAATTAAGTAGAGAAAATAAGATATTGCATGAAAACTAAAGAAAGCATTTTTTTATGAAATACTAGAAAATCTACTATAATATAAGAATCTTTGCACATTGAAGATCTTTGATCGGTTTTTTTTTTTACGGGTGACCACCACATGATTCGTAATGACAAAATTGAATAATGCTACCTACCTCATTGTCGGGGTACACATCTACGAAAGATTTGATCTCGGATAATATTTGAAAAGGTAGGATCGCCCCAAAGAAAAACGCTTTTTACCTCGACCAAAACTTCTTTTTATCTTGTGAATTCCAATTTGATGGCATCATTCTCTACAAGAAAATTAACAATATTCGCAAACCAATGTACTACAAGAATATCAATAGTTGTTCATCAGAAAAAGTATCATTGATAGTGGAGTTTGAAATGAATCATCACAAATAAATCTTGATAAATGATTAGCTACCACGCTTACACCTTTCTTATCACGAATGGTAATATTAAACTCTTGGAGTAAGAGAATCCACCTAATCAATCTTGGTTTGGAATCTTTTTTTGATAAAAGATATTTCAAAGTTGCATGATGATCAAAAACAACAATTGGTGAACCAACAAGATAGATCGAATTTTTCCAATGCAAATACTACAACAAGTAATTTTTTTCAGGTTGAATAATTGATTTGAGCACCATTCAAAGTTTTACTTGCATAGTATATCACATATGGTTTCTTTTCTTTTCTTTGCCTAAAACAAACTCCAACGGCATAGTCACTAAGATCACACATTATTTCAAAAGGTAAAGTCCAATCAGAGGTCGGGATTATCAGCGTATGTAAAGATGTTTTTAAGTTTGACAAAAGCTTTTTCACAATTTTCTCATTCATTCAAAACTAACATCTTTTGTAAGAAGATTACACAATGGTTTAGAAATTATACTAAAGTTTCTTTGATAAATCTTCCAGAAAAACCCGCATGCCCTAAAAATGATCTTACCTCCTTCACGATTTTGGTACTCGGTAGATTAGCAATTAACTCAACTTTGGATTTATCTACCTCAATGCCTTTTATCAAGTAATGTGTTCAAGAACAATACCAGCTTGTTACCATAAAATGACATTTTTCCCAATTAAGCACAAGGTTCTTTTCTTCACATCTTATCAACACTTTTTCTAAGTTCAACAAACAATCTTCAAATGATTCACCAAAAACCGAAAAATCATCCATAAAGACTTCAAGAAAACGCTCAACCATGTCACTAAAAATGCTAAGCATGCATCGTTGGAATGTAGCCGTGCATTACATAATCCAAAAGGCATCCTTTCTATATGCAAATGTACCAAAAGGACATGTAAATGTTGTTTTCTCTTGATCTTCAAATGCAATTTCAATTTGATTATATCCGTAATATCCATCTAAGAAATAATAGAACTTATGACCAACTCTTTCTAAAATTTGATCCATAAAGGGCAATGGAAAATGATCTTTCGAGTAACCGAAAGCAAGTTTTCTTCTAATCAATGCACACACGCCAACCAAGAATGGTTCTAGTTTCCGAATCGCTTCATTATTTTCATTTTTAACCACCGTAACCCCGTACTTCTTCTAAGACAACATGAATAGACTTACCCATTTAAATAATAGATAAATTATTTCATTATCTAAGAGTTTAATAATTTCATTTCTCACTATTTCTTTCATATTAGATTTAGTCTTCGCCGCATTTCTCTGATGGTTTTGCATTTTCCTCTAAATAAATATTATGTGTGCAAATTAGAGGACTAATACCTTTTATGTCAAGAATGGTCCACCCTAAGCATTTTTATGCATTTTCAAAATCTCGATCAACTTACTTTCTTCCGAGATGCATCAAGTTTGGAAGAAATTATTACAGTGGAAAGTATCATTTTCACCAAGAAAAGAGTATTTCAAATCGATGGTAAAGGTTTCAAATCAATTTTTGGAGCTTTTATGCTTGAAGAAATAGGTCAGGTTTCGATGATAACAACTCCTCGCTTTTTGGTTTCCAAAATGGTTTTCTAGTTCTTGCAAAAATTCAAGGAGACATCAAAACATTTCTTATCACAAATTCTTTCACTTTCAAAAGAATTATTGATATTGAATTTTTCATGAACAATTTCTTCAATT